>OW240915.1:173063133-173129417 GCA_933207985.1 Pelobates cultripes | reverse complement strand
AGGATTTTCTTACATCCATCCTTGGTGTCTCCATATCAATTCTTTCACTGCTTGTTTATATAACAGTCTTTGAGACAATTGTTGGTATTGTTCCCCCATGTAGGCCACAATCGAATGAAGAATTCTAAAGATACCTGTGGCTGTACTGCTATTGCAGAGCAAGTTATTGTCTGTCAAATTGGTGTTATTATCTTTGCTAACACCCTGAGAGGACAAATAATGAACATTTTTAAGATGTGATATTCTTTTTTTTTTTTTGTAAACATTTTTATTGGAATTTCCACTTTTTTCTTTTTGCTTTCGTTGCAATGGTCATGCATGAAGATCATAGAGTAAAGCAGTGAAACACGCAGGTCTCATGTGAGAATTATACAGTAAATGTGATGGGTCAATAGGTGGTTAGACTCGCAGGTCTGCAAATTGGTGCATAACAATGAGGCCCGCAGGCCTCAAACTGGAAGCAGAGTAACAAGAATAGTGTGTCAAAAACTTTGAGTTAATTGCAATACTTCCGCCCATACATATACTCGGTAATCATTGAGTTTAATCATCTTATCTGGTGTTACAATATGGGTACGGGGCTCTGTACATGGGTATTCCTCATTCCCAGGTACCAACGTAGTAGGCCTTTCTATGTCTATCGAGTGGGTGCCTCAAGGTGAGCTCCAACTTCGGGGTCTGATTGTGCCAAACTTGGAGTGACGATTTAATAAAGAGGTGTTGGGATGCTAGTCTTGCTCTGATAAATTGGTCCAGCTATGGTACCATCATCATCAGTCTCCCCATTTGCATGGCCTCTACCTGCTTCCAGATTTTGTGCACTCCTTTCTTAGACCATTCCTCCACCACCCATTGCATGTGTTTGGCCTGATATTAAAGTTGGAAGTCCGGTAGCGCCAGCCCACCCTTGGACTTTGGCAGGGTGAGGATATCAAGTCTGATACGCGGATGGGATCTCCACCACACAAATCTCAGAATCAGGGTTTACAGTGAGGTGAAGAAGGCTTTTGGAAGGGATATAGGTAGTGCTTGAAAAAGTTATAAGACCCGTGGTAGTCGGTTAATCTTTCAGCTTTCAGTTATGAGAAACCCTTGAATAGTGCACTTATGGGCCTCCCACTGGAGCATTGGGGTAGTATCATCTTTATCATTGTCAGAAAAGAATTGTGTGGTTTTGTACAGACCTCTTGATCTGTGACAGGGTCTGTCAATAGGGATTAATTAAGCCTCCAGTTAAATGTTGTCAGTCTAAATTGTGGGGAAGTCGCGGTCATTGTGAGAGGCTCATGGTTCTTTTCATGTAGTCGTCCCAATTTACATGCGTATCAGATGTGTGATGGTGTAGGGTGGGGGAGGACAAATAGTCCAGTCTAGAGTATGTTTGTTTTGGGATTGAATAAAAGGTGAAGGGTCCCTCAAACAGTCCAAGACCAACAAAACCCCGGACCCTGATGGCCTCCCGGTCTCATATGCTCCTTCCGAGAAACCCTGCTGCCGCACATGCTGCCCCCTATCCCCCCTCCTGTTTGCCCTCACTCTTTAACCATTCCTAGAGGCAGTCTGATGAGATGGGGGCATTATGGGGTACACACTGCACAATACGGAACACAGGGTAGCCGCATATGCGGACAACATGCTTTTCTTCCTGGACAATCCGCTAGTCTCCCTGCCCAACCTTCTCCACGCCTTCAGGGAATTCGGAAATCTGTCAAACCTTAAGCTGAACATGAGCAAATCGGAGGCTCTCAACGTCAGACAGGGGACTCCACCTGAAATCACAATTTCATTTTACTTGGTGCGCGGTTAAGCTTAAATACCTTGGGGTCTGGCTGCCGAAAGATCTGACACACTTGTACCAACAGAACTTCCTCCCCATTCCTACAACCATACAGATTGAGCTACACCATTGGTCAGGCCTGTATGTCTCCTGGTTCGGCCGTATCAACGTGGTGAAGATGAATGTCCTCCCATGCCTTTTATACCTGTTTCAGAAGGTCCCAGTGGCCATACCAAGAGCCTTCTTTCAGTCTCTCTCCACCGCAATACGGAGGTTTGTATTGAATGGGAGGGCATCTAGGATTAGTAAGGCACAACTAGAATGCCCTAAAACTCAAGGGGGCACTGGGCTCCCATCCACCCTGGGGTACTACCATGCAGCTCATCTCCTTAGGCTTGTGGACTGGCAAGCTCGCCCAACCACCAAGATGTGGGTCCACATGGAGCTCTCAAAGGCGAGGGGTACTATACCTTCCCACTTGTGGCTTGGCTCCATGATGTATAGTCCTCTCCGAACTAGTATCCCCATGATAGACACCACCCTGCGAGTCTGGTGTACGCTCCGATACCCCCAACAACTAACCACCTCACTTTGCCCACTGACACCCATCACATCCGACTGGATGTACGTTCACCAATTCCTACAAAGAAACCGACTTAAACCCCTGACAGCCATCCTCGGTGACACCACACCCTCAGGCATAGAGAAACTTCATTACAACCAACTACAGACATATTATGCGGCCTTTCTGAGCAAACAGTGCCTACATAGAGACCCCACACAATTTGAGGCCTTATGCATCAAAAGACGCCATCTAGAGAAAGGGGTTTCCTTCTTATACGCACTACTGCTCAATGGGGAAAACACACCGACCCTGTAATTTTTTGCTAAATGGGAATGGGAGACAGTAGTCACGCTAACCATGCAGGAATGGGAGAAAATATTCATACTCACAGATAATTGCTCCATTAGTTCCAAGTACCAGGAGATGAGCTTTAAGTTGCTGGCTCACTGGTATAGGACCCCTGACACACTACACCACATAAATGCGGAAACATCGGACGAAGGCTTGAGGTGCGCCAAACTTAAAATGATATAACTATAAAAGAAAGTTTTAATCAAGTCCTAAGTATAGGAAGGAAGGATGTACTAAAACATAAGGAGAAAGGGGCAATATAAGTAAACCCATTCTGTGCATCTTTAACCAGAATAGCCATTAATATAAAAATTGTAAACATTTGCCAATTTGGAAGCATGTTAAAGTATATTTCAAGAGAAAAAACTGTAAAAAAACAGTATTTACATTCAGAGGAGCACCCAATTTAAAACCGAAGATAGTTAAGCATCATCTAAAGAAAAAAATAGAATTCGTCCTTCCTGAATTAAGTAAAGAGTTCTATGGATGTGTGTCTGGCCTGTAGGAGCACAGGTAATAATAGTGTATATATATAAAAAACTTCACAAATCAGCACCAGAGAGAAATAATAAATTTCCCCACAAAAAGGACTTAATAACATGCTATTCTAAAAATGTGATCTATCTCTTTATTTGCTCTTGTGGTTTGGCTTATGTTAGACGTACAAAAAGTGCGCTCCACGTTCGAGTGGAAGAACATATAAGAACTATTAAGAAAGCCTATATAGGACATAGCGTGTCTCAGCATTTTAAATCCAATCACAACTGCAACCCAAAAGATTAAAAATGTATAGGTATCCAGAAAACAATAGATGGTTGGAGAGGAGGTGATGTGACTAAGCAACTAGGCATGGCAGAGATGGAATGGATTTACAATCTGAATACTCTACAACCTGGGCACCTGAATGCAGAATTTGAGTTCCACCACTTCATAGAACAATGAATAATAATTTATGAATATATGACCATGAGAATTTTTAATAATTAATATGAAGTAAAAATATAATCGAACACTTCCATATAATTGAAAATTTCCAATAATATTTTCTGTTTTTAGTATATCCTACCCCTTCAGATTTCATCTTTCTTAATATATACTTATTTTAAAAAGTATATAATTTTTAATAAATATACTTTATAATAAAAAAAAATAGACATTGTACAATTAATGATAAATAATAAGTAGTACCGTCCCCACTAACTAAGTGTAGTTATTTTACTACTGTGGATATGTTTTTATTATTTTATTTAACCCCTTAAGGACTGGACTGTTTTTGCGATGTTGTACATTTGCGACCAGGCATATTTTTACACTTTTGTGGTGTTTGTGTTTGGCTGTAATTTTCCGCTTTCTCATTTACTGTTCCCATACAAATTATATATTGTTTTTTTCAGGACAAAATGGGATTTCTTTACATACCATTATTTATATAATCTCATGTATTTTAATTTAAAAAAAATAAAAAAATATGATGAAAAATTGAAAAAATACATGTTTTTTGACTTTTACTTGAAAAATCTTTTACTCATCTACAAAAGCGAATGAAAAAAACTGCTAAATAGATTCAAAACTTTGTCCTGAGTTTAAAAATACCTAGTGTTTACGTGCTTTTTTGCTTTTTTTTGCATGTTATAGGGCTATAGGTACAAGTAGGATATTGCGGTTTCAAAACATACATTTTTAAAATTTATCAATAGTGACATTGTAACACTATTATCTGTCATAAATATCGGAATAACACCCCACATGTACATATTTTTTTTAAAGTAGACAACCCATGGTATTCAATATGGGGTATGTCCAGTCTTTTTTAGTAGCCACTTAGTCGAAAACACTGGCCAAAGTAAGCATTCATATTTGTTTGTGTGTGAAAAAAGTAAAAAAACTAAATTGAACGCTAATTTTGGCCAGTGTTTGTGACTAAGTGGTTACTAAAAAAGACTGGACATACCTCATTTGCAATACCTTGGGTTGTCTTCTTTTGCAAATGGTATGCCATCATGGGGGTAATTCTCATTCCTGGGCTACCATACACTCTCAAAGGCAACGTAACCAACCTGGCCATTTTCAATGTAAAATTATTTGACCCATATATTTGACCTTGTAACTTTCAAAAATGCTATAAAACCTGTACATGGGGGGTACTGTTTTACTCGGGAGACATCGCTGAACACAAATATTAGTGTTTAAAAACTGGAAAACGTATCACAACAATTATATCATCAGTAAAAGTGCTGTTTGTGTTTGAAAAATGCAAAAAATTTAACTTTCACTGACAATATCATCGCTGTGATATGTTTTACTGTTTTGAATCACTAATATTTGTGTTCAGCGAAGTCTCCCGAGTAAAACAGTACCCCCCATGTACAGGTTTTAGGGTGTCGTAGAACGTTACAGGGTAAAATACAGTGCTAGCAAATTAAATTCTCTGGAATTTCGGCCTGTGTTGGCAGGCAGGTCCCTCAAATTGCAATCAATAAAATTACTGAATTATGTAAAAATATTACATGAATACGCACGTAGAATTTAAATATATATGCATATTTATATATTTGAAGTCTACGTGTATATTTATATAATTATTTATGTAATTTTGTATATGGACATATATATATTTCTTATTATTTTTATTTATTTTTATATACATAGATATATATACAAATTCATTCTAAGTGTATTTTGATATATATATATATAAATATATATATATTAATTTTAAAATACAGTTAGAATAAAATTTCATATAGATATATATTTTTTTTTAATTTTTATTATTATTTAAAAAAAATTTTATTTAATTTAAATTACTTATTATTTATATTTTATAATAATATATATATACAATATATATAGTTATTATATATATTATATATATACGTGTGTAATTTAATTATAAGTGTATTTTATATTAATATAAGTACATATTAATATAAAAATACACTTAGTATGACATTATATATATATATATATGATATATAGACATATATTATATAGATATAATATATGTCTATATATCATATATACACATATATAATTATTTTTATTTTTTTATTAACATTAACTTTATTTATTTTTTTATTTTACACTAGCAGGGAGACTGCCTGTCAGCACAGACAGTCCCCCTGCAGGCAGACACTAGGACACCTATTGTGACCATGTGATCGCTGTGTTAAGCGATCACATGGCCACAGGGGTCCTAATTCAGTGTGGGGAGACTGTCTGGGCTGCAGGCAGTCTCCCCACAACCGGAGCAACGCTGATCGCCGCCGGGGGAACGACGGCGATCAGGTAAGTAGCTCTGACCGTTAGGACGGTTCAGGACCGTCATCGGTCGGCAGCGCAAAAATGCCGATGACGGTCCTGAACCGTCCTCGGTCCTTAAGGGGTTAAATAGATTTGGTAATATCCTCCTTTTTTCTTTGTTTTTCTCCCTCTTGCCTTATTGCTATTATTTTGCCCTTCCTTTTTCCAAAACAAATATGGCGTGTGATTACTCCCTGTGAGGGGAAGGATGTTGAGGAAGGACTTGCACGGACGTTAATATGATGTGGAGCAGGAAGTGACGTGCCACAATTAGCGTTGCGTCACTTCCGGTTTCCGTATACATCCTCTCTAGCCGCCCTGGAAGGTGGAACACGTAATTTCAGCACATTTGCTCATTTTGGGGAGGTGGTTATGCTAACCACACCCCCAAACATATAAAAACTCAGTTTGCCCAAGGCACAGTGCCCTGTTGTGGTTCCTAGTGTCTCTAGTGTCCCATTAGCGCGTTCTTCTGTCCTTATGGTATTTTTGGTATTTGACACAGCTTGTTATCGACTATTCTTTCACTTGTTTGCCTGACTCGGCTTCATTCCTCGTTATTGTGTATTTCTGGCCTTGGCTTGTATTGTATTGTATTGACCTTGGCTTGTTTTTGATATTTCTTGTAGTTTTCTCAATATTCCGGACTAGTTTAGGGACTTTCTCTCTGTCTTTGTTTCTACTAGTGGATTTTCACACTATATGTAGGGTTACATCTTGTGAGTATTTTCTATTTACTATCAAGAACCATCCACGTTGGAAGGAGGTGGAGTGCTACATGTTAAAGGCATTACTGCACTACTGTTGAGCCTTATACAGTTAGGCTCTAATAAATGTTAGTTCAATTATCAAACTAAGCCTTGCTACTTGCACTTTTTTACACTACCATCTGCACTATATTATTTTGTTTCTTTCTGTTTTACATGTTTCAAGTCAATGCTTAGATTTCCATTGTATCTCTTAAGGTATGATTCATTGCATGTTTAGTAGTTTTTTATCACGTGTGTATAGAAACATAGCAACATAGAATGTGACGGCAGATAAGAACAATTCGGCCCATCTACTCTGCCCAATATTTTGAAATACTTTTAATTAGTCCCTTGCCTTATTTTAAGTCTAAGATAGCCTTATGCCTATCCCACGCATGCTTAAACTCCCTCACTGTGTTAACCTCTACCACTTCAGCTGGAAGGCTATTCCATACATCCAATACCCTCTCAGTAAAGTAATACTTCCTGATAATATTTTTAAATCTTTGCCCCTCTAATTTAAGTCTATGTCCTCTTGTTGTGGTAGTTTTTCTTTTTTTTACATTTAGTCTCCTCCTTTACTGTGTTGATTCTCTTTATGAATTTAAATGTTTCTGTCATATCCCCCCGTCTTGTCTTTCCTCCAAGCTATACATGTTAAGTTCCTTTAACCTTTCCTTGTAAGTTTTATTCTGCAATCCATGAATCAGTTTAGTAGCCCTTCTCTGAACTCTTTCTAGAGTATCACTATCCTTCTGCAGATACGGTCTCCAGTACTGCGTACAATACTCCAAGTGAGGTCTCACCAGTGTTCTGTACAATGGCATGAGTACTTCTCTCTTTCTACTGCTAATACCTATCCCTATTATCCCTATTCAACTAAGCATTCTGCTAGCATTTCCAGCTGATCTATTACATTTTCTTCCTACCTTTAAGTCATCTGAAATAATTTCTCTTAAATCCCTTTCCTCAGATGTTGAGGTTAGTAGGGTTTCAAATATCTTATACTCTGCCCTTGGGTTTTTACATGTATTACTTATAAAACACCAATTAATAATTATCTCATCTGGAGTTCATCCTGCAGCAACTTTACAGTGCAGGTTGACTTGGCCTTTCTTGGTTTTCACTATTCTTCTGACATTATTTTACTTTTTATTTAAGATTACATAAATCCTCCCCTCGCCATGGACTGCATTCCATTGTTTGCCTTTTTTTTTTTTTTTTTTTACATCTGTGCACATGTATAATTCCTAAATATCCATATGGCACTCTTTCAACTCTCTCTTGTATACAGTTGCAAGAAAAAGTATGTGAACTCTTTGGAATGATATGGATTTCTGCACAAATTGGTCATAAAATGTGATCTGATCATCATCTAGTCACAACAATAGACAATCGCAGTCTGTTTAAACTAATAACACACAAAGAATGAAATGTTGCCATGTTTTTATTGAACACACCATGTAAACATTCACAGTGCATGTGGAAAAAGTATGTGAACCCCTAGACTAATGACATCTCCAAGAGCTAATTGGAGTGAGATGTCAGCCAACTGGAGTCCAATCAATGAGATGAGATTGGAGGTGTTGGTTACAGCTGCCCTGCCCTATAAAAAACACACACCAGTTCTGGGTTTGCTTTTCACAAGAAGCATTGCCTGATGTGAATGATGCCTCGCACAAAAGAGCTCTCAGAAGACCTACGATTAAGAATTGTTGACTTGCATAAAGCTGGAAAGGGTTATAAAAGTATCTCCAAAAGCCTTGCTGTTCATCAGTCCACGGTAAGACAAATTGTCTATAAATGGAGAAAGTTCAGCATTGCTGCTACTCTCCCTAGGAGTGGCCGTCCTGTAAAGATGACTGCAAGAGCACAGCGCAGACTGCTCAATGAGGTGAAGAAGAATCCTAGAGTGTGAGCTAAAGACTTACAAAAGTCACTGGCAAATGCTAACATCCTGTTAGCGAATCTACAATACGTAAAACACTAAACAAGAATGGATTTCATGGGAGGATACCACAGAGGAAGCCACTGCTGTCCAAACAAAACATTGCTGCACATTTACAGTTTGCACAAGAGCACCTGGATGTTCCACAGCAGTACTGGCAAAATATTCTGTGGACAGATGAAACTAAAGTTGAGTTGTTTGGAAGAAACACACATTATGTGTGGCGAAAAAAGGCACAACACACCAAAATCAAAACCTCATCCCAACAGTGAAGTATGGTGGCGGTGGCATCATGGTTTGGGGCTGCTTTGCTGCATCAGGGCCTGGACGGATTGCTATCATCGAAGGAAAAATGAATTCCCAAGTTTATCAAGACATTTTGCAGGAGAACTTAAGGCCATCTGTCTACCAGCTGAAGCTCAAAGAAGATGGGGGTTGCAACAGGATAATGACCCAAAGCATAGAAGTAAATCAACAACAGAATGGCTTAAACAGAAGAAAATACGCCTTCTGAAGTGGCCCAGTCAGAGTCCTGACCTCAACCCAATTGAGATGCTGTGGCATGACCTCAAGAAAGCGATTCACACCAGACATCCCAAGAATATTGCTGAACTGAAATAGTTCTGTAAAGAACAATGGTCAAGAATTACTCCTGACCATTGTGCACGTCAGATCTGCAACTACAGGAAATTTTTGGTTGAAGTTATTGCTGCCAAAGGAGGTTCAACCAGTTATTAAATCCAAGGGTTCACATACTTTTTCCACCTGCACTGTGAATGTTTACATGGTGTGTTCAATAAAAACATGGCAACATTTCATTCTTTGTGTGTTATTAGTTTAAGCAGGCTGTGATTGTCTATTGTTGTGACTTAGATGATGATCAGATCACATTTTATGACCAATTTGTGCAGAAATCCTTCATTCCAAAGGGTTCACATACTTTTTCTTGCAACTGTACCTGTCACCTTGACTTAAGCAGTCTTACTTACTGCCATTTGTTTTCTACCAGTCTCCTTCTCTTCCTGCCTTACTGACTGGTCACCTATGCCATTCATCACCTTCCTTCTTATCTTGTCTGTTCTCTTTCCCATTTTGTCCTCCTCAACACACAACTCTTACGACATATATATTTAGTTTTCCAATTATAAAATCCCAGTTACTTGTTTAGTTTTAACCCTTCTATTGTTAAAACAAAATATAAATATATCATATGTATAAGAATAAAAGTGTTTGTTTCAAATTTGTATGTGAAAAGGGAGTGTATGTAAAAAGCAATGTGTGTATTTTGTGGGATGCTTTAATCCTCAAATAATCATAAACTATACAAACAGTGATTCCAGTGTGTTACTTATAACTTGTATTGCAAAATCCTCAACATATTTTTAGCCAAATTAACAACTGGTTTAAAATAATATAATTTCCACTCTGCAAAATAAAACTGATGCACCTTATGAATCCTATAAAAAGATTACAAAAAATATTTAATAATAAATGGACTGACCAATAATTTGGCACTCACTAAAAATTTGAATATAGAAAACACTGAAGGTAATTCTAAAATATGATGGGTGTTCAGGTAATGTCTTCTTTTGACAGCTCCCTTAGAGAATTTTCATGCTATCTAGACTTTCACCATAGGATATGAATTGATAGCTGTAAATAAACATAGTGAAAGATGCTACTGTACCAAATAAAAACATTATTTATTGCATTGAAGGTCACAAAAGATAAAACAAGTCCATCAACATTCATAATATTACTTGTCTGATTTTTTTTTTTTTTAATCTATGGTTTTATTGTGCTCTACCCTGTAGTCAATTGGTATGAATGACACATAGAAAGCTAAACATGTAAGATCAGTATGTCAAGCAGAATCACTGCACATTCAGACTCCTATCACCATGACCACATTTAAAAGCAGAAGTGGTGATGATGGATATAGTAACCCTCTAGTCAAGTTATCATGTACTCACCTCTCACCTCACCTCTACTCTATTGGCTACAAAAATGATATAAACAACTTTAAGGATGGAGACAATTGTACAAGTTCTTATCCCACTTCAGGATATATTGTAGGTATCTTAAGTCTTTTGGATTAACTGGAGCTCAAATGACAACAAAGGTAGGGGGGTATCAATATGCTAAAAACCGAGTGTAAAAAATATATATAAAATATACTCACACAATGTAGAGCAGGCTGACTGCTCGATGGTATCGGCTCTGGTGGTATGATTCCCACCTCAGAGCTCTCTGCACTCCAGTACTCAGTGACAGGTCAGCTTGCTGCTTCCAACCTCCAAAAGAGAAACAAAAAGATTGGTGAGTGAGTGCAGCCCTAGCCATTCTTGGTTTAATTAATATAAATAGATATATATAATCTATCTCACTCTTTGGGCATATGGAAAAAATATATATTTTTATATTATTACAGTAGTTGGGGGACTGCCTGACAACCCCGGCAGAGCTATAGCCAGCTCTTCTGGACATGTGATCACTTTGTCAGGGCAATCACACGGCCAGGAAGGACAGGACTTGCTGGAGGGGGACTGTCTGGCTCCCCTAGAAGTGGATCGCTGAGGTAGGTGAGCATTTCAGGTCTCCAGGGCTTGAAACCATTGAGGAGTTCTATGCTGACACAACTGCTTTATTGCTATTTAAATCCGGACAGCATGGAATGCCTTAATGGCATTAATGGGTTTATGGAAGAAGATGCATTTTTATTGGCTAGGAAAGTTGTTTGTTTTTTGTTTCTGCTCTTCTTATATCACATGGCAACACAAATTACATTTCTACAAATATATTTCATAGAAAAATAAATAGAAAAGTGGAATAGACAGAACATTAAAAAATACCTTATTTTTTAAAAGGTATGTATATATAATTAAAAAGATTATGCACTGAGATATAATAGAATTACATAATAAGATTGAGGAAGAGTGTGAGTAACCACATTAAAAATAAAATAGAAAAATATAAAGGGTGAAGATAAAGGTAAAAGACTAGAGCATGTCTGAAATTTTATGTCAGTGCTGAAATTTAATATCTTTGAGATTGTTAAAGTTTAGATTGTCAACCGTATTGATATTCTTTACAAGTGGTCAGCATAAATGTCATTTAAATATCAAATCACACGTGCAGCGTAACATTTAATTTTCTTAGACTAAAATTATATGCACTAATATATATTGATATGCACAAAATAGCATTTCAGATTTCCTGGTAATTTGCCATATTTTGTTGTATGTTAATACTAAAAAAAAATGCTTTTATTAAGAATATTTTGCTACATATGTGATTAGAGTATACTTAACTAGTAGGTAAATAATCAAATGTCAGATATAATATAAAAAAGAGAAGCTCTAGTTGTACATTGAATTCATAGGTGTCTTAATTGGCTAAACACTAATATCAGGTATCATGTGAAGTACCTAAATAACAATGCGTGCCAGGTCTGTTCAGTTCAAATTATGGTAATGACATGGGTAAAATTATTGTTATATACTGAGGCGATCCTGTTAGTAATACCACAGCAATCTTATGAACTTTCTAAGAATGTTTCCATTTTGGCATACTAGTACATAAATCTTTTGCAAGAAGAATAACACATTTGTCAGTTTTGTAAAATCTCAGTTACATGAGTTAGACCAATCTGGAAATTAGTGGTACAATTTCCAAGAAAATAATGCAAAGTATAAGGAGTTGTGTTGCATAATTACATTTAGGTGTATACACTGTTTCACCAATTCAAAACAATGTGAACATATTACATAGTTATATTGGCTGAATAAAGACTTGCATCCATCAAGTTCCGTCTTTCACACATGCCTGTGGACCTAAAAGAAGGCATGAACCTAGTTTGAAAGACTTTCTAATATTGCAACAAACTAGGAAAAAAAATCCTTCTTGGCCCCAGAATGACAGTCAGATCTTTCCATGAATCAATTAGGTATAATCCCACATATTAAAAATGATATCCCTAAATATTATGTCTTTGCATGTATTCATCCAGTTGTTGTTTAAACATCTGTACAGACTCTAATTACCACCCGAGAATTTCACATAGTTATTGTTCTTATTGTAAATAACTCTTTCCTTACACTAAATTTCCTTTCTTCCAGTCTGAGTATGTGACCTCATGTTCTTTTTATAGTCCTGTTTATGAATAGATTTCCAGAGAATGGTTGTTTTGGCCCCAAATATATTTATATAATGCTATCATATCCCCTCTGAGGTACATTTGTACCTGTGTTTGCATTTCATCATAAAATCATCATATTAATTTTGTAGCCCCTCTGCAATTTTTCTAGTGCAGTGTGTCCTATTAGAACAGGTGCCCAAAAGTAAATGGCATATTCAAGGTTTGGCCATACCATTGATTTAAAAAGAGGCAAAACTATATTTTCATCCTAAGAATTAAAGCCACTTTTTGTGATTTACAATACCTTAAATAGCTACTTTGATTAACCCCTTAATGCCGTTATGGCGTTCTATGCTGTCCCGCATTAAATGGGCTTTAAAGCCTTTGCGATGGCATACAACGCCGTAATGTCTTGCAGCCCCAGGAGCCTCCAACTTCTCACCTCTGCCGCGATCCTCTTCTGGAGGGCTGCCTGACATACATCTTATATATATGTAACGTCATACGTAATGTATTTTAATATTAATATAAGTACATATATTAGTATTAAAATACACTTAGAATGACGTTACATATATATATAAGATATATATTATATATATATATATATATTACATCTATATATATTTTATATTTATATATACATGTATAATTACAATAATAAATAAATAAAATAATAAAACATATGTAATTTCATTCTAACTGTATTTTGTTATTAATATATATATATATATATATATATATAGAAAAATACTGTATTTTTCTATATATTTTGGCCCCAGCAGCACCCTGTAATGTATGCATGTTCAGGTGAGTGCAGCCCTCTTGGTTTTGTTTGTATATTTGGGAGTCCAGGCCAGCTCCTTGGTTTTGCTCCCCTCCCTGTCACAGGTGCCTCATTCCAGGACCCTATTTAGCCTTGACTTGCAGAGAGTCCCAGTAAGGAAGTATTTCCCAAGTAAGTGGATTAATCTCATAAGGGCAAGCATTAGGCTGCTAGAGTAGGACCTGCCAAGAATGGGGTACATTGACGTTGTGGCAGGCTTATGCAATATATGATCATATAATGTAACTAAACCCCCATTATTTTTTGCCTAGGTGAGGTGTTTTAAATAAAACTATTACAATCTCTAAGATTTTGAAAGCATTGTTTAGTGAATAAGCGAGTGCGCTGGATTCTGTATTTTTCTATATATTTTGGCCCCAGCAGCACCCTGTAATGTATGCATGTTCAGGTGAGTGCAGCCCTCTTGGTTTTGTTTATATATATATATATATATATACAGATAAATATATATAATTACATAATGATATTTTTAGTAAAAGTGAAGTTTTTTGCATTTTTCACACATGAACGGCACTTTTACTGACGATATTATTCTTGTAATACAAATTACCATTTTGAAACATTAATATTTGTGTTCAGCAAAGTCTCCTGAGTAAAACAGTAACCCCCATGTACAGGTTTTATGGTGTTTTGGAAAGTTAGAGAGTCAAATATAAGGCTTGCATTTCATTTTTTTTTCACATAAAAATTTGCCAGATTGGTTATGTTGCCTTTTGAGACTGTATGGTAGCCCAGAAATAAGAATTACCCCCATGATGACATACCATTTGCAAAAGTAGACAACCCAAGGTATTGCAAACGGGGTATGTCCAGTCATTTTTAGTAGCCACTTAGTTACAAACACTGGCCAAATATTAGTTTTTTGCTTTTTTAACACAAAAACAAATATGAATGCTAACTTTGGCCAGTGTTTGTGACTAAGTAGCTACTACAAAAGACTGGGCATACCCCACTTGCAATACCTTGGGTAGTCTACTTTTGCAAATGGTATGCCATCATGGGGGTAAATCTCATTCCTAGGCTACCACACAGTCTCAAAGGTAACATTACTAATCTGGCAAATTTCAATGTGGACAAACTGTTAATGGGGGCTACTGTTGTACTTGTGAGACTTTGCTGAATGCAAATATGTGCTTTTTTTGCGGTAAACCTAACAGTATTATGACATTTACAGCTAAAATGTGAGGCGGAACTACAAATATTTTTAAAAATGTAAAATTTCTCACAGTTTTTTTTATTTTATTCATAATAAATTGTTTCATATATAAATATTTGATATGAAATGAAAGCCCTGTTTCTCCTGAACAAAATAATATATAATAAGTGTGGGTGAATTACGGCTGAACAGACATATAGCGCAAATTCCAGTTTTTGTTTACATTTTGTTTTGATCAGAACGTGTACTATTGACTCCATCCTGAAGGGATTAAAGGACCACTATAGGCATCAGCTCAATGAAGTGGTCTGGGTGCCAGGTCGCCCTAGTTTAAATCCTGCAGCTGAAAACATTGCAGTTTCAGAGAAACTGCTATGTTTACACTGCATGGTTAGCCCAGCATCCAGTGGCTGTCTCCGTTCCGCGATTTACACTCCTTATGGAGTGCAGCATCAAATAAGATCCGCATAGGAAAACATTGAGTAATGCTTTCCTATGGGCAGGTTTGAATGCACACGTGCCTCTGGCTGTGCGTGCGCATTCGGCTCCACTTGGGAGCTGAAGTCGGCCGGGGAGGAGAGGTCACCAGCACTGAGAGAGCCCGGCGCTGGATTAAAGTAAGTGGCTGAAGGAGTTTTAACCCCTTCAGTGCCAGGGGAGAGAAGCCGCAAGGGAGGGGTGCTCTCCTAGAGCCTATAGTGCCAGGAAAACAAACATGTTAAAATACACTTAGAATACACATTTGTCGGTTTTGTAAAATCTCAGTTACATGAGTTAGACCAATCTGGAAATTAGTGGTACAATTTCCAAGAAAATAATGCAAAGTATAAGGAGTTGTGTTGCATAATTACATTTAGGTGTATACACTGTTTCACCAATTCAAAACAATGTGAACATATTACATAGTTATATTGGCTGAATAAAGACTTGCATCCATCAAGTTCCGTCTTTCACACATGCCTGTGGACCTAAAAGAAGGCATGAACCTAGTTTGAAAGACTTTCTAATATTGCAACAAACTAGGAAAAAAAATCCTTCTTGGCCCCAGAATGACAGTCAGATCTTTCCATGAATCAATTAGGTATAATCCCACATATTAAAAATGATATCCCTAAATATTATGTCTTTGCATGTATTCATCCAGTTGTTGTTTAAACATCTGTACTGACTCTAATTACCACCCGAGAATTTCACATAGTTATTGTTCTTACTGTAAATAACTCTCCTTACACTAAATCTCCTTTCTTCCAGTCTGAGTATGTGACCTCATGTTCTTTTTATAGTCCTGTTTATGAATAGATTTCCAGAGAATGGTTGTTTTGGCCCCAAATATATTTATATAATGCTATCATATCCCCTCTGAGGTACATTTGTACCTGTGTTTGCATTTCATCATAAAATCATCATATTAATTTTGTAGCCCCTCTGCAATTTTTCTAGTGCAGTGTGTCCTATTAGAACAGGTGCCCAAAAGTAAATGGCATATTCAAGGTTTGGCCATACCATTGATTTAAAAAGAGGCAAAACTATATTTTCATCCTAAGAATTAAAGCCACTTTTTGTGATTTACAATACCTTAAATAGCTACTTTGATTAACCCCTTAATGCCGTTATGGCGTTCTATGCTGTCCCGCATTAAATGGGCTTTAAAGCCTTTGCGATGGCATACAACGCCGTAATGTCTTGCAGCCCCAGGAGCCTCCAACTTCTCACCTCTGCCGCGATCCTCTTCTGGAGGGCTGCCTGACATACATCTTATATATATGTAACGTCATACGTAATGTATTTTAATATTAATATAAGTACATATATTAGTATTAAAATACACTTAGAATGACGTTACATATATATATAAGATATATATTATATATATATATATATATTACATCTATATATATTTTATATTTATATATACACGTATAATTACAATAATAAATAAATAAAATAATAAAACATATGTAATTTCATTCTAACTGTATTTTGTTATTAATATATATATATATATATATATATAGAAAAATACTGTATTTTTCTATATATTTTGGCCCCAGCAGCACCCTGTAATGTATGCATGTTCAGGTGAGTGCAGCCCTCTTGGTTTTGTTTGTATATTTGGGAGTCCAGGCCAGCTCCTTGGTTTTGCACCCCTCCCTGTCACAGGTGCCTCATTCCAGGACCCTATTTAGCCTTGACTTGCAGAGAGTCCCAGTAAGGAAGTATTTCCCAAGTAAGTGGATTAATCTCATAAGGGCAAGCATTAGGCTGCTAGAGTAGGACCTGCCAAGAATGGGGTACATTGACGTTGTGGCAGGCTTATGCAATATATGATCATATAATGTAACTAAACCCCCATTATTTTTTGCCTAGGTAAGGTGTTTTTAAATGAAACTATTACAATCTCTAAGATTTTGAAAGCATTGTTTAGTGAATAAGCGAGTGCGCTGGATTCTGTATTTTTCTATATATTTTGGCCCCAGCAGCACCCTGTAATGTATGCATGTTCAGGTGAGTGCAGCCCTCTTGGTTTTGTTTATATATATATATATATATATACAGATAAATATATATAATTACATAATGATATTTTTAGTAAAAGTGAAGTTTTTTGCATTTTTCACACATGAACGGCACTTTTACTGACGATATTATTCTTGTAATACAAATTACCATTTTGAAACATTAATATTTGTGTTCAGCAAAGTCTCCTGAGTAAAACAGTAACCCCCATGTACAGGTTTTATGGTGTTTTGGAAAGTTAGAGAGTCAAATATAAGGCTTGCATTTCATTTTTTTTTCACATAAAAATTTGCCAGATTGGTTATGTTGCCTTTTGAGACTGTATGGTAGCCCAGAAATAAGAATTACCCCCATGATGACATACCATTTGCAAAAGTAGACAACCCAAGGTATTGCAAACGGGGTATGTCCAGTCATTTTTAGTAGCCACTTAGTTACAAACACTGGCCAAATATTAGTTTTTTGCTTTTTTAACACAAAAACAAATATGAATGCTAACTTTGGCCAGTGTTTGTGACTAAGTAGCTACTACAAAAGACTGGGCATACCCCACTTGCAATACCTTGGGTAGTCTACTTTTGCAAATGGTATGCCATCATGGGGGTAAATCTCATTCCTAGGCTACCACACAGTCTCAAAGGTAACATTACTAATCTGGCAAATTTCAATGTGGACAAACTGTTAATGGGGGCTACTGTTGTACTTGTGAGACTTTGCTGAATGCAAATATGTGCTTTTTTTGCGGTAAACCTAACAGTATTATGACATTTACAGCTAAAATGTGAGGCGGAACTACAAATATTTTTAAAAATGTAAAATTTCTCACAGTTTTTTTTATTTTATTCATAATAAATTGTTTCATATATAAATATTTGATATGAAATGAAAGCCCTGTTTCTCCTGAACAAAATAATATATAATAAGTGTGGGTGAATTACGGCTGAACAGACATATAGCGCAAATTCCAGTTTTTGTTTACATTTTGTTTTGATCAGAACGTGTACTATTGACTCCATCCTGAAGGGATTAAAGGACCACTATAGGCATCAGCTCAATGAAGTGGTCTGGGTGCCAGGTCGCCCTAGTTTAAATCCTGCAGCTGAAAACATTGCAGTTTCAGAGAAACTGCTATGTTTACACTGCATGGTTAGCCCAGCATCCAGTGGCTGTCTCCGTTCCACGATTTACACTCCTTATGGAGTGCAGCATCAAATAAGATCCACATAGGAAAACATTGAGTAATGCTTTCCTATGGGCAGGTTTGAATGCACACGTGCCTCTGGCTGTGCGTGCGCATTCGGCTCCACTTGGGAGCTGAAGTCGGCCGGGGAGGAGAGGTCACCAGCACTGAGAGAGCCCGGCGCTGGATTAAAGTAAGTGGCTGAAGGAGTTTTAACCCCTTCAGTGCCAGGGGAGAGAAGCCGCAAGGGAGGGGTGCTCTCCTAGAGCCTATAGTGCCAGGAAAACAAACATGTTAAAATACACTTAGAATACACATTTGTCGGTTTTGTAAAATCTCAGTTACATGAGTTAGACCAATCTGGAAATTAGTGGTACAATTTCCAAGAAAATAATGCAAAGTATAAGGAGTTGTGTTGCATAATTACATTTAGGTGTATACACTGTTTCACCAATAAAAAACAATGTGAACATATTACATAGTTATATTGGCTGAATAAAGACTTGCATCCATCAAGTTCCGCCTTTCACACATGCCTGTGCACCTAAAAGGACTGCGGGCGTTTTATGCCATTCTTTAGGGGCCATTCCTAAACTCCGGTTGTCCCCGCTGTCCTTACTATTTGCCGTCTCCTTGTCATTCCACCTGGGGCTTGCCTGACATCCAAGTTCAACCATCCAGGGCCATGTGATAATGGGGTTCTCGCGATTACATGGCGGGAATGGCTGTCAGCAGCTCTGCCTGCAGGGGGACTGCCTGGAATGTCAGGAAGTCCCCCTAATGCCTGCAAAAAAGATTTTAAAGATAATATAAAATTTAAAAAATAGTTTATAAATTCAATATAAGTACTTTTTTTTTTATATATCTCTATACATATAATCAAATTATTTTTAATATGCACATAAACATACACACACTATCATTCCATGTGTAATATTAAAATACACTTAGTATTAAATTAATTCAAGTAGAGATTGTAGCCGTATTAGTCCAGTGATGCAGAGGTTAAAAAAAAAAAAAAAAACGATTACATTGGTATCTTGTAATACCTATTTTATTGGATTAACAGAATTTTGTAATGACAAGCTTTCAGGAGAACGTCCCTTTCTCATGTCTTTGCTCAGAAATGCATTAGCATTAATATTTGTTTGTGTGTAAAAAAAAAAAAAAATGCAAAAAACTAATTTGAATGCCAATGTTTGCCAGTGTTTGTATCTATGTTGCTACTAAAAGAGACTGGACATACGCCATTTGTAACACCTTGGGTTGTCTACTTTTGCAAATGGTATGCCATCATAGGGGTAATTTTATGTCAAGACACGGAGGCTCATATTGCTTAACCCTTTCTTTAGTGTCCACCAATAGCAGCAAAGAATACAAACAGTAAGAAAAAATGGTAACCACAGTGATAAGCCACTCCTATATTAATTCCCAGTATAATAGTCAGTACCTCCCCACATATTTCTTCTTTCTTTGCTGCTCCACACAAAGATAAGTAAATGACGAATTTTCTCTTACGTATATATGTTTATTAATTATCATTGATTTCTTATTATTAATGCTATTTATTATTTTATTGTTATTATTTGTTGTAGACTCATTATTGCTTTATTTTCTACATATTATTACGAATGTCTTCTTCTATATTTATTGTGTATTATGCATTTGTTTGATACCTTTGAGCCCAGGATTCCAGACCTTCTTTGGGGAATTATTATTGGTACCCCTCTCCCTTGAGCTTCCTTTTGTTGCTCTTATCTTTTCTCCATTTGACTTATCTCCTTCTTGCTGTCTGTGGCTCCATTGATCCCTCTCCCTGTATATTTGCGCCCTTTTGCGCCTGTTT
Organism: Pelobates cultripes; assembly: GCA_933207985.1. NCBI lineage: Eukaryota > Metazoa > Chordata > Amphibia > Anura > Pelobatidae > Pelobates > Pelobates cultripes. Next base: position 173,109,040 of record OW240915.1, on the reverse strand, counting down.
CTCCATTCCATTCGGCTGTTTTTTGTGAATGAATCAAGCCCGTTCGTCTAAATTCATCACGAAAACATGCCGTTCGTTAGTTTTACCGGCATATAGCATCATTCATCTGTTTGCCGCGTTCGAGTAATTTTATACGAATGGCCTACTCGTTCGTCTGTTTTTCTATTCATTACATTCATCTATTTGTTCACACAAATTCATCTCATTTTTGACAAACATTCGGCTCTTTAATTTGATGAATTCACATCCTGTCCTTCTGGCTCTGTGCTCTGCCACGCGTTCTCTTCCTGTCTGTCGGTCTTAACCCTGGTGAGCTCCCTATCTCTACCCACTAAAAGGTATAGCTAGTTTGGGGTGATTAACTCCTGCTAGTCTGTTCTGTCATTTTAGTTTTCCCCTGGGGAGATGGACATACCCCAAGTTTTGGGTAACCCCTCTTCCAGCTCTAATTACCCTTATTCTGCAGTGGACCCTATCCCAGTCCCTGGCGCTGCAGCGCTCAGTTACGGATGCCATTATGGCCGCTATGGCTCTCCCAGACCATATCACAGGCCTTACTTGCATGCCCTTTGGCCGCAGAAGGTTCGGCCACACCAACGCGCTTAGTGCATCCAGCTCAAGGCCTTACAGAGGACGCACCTAAAAAGGCTACTGCCAAATCCAGGCACATAAGTCCCCCTGACTCCAGAACCAATATGACGGGTGCACCCGTGACCACCAATGATAGCATGCCCATGTCACACAAAAGAGCCTTTCCGCACCAGGCAGAACGGGTGCGGCAGTGGAAATGTGCTAGAGCACAAAAAGAGAGCGACTCTGACTCAGAAATCAGGTCTAGTGAGGAGGCTGATGCTGAGATATGCGGGAAGGACACTGACCCTTTTGTCCAAGCTCAATCAGGGATGGTAGTGAGTGGCTCTCAGAGCTACTCCCCTGCTACTGCGGGCTCCACCCTCATGGATCCGTCTGGGGAACCCATGCTTGACCCAGATGCTCTCCATCATCCGAGGTCGGCGGAATGGCTCCCAGCGTACCATGTGGCACGCTACATGGAGAATTGGGTACGGTGCCCCCTTAGCAAGGCGGAGCGTAATAAACTCAGGACAGAATGTCCTAGACCTCTGGTGCCCAGCAAGTTTGTGAGACCCCTATTGTCGATCCCAAGATGACCCAATCCTCTCCAAATTGGGATGGAATCCCCACAAGAGCTTAGATTCGGTACTAAAATCATGCCAGGATAAACACCTGCACATATTTGGTCCTTTGGCCAAACTATTTGACCTGGCTGAAATCGCTGAAGCCGAAAACAGGCAGGTTGACCTGGAGGAACTCCATGGCTGGGTGCAGAGGGCAATCTGCATAGCGGGCAGTGTTAACACCTCCCTGTCCATAAAACGGCATAAAGCAATTCTTTTTAAAATTGAGCCCAAACTCGCCAACCTCGCCCTCACAGAGGCAGGCAAGGATGCCCAGGGCCTGTTATTTGGGTACTCCTTTATAAAGGACCTTGGGTGCTTTGTGGGTGCTTTTACAGCCCTGGATAAAAGGCCCAATCCTCTATGAAGAGGGTATTTCAGGGGCGGGTCTCTAGCAGGGCCTGCAGATTCAGGGGTCGTCTGTCCAGCCGTTCCAATTACCATGCCTGTGGATCGGGAAGAGGCTTCTACACCCAGGCACCACCCTACCAAGACACGAGACACCAATCCCCTTTCTTCCTCTCTCATGGAAGACCATGACGCTCCAGAGGCTTCAGAGGGAACTCCAGTTCTAGACGCCCTTACGGTAAGCTTACATCTACCTCATATTTTTTCCAATAATTGTGTAGGGGGCAGACTCAGTTATTTTTTTTCCAAGCCTGGTCAACCATCACCTCCGTTCAGGGATTTCACATCGAGTTGGTCGACACGCCATGTCACATACCTCGTCCTCGCCCTATTTTGCTCTCAGTGACCGCGCCTTAAAAGACGTGAAACTATCGGCCCTCCACGCAAAAGGGGCGATAGAACGGGCCCCCATATCCCCTACAGGGGTTCTCAGCAATATCTTCCTAGTATAGAAGAAGGGCGGGCAGATGCGCCCAGTTGTCAACCTCCGGACCCTGAACACTTTGGTGCGCTACCGCCACTTCAAGATGGAGGGCATTCATCTCCTGCGGGACTTGCTCCTTCGGGGAGACTGGATGGTTAAGTTACACCTCAAGGACGCATACTTGACGGTCCCAATGACCGAGGCGTCTAGGGACTTATTACGCTTCCTCTGGAAAGGCGACACCTGGTGCTTCACATGCCTCCCTTTTGGACTCTCGTCAGCTCCTTGGTGCTTCACAAAATTGATGCGCCCTGCCATGGCTTTGTTGCGATCGGCTGATCGTCTACTTGGACGACATTCTCATCATGGCACTGGATCATTCGGTCCTCCTGAAGCACCTGCAATGGATGATGGAACTCCTCTCTCACTCCTCCTGCCTGTCCCCTTCGCAGCGCATGGAATTCCTCAAGTTCACCGTAGACTCCGAAGCGGAATCTCTCAACCTCCCTCCGTTCAAGATACAGACCATCCGCAAGGAATTACACCGCACTCTAGCACGCCCGCAGCTATCGCTGCATCATCTGACTTCATCAATCTAAGCGGTGTTCCCAGCCCCTCTCCACTACTGTACCCTCCAATGTCTGAAGATTGCACACCTTCACAGTGGGGTGTCCTGGTCTCTCTGGACTCGGAATCTCGGGACAAATTGACCTGGTGGATCCACAACCTCTCGGCTTGGAATGGCAAGGCTATCTTCAGTTCCCAACCGGAGTTCAGGGTGTATTCAGATGCAAGTTTCCACGGTTAGGTGCCCACTGCAATAGTGTGACTACCGGGGGATGCTGGTCGGACGACGAATCCTATCTCCACATCAATGCCCTGGAACTTCTGCCCGGCTCTTTCGCGATCTGGAGTTTTGCAAATGAGACTGCCAGTGCATGCATCTGGCTGAGCATGGACAACATCTCCACAGTTCGCTATGTCAATCACATAGGCAGCACGCAGTCGGCTATTCTGGCCCACTTGGCGAAGGTCTTTTGGGCCTATTGTTTGGCCAGGAATCTCGTCGTCCAGGCGGAATACCTCCCCGGTCTCAGCAACACTCATGCGGACTGGAGTTCACGTTATCTGTCGGACAGCAGCGATTGGAAATTGGATGTAGAGGTGTTCTCCACTATTTCGTCTCTCTGGGGACCTTTTGCCATCTACCTCTTCGCATCCTGCCTCAACATCCAATTACCTCGGTTCTACAGCTGGCGCCCAGATCCAGCCGTCGATTCGGTGGGCGCCTTCCTGCAAGACTGGACCGGCTCACTCCTTTACGCTTTTCCTCCGTTTGCCATGATCCCTCGGGTCCTGCTCCAAGTGCGCCGCCAAATGGCTTATCTGATACTGCTGACCCCGTTCTGGGGAACCTAATCATGGTTCCCACAGCTCCTAGAACTGGCAATAAATGTGCCCAGACTTCTGCCATCCTACCAGGTCCTTCTTCTGGACACGTCGGGCTAACAACACCCCCTCCAGTTGGACGGGTCATTGCTGCTGCTCGCATGGAGGATTTCCGGGGTCCCTGGGAAATCCAAGGGGTTTCAGATGCAACTCGATGCCTCCTGGCTGACGCATGGGCTCCCGGAACTAGGCGATCATATGGGACCACTTGGAGAGCTTGGGCTGGCTGGTACCTGGCTCGGAACTTGGATCCCATTTCAGCACCGGTGACTGCGATCCTCCAATTCCTCACTTCATTAATAGAGGCTGGTCGGCCGTATCGCACAATTAATTTGTACAGATTGGCCATCTCCTCGGCTCACCTCATCTACACACAGGCCAACACCCTTTGGTGTGCTGCTTACTTCGGGGTTTGCGCCTGTCGCGCCCCCCCTAGACCTTGATACTCGGCTACATGGGACGTTTCCTGCGTTTTTTCACTTTTTACTTCCTGGCCTCCCAATTCGGATCTCTGCCTGCGACAGCTGTCGGCCAAGTTAGTCTCCCTTTTTTGCCTCATTTCATGCAAACGGGTTTTGGATGTACGTGCTCTGGACTATGATGCTAGGTCTTTCACTTCGGACGGGGTGACATTTAACATCTCCAGAGACATTAAGACAGCTGTTTGATGGTTTCATATCCGAGTTTTCCAGTTACCCTGGTGTTATGTCCATTGACCTGTTTGCGGGAAAATGAGCTCCGATCGAGTGCACATCGTTCTGTTTCGTCCCCTCAGCTTTTCCATAAGGTTCATCAACCCTTTGCCCCTGTGTCCAATATTACCGTGGCTCATTGGGTGAAATGGGTGATGTCGCTTGCTGGTGTGGATACATCCATCTTTAGTGCCACTCCTCACGGGGGGCATCAGCCACGTCTATGGTGGCTTCGGGGGCGCGACTGGAAGACCTGATGATGATGGCGGACTGGTCCCCTGAATCCACTTTTTGGGGAGACCAGTATTGTCCCACCCTTTTACGTTTTTATCACTTTATTATCCCCACCCTGTTGTTTTTCTCTCCAAGGTTTGTCTCCAGGGGATGGTAGGTATTTGTGATGCGCTCTGTGTTATATTACCTATTATGTGCATCTGAACTGTTAATGCTATGTTTTGTCTGGTGGGTTTTGTCTTATGCTATGGGCACTGTGTTGCTTGAGTTTATCAATACATTATGTCTTGGAATGCACAATTTGGTTTAAGTACCGATTTAACCATTTGGCTCCTGTTTTTATGTTTTCAAAGGTTGATTCTGTGCTGATTCTGTGCTGTTTGGGAGATCTTCACTACTTCCCACAAGGCTTCACCATGTTGGCTGGAGGTCTATGGATCGTGCTATGATGTGCTCCTCTCTGTTGGCGTTTCTCTATTCGTTGATGGATAGGTCCCAGTTTGCTTATGGTTCCTGATCGGTTCCGGCTGGATTTCGGGACAGTTGTTCTGCTGTGGTTTGGACTGATTCATCGGTTTATGTTTGATAGTTATTGTGTCGCATCTCCAAAGAAAGAGGAAATATGTGGGGAGGTGCTGACTATTATACTGGGACTTGGTATGGGAGTGCCTATCACTATGGTTACAATTTTTTTTACTGTTTGTATTCTTTGCTGCTATTGGTGGACAGTAAAGGAAGGGTTAAGCAATACTCGCCTCTGTGTCTTTCATAAAATCATGACTTTTCGTCATGAAATAGCAATATCATGTAATTCTCAATCCTGGGCTACCATACGGTCTCAAAGGCAATGTAACCAATCTGGCGAATTTCAAAGTGAAAAAAAACTGAAACACAAGCCTTATATAGTACTCTGTTACATTTGAAAACACCATAAAACCTGTACATGAGGTGTACTGTGATACTCAGGAGAGTTCGCTGAACATATATATATCGTCAGTGTAAATGCTGCTTGTGTGTGAAAAATGCAAAAATTTCACTTTCCCTGATTATATCATCATTGTAATACATTTTACTGTTTTGAAATACTAATATTTGTATTCAGCAAAGTCTTCCGAGTAAAATAGTACCCCCCATGTACAGGTTTTATGGTGTCTTGGAAAGTTACAGGATTAAATATAGTGCTAGCATATTTCATTCTCTGGACTTTCTGCCTATCCCGCATAATTTAGGTCCCGCAAATTATAATTAATAAAATGACTTAATCATGTAAAAATATTACATAAATATATATGTAGAATTAAAACAAACAAAAAATAATATATATATATATATATATATATATATATATATATATATATACAAAACAAGAGAGGGCTGGCTGCACTCACCTTAACATGCACAAATGGGGGTGCTGCTGGGGGCCAAATAATACAATACACAAGATCCAGCGCACTCACCTATCCACTAAACAGCAACTTCAATGTTGAAAGATTTTATTTGTTTGTTTTTTTAAAACACCTAATCTAGGCAAAAATAATGGGGGTTTAGTTACATTATATGATCATACAGTGCATAAGCCTGCCACAACGTCAATGTACCCCATCTTTGGCAGGTCCTACACTAACAGCCTAATGTCTGCTCTTATGAGATTAACCTACTTGGGGAAAGAAATTCCATCTGGGGCTAAACCCCCATTATTTTTGCCTAGATTAGGTGTTTTTAAAAAAACAAATAAAATCTTTCAACATTGAAGTTGCTGTTTAGTGGATAGGTGAGTGCGCTGGATCTTGTGTATTGTATTATTTGGCCCCCAGCAGCACCCCCATTTGTGCATGTTAAGGTGAGTGCAGCCAGCCCTCTCTTGTTTTGTATATATTTGGGAGTCTAGCCAACTCCTTGGTTTTGCACCCCTCCCAGGTGCCTCATCCCAGGGCCCTATTTAGCCTTGTACTGCAGAGAGCCCCAGATGGAATTTCTTTCCCCAAGTAGGTTAATCTCATAAGAGCAGACATTATAAAAATTATATATATAATTTTTGTAAATTCATTTAAAATTATTTTTAAGTTTTTTAATTTATATTAATTTACTTATTTGTATTTATTTTAATATATATATATATATATATATATATATATATATATATAATAGTGTGTAATTTAATTCTAAGAGTATTTTTATATTAATATATGTATACATTAATATAAAAAGTGTATTTTTATATAAATATATGAATATATTAATATAAAGATACACTTACTATGACATAATATATATATATATATATATATATATATACATATTATATATAGGTATAATACATGTGTATATATATACATATATATTTTTTTAACACTGATTGCTTTTATATTGCTTTTTTTTTTAAATTTATTTGACACTTGCAGGGAGACTGCCTGTCAGCACAGGCAGTCCTCCTGCAGGCGAACACTTGGACACCTATTATGGCCATGTGACCACTCTGTTGAGCGATCACATGGCTGCGGGGTCCTAATTCGCCGCAGCCGCCGGGGGAACGACGGAGATCGGGTAAGTACATAACACTGTTATGACGGTTCAGGACAGTCACTGGTCCTCAAGGGGATGTTTTCCGGTGACGATCCTGAACCATCATCGGTCCTCAATGGTTAATATCATTCTACGTGTATTTTTGGTATTTTGATTAATATTGAAATACACTTAGTGTATGTATGTGTAAGTGTGTGTGTATATATATATATATATATATATATATATACTTAGATCATATATATTGTTTTATTTTACATTGTTTTTAACTTTATTTTAATTTATTTCTGGCATCAGGGGGACTACCTGTCATTCCAGGTACTACCCCTGCTGGCACTGCTATGGACGGCTATTCTGTCCATGTGATCGTGAGGTCCTCGGAAGGACCTCGCGATCACATGGCCCAGGAGTGCCGGATCGGCAGCAGGGGGACTCTCTGGGTTGCCAAGTAAATCCCCTCATTATGAGCAGGTAAGTCCCCTGGACGGCGGGAACGTACTATGCAGCCCACCAGTGTTTAAGGCGGGGTCCCCAAGGACGGCATAGCCCTGTCCTTAAGGGGTTAAAATACTCATATTTGTGTTCAGTGAAGTCTCCTGAGTTTAATAGTACTCCATATGTACAGATTTTATGGTGTTTTCAAAAGGTATAGGGTCAAATATAAGGCTTGCCCATTTCAGTTTTTTCACATTGAGATTTTCCAGATTGGTGTTACCTGTTATGTTATGTGCAAGGATTTCTGCCGCCCTAGGCAAAGATTAATTTTGCCTCCCCCTCATGAAAGCAAATACAATCTCAAAGAGGTTTATTCACTAAACTCTGAATTATAGTGCGTTGAAAACCAAATTGCAAAGCTTAAGCAAAAACAGCTGAACTGTAACTGCAGCCGAATTGGAGAATTCTTGTAGATCAGCTATTTTGACCTAATACATGCATCCACATGGGCGTAGGAACCGGGGGGATGGGGTGGATGCAAGAGTCTGGTTTTAATCCATAAAGGGCAGAAATCACCTAACATTCCTAAATCACAATGAATATGGATTGACACCTGACATATGACATATTGACACCTTGACATATGGATTGACACCTGTCCTCAGAGCCCCTGATGCACACGGACACAGAGCAGAATAGAGACTGGTCCCCCTACATAGGGTCACTTGGCAGATATGGATTGACACCTGCCCTCAGAGACCATGATACACACTGACACAGAGCAGAATAGAGACTGTTCCCCCTACATAGGGTCACTTGGCAGATATGGATTGACACCTGTCCTCAGAGACCATGATACACACCGACACAGAGCAGAATAGAGACTGTTTCCCCTACATAGGGTCACTTGGCAGATATGGATTGACACCTGTCCTCAGAGCCCCTGATACACACTGACACAGAGCAGAATAGAGACTGTTCCTCCTACATAGGTCACTTGGCAGATATGGATTGACACCTGTCCTCAGAGACCATGATACACACTGACACAGAGCAGAATAGAGACTGTTCCCCCTACATAGGGTCACTTGGCAGATATGGATTGACACTGTCCACAAGGACAAGTTGCAGGCTTCCTGGCAGGGCCCATACAAGGTGGTAGAGCAGGTTTGTGATACCACCTTTGTGATCGGTGCAGTCACAGGCATGGGAGGCAAGCGCATGCTCCATGTGAACATGCTCAAGCCATACCACGAGCGCACGGAAGAGGTAACCGCGATCTGTGCACCTGCCACTGAAGATTATGATAATTTGCCACCCCCAGATCTCCTAGACCTAGAGGGCCAGAGCGGAGACCTGGGAGAAGTACAGTTAGGAGAACGGTTAGACCCCCAGGAGCGAACCCAGGTCCAAAGACTAATCCAGGACAAGGGGGCCATGTTTTCCAACCTACCTGGGTACAGTCCGTTAACCACTCACAAAGTTGAAACCCTAGACCAGACCCCCCTTTTCCAAACCGCATATTGCATACCCGAAGAAGTTAAAGAAAATATTCAGAAAGAAATTGAGGAAATGATGCAGTTAGGGGTGATAGAACACTCTGACAGCCCCTGGGCCTCCCCGGTTGTACTAGTACTGAAACGGGACGGCACGACCCGTTTCTGTGTAGACTACCGGAGGCTTAACGATAAAACAACCTCAGACGCCTACCCTATGCCCCGGATAGACGAGCTCCTAGACAAAATGGCCAGAGGCCAGTACCTCACCACAATAGATCTGTGCAAGGGGTACTGGCAAATTCCATTAGCCGAGGACGCCATCCACAAGTCGGCATTTGTCACCTCGTTTGGCCTGTATCAGTTTAAGGCCATGCCATTCGGGATGAAGAATGCCCCGGCTAACTTTCAGAGGATGGTAGATCGGCTACTGGATGGGTTTCAGGAGTATGCTTGCGCCTACTTGGATGATATAGCCATTTTTAGCTGCTCCTGGCCCTAACACCTGACCTACATAGGAGCCGTACTAGACCGGATTAGGGAGGCCGGACTGACCCTAAAGCCCAGTAAGTGCCATATAGGAACGCGTAAAAACCTCCCCAAGATAGTAGTATGGGCCCCAGAGTGTGAACAGGCCTTCCAACAGCTCAAGATGGCGCTCATTAAATCACCTGTACTTTCTGCTCCTGATCCAACTAAATGCTTTCTCGTCCATACAGACGCTTCTATGTTTGGATTGGGAGCAGTACTGAGCCAAGTCGGAGCAGATGGCGGCGAGCAACCCGGGGCTTATCTAAGCAGGAAACTTTTGCCCAGGGAAGTAGATACACTGCCATTGAAAAGGAGTGCCTGGCGGTGGTGTGGGCCCTCAAAAAGCTGCAACCTTACTTGTATGGACAACCGTTTACCTTACTCACAGATCACAACAAATTTGGGGCACTGCGCGTGCAATCTAATGTGCCACCAGATAGGAGTGGTGTGTTAAGTAGTTCGATTCTTATCAGTTTAATCCCTGTTACGTCCCCTATCCGTTGATGTGGAGCAAGATGCAGCAGCAGAAGAGGACTCAGCCGAGGAGTTTATGGAAGAGGATGGAGTAGGAGGAGTAGAGGAGGTGGCAGCAGGCCTGCCTGCAAGTCATGGCGGTGTCACCAACTCCTCTGCAGAGCCACGCATTCCATGCTTGGCAGCCATCAGCAGATTTGCCCAATGCGCAGTGTAGGTGATATACCTGCCCTGACCATGCTTTGCAGACCAGGTATCAGTTGTCAGATGGACCCTTGCCCCAACACTGTGTGCCAGACATGCCATTATTTCCTTTTGCACAATCGAGTACAGGTTGGGGATTGCCTTTTGTGAAAAGAAATTTCGTCCGGGTACCAGTGAGTGAGTGGTGGCACTGGGCACAGTATCCACTGTGAGCCTGACACACCGCTGGCAGACAACTAACTGCTATTCAATCTATAACAGTGAAAAAAGTTTTTTGTTTTTAAATGCAAGCTATTATGACACCAGATATGAGTGGCACTGTAAACTGGCAGAGTACATGCTGTAGGGCTGACACACCCGCTTTAAGGACACTGACTGCTATTCAATCTATAACAGTGAAAAAAGTTTTTTGTTTTTAAATGCAAGCTATTGTGACACCAGATAGTGGTGGCACTGTGAACTGGCAGTATCCACTGTTGTAGCCTGACACACCCGCTTGAAGACAACTGACTGCTATTCAATCTATAACAGTGAAAAAAGTTTTTTGTTTTTAAATGTAAGCTATTGTGACACCAGATATGAGTGGCACTGTGAACTGGCAGAGTACACGCTGTAGGGCTGACACACCCGCTTTGAGACAACTAACTGCTATTCAGTCTATAGCAGTGAAAAAAAGTTTTTTGTTTTTAAATGCAAGCTATTGTGACACCAGTGAGTGAGTAGTGGCACTGGGCACAGTATCCACTGTGAACCTGACACACCCGCTTTAAGGACACTGACTGCTATTCAATCTATAACAGTGAAAAAGGTTTTTTGTTTTTAAATGCAAGCTATTGTGACACCAGATATGAGTGGTGGCACTGGGCACAGTATCCACTGTGAACCTGACACACCCGCTTTAAGGACACTGACTGCTATTCAATCTATAACAGTGAAAAAGGTTTTTTGTTTTTAAATGCAAGCTATTGTGACACCAGATATGAGTGGTGGCACTGACTGGGCAAATGGGCACAGTATCCACTGTGAGCCTGACACAGAAGCTGGCAGCAGTGGCAGACAACTAACTGCTATTCAATCTATAACAGTGAAAAAAGTTTTTTGTTTTTAAATGCAAGCTATTGTGACACCAGTGAGTGAGTGGTTGCACTGGGCACAGTATCCACTGTGAGCCTGACACACCCGCTTTAAGGACACTGACTGCTATTCAATCTATAACAGTGAAAAAAGTTTTTTGTTTTTAAATGCAAGCTATTGTGACACCAGTGAGTGAGTGGTGGCACTGGGCAAGTGGGCACAGTATCCACTGTGAGCCTGACACAGAAGCTGGCAGCAGTGGCAGACAACTAACTGCAATTACACAGAAAAAAAAAAGCAGACTGATGTTCTAGCCCTAAAAAGGGCTTTTTGGGGTGCTGTCCTTACAGCAGAGATCAGATGAGTCCTTCAGGACTGTAGTGGACACTGTATACCCTAACCTAGCTATGCATTTCCCTATCTAATCAACAGCAGCTACACTTTCCCTCCTCTCACTAAGCATGCAGCTTGAGAATGAATCTAAAATGGATGCTGTCCAGTAGGTGGGAGGGTCTGCTAGGGAGGGTGTGCTGCTAATTGGCTGGAATGTGTCTGCTGGCTGTGAGGTACAGGGTCAAAGTTTACTCAATGATGACGAATAGGGGGCGTATCGAACCGCGCATGTGTTCGCCATCCGCGGCGGACGCGAACACACTATATTCGCCAGGAACTGTTCTCCAGCGAACCGTTCGGTGCATCACTATGTGCAATTTGTTCATCATCTACACATTCCACCAACTTGTACCCAAATCAGTTCAACCCTCCATCTACCAGCCAGATTGACACTGAATTGACCAACAGACCTTTCCACAAAGATCTCAAAAACAAATTGGGGAGACCAATTGTTTTCTTAGGGAATTTGCAGGTTTGTAACACTTCTAATGCAGGAGGTTGTGGGTTCAGTTCCTGCTGACTCCTGCATATTTTAGGGCACATTCAAAAACAATGTGTCCAAACAAACTATTTACTAAACCGTGACTATCACCTGTTAAAGTTGCCTTACTGACCATCTATTTGTCAGAACACCAGTCCCCTCATCTTGTAGATTTCCTATGCACAGGTGTTACATCAGGTTTCCATCTTTCTTTTGTATCCCTTCCCAGTGGTATGTGTGAATGCCCCAATTTACAGTCAGCCAATCATGTCAGTTCAACTTCTGCTAAACAAAGAAGTAGTAAATGGTTTAATGATGGGCCCTTTTGACCCCCCTTTGCCTGCTGAAGAACAAGTCTAGTGGGTACAGCGACTGGCAAATTTAATAAAAACTCTACTCCCAGACTGAACTCACTCATGCCCTCTGAGGATTTTACTCTACATCATTCAAAAGGTAGGTGACAGTTGCATCACACAGCTAAACTATAATCCATAGATTCTCCAGGATACAAGGATCTTGCCATGGACTAACTTTGCCAATTTCGCAGAGTAAACCTTTAGCTCAGACAGGCTTGTCTGAGAATACCACAAAGTCATATCACAGAGCATATAAATTGTTTACCAAGTTTGTTATTGAATATAATATAACAAATATATTTTCAGTTGAAACCATCGTCTTCACCACATTTTGCCATCTCTCTTTAAAGTTAGCCTATAACACTAGCAGACTCTATTTAACAGGTATCCAACATTTTATGTTTACCTCGTACCTTTAAAGTAAACCATTCCTAAAATCTTAACCTGTAAAAAGTGTGCTTAAGGGCATCCAACGACTCAATGGCCACAAACGGACTAAACTATTACTCACAGACAATTACATGTTCCATGACATCTTGGACTTATTGGACATGGCCCCTTTAGAACAACAAACAAACACTATTATTAAAGCTGCCACATATTTAGTAATTTACATTTTTTTGAGACCTAGAGAATTTACTGTTTCTAGGATCATGGACACTAATACATGCATTAGTCTGTGACCTTATTAAAAAAAAAAAGATCACATTATCTTATCTATTAAACATACAAACAAACATCTAGTTAGGTCCTCCAGTAGAAATTCCTTTCTACCCTACCACTAACAAATAGTGCCCAGTTGCTGTTTTGACACTTCTTAACAATTCCTTCCCTCTTATGGATCCAAATTCTTCCTTATTGTCTGTTTATGGGAAACCTACCCAGACATTCATGCTGTACATCAGAATGTTATTAGTTAGATTAGGCATTAATCCTTCATCATTCCCAGGGCAGGGCACTCTTTCTTAGTTACAGTTACAGCAGCTTCTAGCCACAATACACCTACTCATATTATTTTCAAAATAAGTCATTGGAAATCGGCAGCTTACAGTACATACATTCCACATCCAGAGAAAGAATTCAGGCTACCCTTCACGAATATTGCTTTGTAATTATATGTAATTATCTTGTTTAATAAATTTAGCAATTTAAAAATTTTGGCCTACTTATTACGGTCCTTACCGATTACTTTTGTATATTCGAGTATGTTTATGTGTTTATGTTCTATTCAGCTTATGTTCCTGACCACAAATATAAGCATGGAGTTGTGGGTGGGGCTTCCCCAACATATAAATCACCGGGTAGGGCTTTCCCATTTACCTGACATTGCCCTCCCACCTCTCCTTTTTTTATATACATAATTCTACTAGGTTGGCCCTCTTCATTACAGTCCTAACCAGTTTCCGGTTTCAGGAACAACTCAACCGACTTTTTATGATCAGTTCTATTCGGCTTATATTACCGAGCACAAATATAAGGCCAGAGCCTGGAGTTGTGGGAGAGGATCCCTGGCATATAAATCAACTGGCAGTCCTTCCACACTTACCTTACACCGCCTTTGTGAAGTTGCCCTCCCACCTCCAACCGACTTTTGTATATATTCGAGTAAGTTAATGTTTAGTTCTACTCGGCTTATGTTCCCGACAACAAATATATGTATAGAAAAAATTAGGGATTTTTAACTGATGTGATTTTCTCTGTATTTATAATCTAGGTAATAAAATAAACAGTTGATAAAGGTTTTCAAAATTGCCACAAGAAGGATAATGCTTCCAGTTAGAAGTAGTAAGCTGAAGATTGAATAAATATGCAAGCAACTCTGCAGCAGATACCTTTTAAAAACATAGCATTGGATGGAATGTTTCAGAGATGATAAATAGTTCAAAATAACAACTCTAATATTAGCATAAGAAAATGCTGTGTCGGGAGTACGGCAGAATAAAAATGGACTGTCTGTAAATGGTTTTTATAGCAAATGATTTGACTTGGATATGAAAGTTATTTTTTTAAAAATAAAATACTGCAATATTGTTGTTTGTTTCGTGTTTATTACCATGAATTGCTAATGCCATTTTTGTGATGCTAAAGCAACAAATGATGCTACAATATGTCACAGTTTTATAAAATATGCTGTTTACAAAACAGGTATTTAAGAATATCCATTCATACTTCAAACTATTTTACTTCAACATGATTAGCACAATAATTAGTTGGAAAATATTAGAATGTAATAAGATGTATTGCCAGAATAGATATATTCAAGTTTAAGAATATTTTAAATCATGCAATTTTGCATAGGCAAAAGCACTATCACCATTTTAAAAAAAAGTAAACGGAAATACAAATATAAGCAAATAATAATTAGCATTTTCAGAATGCATATATTTAAGTTTAATTAAGCATCAAAGGATGCAAGTTTATATGTTCATATCTGTCTCTGAGGATCTAATTGTGCCATTAGCGTACTTCATTTACAATATTTCTTGTGTTCCTTTGTGTCATGTCTTTTGTTTACTATACTAAGGATTTTGATAAAAAAAAAAAAAAAGAAAGAATGTGCCAAAATCTACAAAAAAAGAATGTATTGCTGTTAATACTATTTAAAACAACTCTCCAAGCACCTATACAAATTGTAGGTGCTATGTATGGATTACATTACAGTTATCTACACTGGATGATTTATAATTGTGTTTTTTTTTTTTTTAAATAATACATAGATTTGCGGTATACTCTACACTCAGTTTTTTCTTTCTACTGGTATGCTTTTGTTTTTTTTCTTTTTTAATCTTGCTCAAACGATAAAATATTTACATAAAATGTAAACAGTTGTAATCCTACTGAACCTGCTGAGAGTTTCGTGCCTGAAAACCCTCTTTATTTTAGGTTTATTTTCCAATACTTGAAAAGCTTAAAAAATGTTTAGTGTCAAGTAACATTTATGGTAACATGGCATTTAGCAATATTTTTTATCTAGTTAATTACTTTGGTATAGAAAACTCACTGAGCGAATTAAAAATATAAAAACACATAAAAATGGTGAAGGAGAAGGGTATTTATTAAACTAAATTACTTCAATTAGGCAACAAATCCTAGGCCTGCAGCTAACTGTATTGTCAGTCCTAAGTGTTAAACCCTCACTGCTCATGTGTGTTTTGATTATCTCAAAAGACCTGGTTTGTTGAGGCTGCAATGCAGGCTCTGATGACATCACAGCAGCATTTCCCCTTTCAACCTCTGTTTTGTCCTTAGTGGAACCATTACTACCTTCCCCTTCACACAGCAATGTTTAAATATGCAGGGGCGGAGGGAGGATTTACTGGAGAGTCTGACAAAGTCACACTAAAGTCAATGAGCAAGCAGACTGTTATATGAAGTGAAGCAGTCAGTTCAGCAATATGCTACCTAGGGTTTATGCAACATATTTATGTGAGTAACAGTTTTGCACAATATGGAGAATATATAGTTTGTAATGAATTCAAATCTGGGTAATTAAGATCAGTTTAGTACACTTTAGATGAAAAAAAAAATCAAGTGGACTATTTTCGGAAGGCTCTTGGACCTAAATATAGTGTATTCAGAGCATAGAGATGCTGAAAGTCAGTGCTGCAAAGTGTACTTTAATACTGGTTTATTGCATGCATTAAATAATTATACAGCAACATGGTGTGGAGGTTAAAAATAAGGCAGGTGGCTAGTAACCACTAGCCAACCACTTTCCACAACAACAACAAAACAAAAAAAAGATATTGAGAGCTTAGTGGCAATTTTTTCAGTGATGCCTTACTCAATATTCCATGAGTTTCAATTTGTCATCTAGGTGGCATTTAGACAAACAGGTGGAAAGATACATGTATGTATACAATCATGAGTGCAGTTTCAGTAGCATCCTACCTCTTGTTGGAATGCAACCATTCTGATCTTTAGTTACTTATAGCTTGAATATGGAGCTCTGAATTTATATTCTTTAAAATTATAATTCTTTTTAAATCTAGTGGTATTAATATTACTGAATATTATGATGGGTGATACTTATATTAACTGGAGACTTCATCCATAATATAATTAAATTTTTGCAGTCTAGATGTTTGTAATTAGATTAAATATAACCTTTTACACTGCTGTAGAAGCCTGTGGTTTAAATTTCAAGAACAGATTGTTTTCAAGAACTCATTGCTGATCAAAGTATAACTGATAAGGAAAAAGACAAATAAGAAAAGCTACCAAATATAAAATCCACAATCTAAATGTTTGAAGGATTAACATTGAACATCTATACCTGCATTGTATTTGCAGCTTTTATGTTGGATTTTACATCATTATACATATACTTGATTTATCACTATGAAATCAATTTACTTTATCTTTGCATTACTATGCATTATTCAAACTTTTATATATACTGTGCTAAATTATTTCTAATCAATATGTTTAGTATTGCACTTAATATCATATTCAGATATCGATCTTAGATAATGTAGAACAGTGGTTTGTCCTTAAATTTCCTCTGTCTCATAGACAGAGGACCTGTTAAAATGTAACCTTTAGTTAATGCAGGCATATTCCTGCAAATGTATTTTATTTTAAATCTCTTTTGTTTTAAATATTTGAACTAAGAGGCATTCATGGCTATTATTTGTCAGTTAATTCATTTTTGACCTTAAGATAGCAGCTAAATGTAGGTATTTTTTCTGTATCAATGTGCTGTGTTATGGTGGTAATCTTATTTTTGCCAAAATCATGCAACTATAGTATTTGGAATAATTGTGAGCATTGTGTAAATGAGGAGTTAAGGGGTGTATTTGTATGTTCTTAAATAGGTTTTTTTTTTGTTTTGTTTTTTATTCCCCTACCCCTGGTATGGATATGAAAAACTGACTAACATTTGTTATTACTCCCATAACTCCTTAAGTTATTAGCTTATGAATTTCACAATTTACCATATATTCCATGGATTAATGCCAGTTTGCAGAACTGACAGGGTTAATTTCAAACAAAGGGATTTCCTTTCCTTTGTTGAAAGGAGCAGGTTTATAGGCAAGGAATAGGATGAAAGGTGTAAATCTAGGAGGGGTATGTTTTTTTCTTTCCCATTGTAGACACCATAACCGTGAGTATGTTCACTTATGTCAACAGTACAACAACTAAACACCTTGCTCAAGAACAGGAGCATGCATCTACAGTGCATTACCAATATGGAAGCATACTTTAAGAATACTTTAAAATACAGGGTTGCAATGTGACATACAACTTATCCGATACCTGATCTCCACGAGTCCCACATGTCCCATGCGTTTAGAGAAATTTGTGTGTGGGGAAATAGTTTCTTCAGGCATTTCTCATACAAACTTTGTGTGTCTAATTCAGTGAGTAGCCTCTGCAGAGGCGGTGCCATCATTAATTTCCAGGCCTGTGGAATGAGCCTCTACGCTTTTAATGATAAGTGCATCATTATTTTCTGTTTGAATTTAGGTATCTCTGCGGGCAGGTCTAGTAGTAAAAAGTGCTGAGGAGTTAGAGGTATCTCGCACCCAGTCACTGCTTGGACTGTGTCTTGCACACTTTTCCAAAAGGGTTGGATTGTTTGACAGGTCTACAATATATATGGTGGGTAATACATTCTTCAATTTTACAGCACCAACAAGAGGCAGGTGTGGGTAGGTACGATTTATGCTGTCTACTAGGTACCATGTACCATCTATAGGCCGATTTATAGTGCTGTTCAATATGGGCGGAAGATTTTATCAGCTGTCTAGGTAGTTTATAAATGCTTTCCCATCTAGCAGAGGTAAGTGTGCATTGTAGTTCTCTCTCCCATTGCGTATTAGTTGCATAAGAGGCTGTGTTATATACAGAAGGATATCATCAGCATCTCCCTGTCACACACTGGATCTCGGTATTTGACTGAATAGCCTCCAACAAGGGTTCTAATGCCAAGACAAAGAGCAGAGGGGAGATTGGGCACCCCTGCCTAGTCCCATGGGAAATTTTGAAAAGGGAGGAGAAAACCCGCCTGGAGCACCTGGGCCGTAGTCACGGACACTACGGTGGCCAGCAACATATCCGAAGTCAGGGCACACCCCTCCATCGCTCGCTGGTATGTCCTAAGTAAGTGCGGGGACAATTTCTTGTAATATAAGTTAGTGAGCCCGTCCGCTTACTACGGTAACCCTAAAATGAAGGCACCTAAGGTATAAATAGGTGTACTTTTAAATGTTAAGGAAAAGAGAGAGCAGAGATTTGGAGACAGATGCTGCTCCATCTTAAAATGACAGAGAGGCTGACATGATGACATGTTCAGGAGGGTATGTTAATCTATTAATGATATTGCAAGCATTTAGTTTAAGCTTATAAACTCAGTTATAAATTATTGTAATGGATTTTATATGTCTATATTTATAATTTGCTTTAATAAATATCTAAAAAGACAAACCTTTATTGCTTCCAAGACTAGTGCCATAACATCCTTCTTTAGAACAGGTGTCCAAAATTGGACAGCATATTCCATATGTGGTCTTACCAATGATTTATAAAGAGGCAAAATTATATTATCATCCCGGGAATGAATGCTCTTTTTCATGCATGACAATACCTTACTGGCCTTAGCCACTGCTGATTGACATTGCACATTGTTGCATAGTTTGTGGTCTATAACAATTCCCAAGTCCTTCTCATGTGTTGTTATCCCTAATTCACTTCCATTATACGTTGCTTGTGCATTCTTTATGCAGAAGTGCATAACTTTGCATTTTTCAACATTAAATTTCATCTGCCATTTGAGTGCCCAGACCCCCAGTCTATCTAAATCCCTCTGCAGCAAAGTAATATTTTGCTCACATTGTATCACTTTACAGAGTTGTGTGTCATCTGCAAACACTGAAACATGACTCTCAATGCTATTTTCAAGATCATTTATAAACATGTTAAATAGAAGGGGTCCCAGAACAGAACCCTGAGGCACACCACTTGCCACCTCTGTCCAGCTTGAAAATTAACACTTAATGACAACTCTTTGTACTCTATTTTTAAGCCAATGTTCTACCCAATTAAAATCTCAAATAATAAGAGTGTTACCCAGATTTGCAGCTTTCTCAACTTGCTCAAACAGCTGTTGTTCCTTGTCAATATTAACATTAGGTGGTTTATAACATATCCCAGCCAATAGTTGATTTCCCTTCTTTTGCCCCAAGCAGATATTTACCCATAAAGCTTCCACATTTTTCTTATCACATTCCACTTGCTTAAGATTTGGCTTTTACTCACGGTTGACATATAAACATACCCCACCTCCCTTCTTGTTTTTCCTATCCTTTCTAAATAACATGTACCCATTTAAGTTAACTGCCCAGTCATGTGTCTCATCCCACCATGTTTCAGTTATGCCTATAATGTCATATTGTTTAGTGTATACTATTACCTCTAGTTCCCCCATTTTGTTATTTAGGCTCCTTGCATTAGTAAGCATACATTTAATATTATGAGTCACGTGTACCTTTTGGGAATTATCAACATTACATACCTTCTCTCTATTGAGCTTGCCCCTCCCCTCATCTCCACCCCCCCATCTCCACCCCCCTTATACAGAGCTGAAGCCCATCTCTTTTCTGTCCTATCTCTATTTTGTAGATTGCTATATACCTCCCCCCCTACTACCAGTTTAAAATCTCCTCCAACCTTCTAGCCATGCGCAGAAAAAAAGGTTAATGCAAGATGTTGTGAAGAGAAAAGTGATAAGACAAAGTGATGAAAGACTTACTCTTATATTACTACTATATTTTGAAGTCTAATTCTAAGAATGCAAATAAAATTGCATAATGGCTTAACGAAAACATTCATGCCACAGAAGCAACAGACAGACAGGATTTGTAATTATTGCATTATTGCCTTCTGGATTGTAATATCCACTATATATGAAAAGTTTTATAAAACAGTGAGAATTTCTATATTGTTAGTTACACTTGCTGTTGATTAAAAAAAAATCAGGAATTATAACAGCATATTATTTTTGGAGTCTGGTATTTTCAGACAAGGTCGCGGAGTTAGAAACAGATAAACAATTCCAAGGAACTGAGACGTCGTCTTTTTTTTTTTTTTTTTTTATATTCCAAATTATGAACAACTATATTACATACAGCCATAAAGAGGAAGACATGGCTTTTAAAAACATTAATTGCAGTACAATGCAGTATGTATGTGTGTGTATATATATATATATATATATATATATATATATATATATATATATATATATATATATATATATATATATATATATATATATAAATATATACACACACACACTATATATTTTATATAATATATGCTAACTAGCTAATATTTTTCCTAAACAGGGTTGAAATTATACCCCCCCCCCCCAGAAAATCTGATAGTATAAAAAAATATGTATATAACAGAAGGGCAACAGGATGTTATACATACTTTGCTTCTCTAAATGCTCTGCAAAAATAAATATTTATAGAATAATAAAAAATAATATATATGTAAGTAGTGATGTCCCGAACAGTTTGCCGAACGGTTCGCAACGGATGGCGAACATAAACATAAACTTTGACCCTGTACCTCACAGTCTGCAGACACATTCCAGCCAATCAGCAGCAGACCCTCCCTCCCAGTCCCTCCCTGGACAGCTCAGTAAGAATGCAGCTTCACAATGAATGTAAAATGGATGCTGTCCAGGTGGTTGGAGGGTCTGGGAGGGAGGGTCTGCTGCCTATTGGCTGGAATGTGTCTGCTGACTGTGAGGTACAGGGTCAAAGTTTATGTTTATGTTCGCCATCCGACGAACCATTCGGGACATTACTATGTGTAAGATAAATCAGGGCAAAATAAAATTGTAAATATACAGGATCTCTGATAACTTTTAAACTGAAATTGTTAAAAGGTTTATTTAAATAAAATGTTAAATACATTTACAGCTTTAAATGTGACCAAAAGATACTAAGTGATGTGTTAAGAAGCCAGCCCAATTCACTAGAATAGCATAAGTATTCTACTATCTAAAGTGCACAATTCCTGCACATAATGACTTTGATTTCTCCGGTACAGACTTTAGTCTATTGCAATGGCAGAAGGATTAAAGTCTGCCAATTTTAAAAGGGAAAGCTTACTTAAATCAGTGGTACTATCCCACTGTACCTGTAGTGGCAGCAGTATGGAAATTAAAACAATGATATTGTACTACTGACTGTGATCAGATCAGACACATGTAATCTTAGTGAATTTCATAAACTAGGTTTTCATAAAATAACATATAAAATTAAATATCAATGTTGTTTATAAATAAATATATTTAGACTAGGCAATAAGAGGATTTACATGCTGTCTGAGAGCTAGGAACTGATTTATAAAAATAAAAAAAAAGGAGGTTTAAAAATCTAGAGAGAAGCCCACAGTGATGGGTAAACCACAAGCACATGAATAAAATAATTGCTTCTATAAAAGCTATATTCTGCCACAATTATGTATATAAATACAGATTAGGGAACAGCATAGAAATAAAAATACAGTTTCAAATCTCATATATGGGGATTCAGTTCCACCACATATTCTACAGTATCCCAATATTGGTGCATCCTACACTAATTCCAGTAGGAGGTAGTGCTAATGCTGAAGAGGCTAATTTTAATAATATGTTGTAAGAGCATTGTGAATATATATAATGCAAAATTAATGTGATATTGCAAAGCCTGCAATATTTTAAACAGACATTAAAATTTAAGAAAAATAAATAAATAATAATGCATAAAAAGAAAAGAAAATGCAGTGTCAATTAAAGTGACAAGGCTCTGATATATAAAATCACATTGCATATCACATATCTACTATATGAAAAGTATACTTAAAGAAACGTTACTGTCCAAAGCCTCATCCCATCTATTTTATAGAATCTATACTTTTCTGTGGTCACCTCCAAAGAAGCATCTGAAACTGGGGGGCTGAGAGGGGTGCTAATCCCAAAAGGAATCTGCTTCCATACTTAAAGAAAAAAAATTATAGCAAATGAATCATGGGAACACCCAGAACATGCATTTTTTTATGTAAATTTAATTTGCAGATAATTTATGCCTTAACCCCTTAAGGACCAAACTTCTGGAATAAAGGGGAATTATGACACGTCACACATATCATGTGTCCTTAAGGGGTTAAAGACATATGTAGGCTATTTAATTAAAAATGCAGGCATCTTTAAACGTAAATCAATGTAAAAAAGGAAATATATTTTTTTTTTATTTGTATATTTTTTTACCACAAAATAAACAGCTTTGTTAAATAGATTCAAGTACAAATACTTATGACAATAAATATACAGAATCTGTTTAGAGCAGATAGGTTTAGCATAAATACAAAGTTGTTTTTTTTTTGGGGGGGGGAGGCGGGGGTTGTTATTGCCCAAGAACTCTCTGAACATATTCAGAACTTTATTTATCTAACAAGTGAAAAAAAGCAGATTGCAATGGACACCATTACAATATTACTTTGCCGATTGAGGTCAGGGCTTTAGAGAATGAATAAATATGCTATAGCTCACTAGACCACTAGCTTTTAATGAACAGTGGGCACCACAAATAAAATAATTTGTTATGCTGTACATTATAGCTGTGACAAAATAATATGCAGGGTAAAAATGCTATTTCACTGTTTAATAGACTTGGAAGTAGCACCAAGCTTGTCTAATATAGCTTGGTGCTACTTCCAAGTGCTGTTTCTAAGTGTCTAGTTGGAGATATTCTGGAGAGTTTTACAGAAGCTTCAACTGTCTAAGAGTTGTGCTAAGAGCTTTCTTTTCTACTGTTACAGGTAAGATTCATCTGTAGGAAAAGGTTACTGATTGCCCAAGGTTTGAATTCCTGTTGGTAATTATAAGGCATTTGATTTGATTAAGCTAGTTACTTGCTGTTGATTGCTGGTTAATTAGCTATTGTTTGCAAATAAGCAGAGGCCTACCCAGGTGTTAAACATTCCTAGTGGGCGGTGATTTAAGGAGTTATATAAGGCTTGGTCTCATTAGCTTGTCTAATATAGCTTGGTGCTACTTCCAAGTGCTGTTTCTAAGTGTCTAGTTGGAGATATTCTGGAGAGTTTTACAGAAGCTTCAACTGTCTAAGAGTTGTGCTAAGAGCTTTCTTTTCTACTGTTACAGGTAAGATTCATCTGTAGGAAAAGGTTACTGATTGCCCAAGGTTTGAATTCCTGTTGGTAATTATAAGGCATTTGATTTGATTAAGCTAGTTACTTGCTGTTGATTGCTGGTTAATTAGCTATTGTTTGCAAATAAGCAGAGGCCTACCCAGGTGTTAAACATTCCTAGTGGGCGGTGATTTAAGGAGTTATATAAGGCTTGGTCTCATTAGCTTGTCTAATATAGCTTGGTGCTGTTTCTAAGTGTCTAGTTGGAGATATTCTGGAGATAACCTGGAGGTAATCTGAGGTATTCAGGAGGATTAAGAAAAAAGTTAAGATTTGTTAGATTTACATTATTCTCATAATTGGAATGGCAGGCTTAGTTCAGTGTAACAATTGCTATGCATTTGTTTCACGTTCCACTTTTTGGAGGTTTGGTTGTTGTCTAATCTGTAGACAGTTCTCTATCTTGCGGCAGGAGATTGTATTTTTGAAGTCTGAGATCTGTAAATTATCTGGTGTAGAAACTCAGACTGGAACTGCTGCAAAGCCACTGCCGCAGAGACATGCTAGGAAAGGCAGATGGATTACTGTAGGATCTGGTAGACTTAGAGTTGTGGATAAAAGGCATTTTGCACAGTCTGTTGCTCTTCATAATTAATTTTCTGCACTTTCAGAGTGTAATGGTGTTGTGGAGAGAGGCACTGAGGCTAGTGGTGTTGTGGAGAGAGGCACTGAGGCTAGTGGTGTTGTGGAGAGAGGCACTAAGACTAGTGGTGTTGTAGAGAGAGTCACTGAGGATAGTGGTGTTGTGGAGAGAGGCACTGAGGCTAGTGGTGTTGTGGAGACTGGCTTGGAGACTATGGTGAGGCCTAATAGAAAGCAGTTGTTGTTGGGTGATTCCATTATAAGAGGTGTGGAGATGGACAATGGTGGTCTTGTGGGGTGTCTTCCTGGAGCTACTGCTCACAGAGACAGGAGACGTATCTGTAATATTGTTAAGCAAGCAAAGCAGGAAGGGGAATTGGATGTACTTGTCCATCTAGGGACAAATGACTTGGCTTGCAATGAGGTTTCAGAGGTTAAGGAAGTTTTAGTGTTTTTGCCAATGATATACGGCAGGTTGCTTCCACACTGTCATTCTCTGAAGTTCTGCCTGTGCATAACACTCAGAACGACAGGCGGATGCGTATTAGGGACTTTAATTTGTGGCTTGGTGAATTGTGTCGGGAGCAAGGATTTGGCTTTATTTCTCATGGTAGCTCTGTTTGGAATGGAGATAAGCTGTACAAAAAAGATGGTTTGCATCTTTCTCAAAAAGGAACAAATGTTCTCAGTGAGCAGTTCAGAGGTTTTGCTAGGATGTATTTAAACTAGGAGGGGGGGCAAAAGGGTGATAAAACATCAATCCAATTGTCCCCCAAAACAAGGACAGAAGGTGCCTGTAGCAAGTGTGTTAAAAAAATGATAAGCTTAGAGTCATGTCTACAAATGCTCGCAGTTTAGGGAATAAGATCCATGAACTTGTGGCAATAATGGCAACTGATAGTGTAGATTTAGTCGCTGTTACTGAGACATGGTACAATGAGAAAAATGACTGGGACATAGCAATACCAGGGTACTCTTTATATAGGAAAGATAGGGAAGGCAAGAAAGGGGGAGGGGTGGCCTTGTATGTGAAGGATAGCATAAAATCTAGCCTAATAAAAGTTAGTGAGGCAAACATAGAGTCCGTTTGGGCTACGTTAGAATTTGGTAATCACACAGTAACTCGTGTAGGTGTGATTTATAGGCCCCCAGGACAAATTGAAAAGTTAGATAATCTACTAGTTGAGGAAATAGCTAAAATGACAATGAAGGGGGAAGTTATCATCATGGGTGACTTTAATCTTCCTGATGTAAATTGGAAAACAAAATTAGCTACTTGTGCCAGGAGCACACATATTCTAAACTCCCTACTGGGATTGTCTCTAAAACAAGTTGTTGAGGAGCCAACTCGTAAAGAGGCCATACTAGATTTAGTGTTAACAAATGGAGATTTGGTATCAGATATTACTGTAGGTGAAAGTTTAGGATCCAGTGATCATCAGTCAGTGTGGTTTAATATAAGAACAGTGACTGAGTCACACCACACAAAAACAAAAGTTTTAGACTTTAGAAAAACAGACTTTTCTAAAATTAGAATATGGGTAGAGGAGTCATTATCAGACTGGAGCAATTTAAATGGAGTCCAAGAAAAAATGGGATTATTTAAAAGTTGCACTATTGAAGGCAACAGAAAATTGCATTAGGCTTGTCAGTAAAAGCAAAAAATTCAAGAAACCACTGTGGTACTCCGCAGATGTGGCCAAAATAGTTAAAAACAAAAAGTTAGCATTTAGGAATTATAAAAAAAACCAGGGTGAGGGAGACAAAATGATCTATAAGATTAGGCAGAAAGAGGCTAAGCAAGTTATAAGAGCTTCCAAATCACACACAGAAGAGAAAATAGCACAGTCAGTAAAAAGGGGGACAAAACTTTTTTTAGATACATAAATGAGAAAAGAAAAGTAAAACAAGGATTAGTTAGATTAAAACAAAAGAAGGAAGGTATGTAGAAGAGGATAAAGGTCTAGCTGACTGCCTCAATGAATATTTTTGTTCTGTATTTACAGATGAAAATGAAGGAAAGGGACCTCAGTTAAGAAAAAGGATAAATGAGTCATTTATTACACATGAGTTTACAGAGGAAGAGGTTCTATTTCAACTGTCAAAAGTAAAGACAAATAAGTCAATGGGACCTGATGGAATACACCCAAAGCTATTAAAAGAGCTTAGTGGTGTAGTAGCAAAACCATTAACAGATTTATTTAACCAATCATTGTTAACAGGAGTAGTCCCAGAAGATTGGAAGTTAGCGAATGTTGTGCCCATTTACAAGAAAGGTAATAGGGAGGAGTCGGCAACTATAGGCCAGTAAGCCTTACTTCAGTAGTGGGGAAAGTGATGGAAACCATGTTAAAGGATAGGATTGATGAACATCTAAAAACACATGGATTTCATGATCAGAGACAACATGGGTTTACTTCAGGGAGATCATGCCAAACTAATCTTATTGATTTTTTTGATTGGGTAACTAAAATTATAGATCAGGGTGGTGCAGTAGACATTGCTTACCTAGATTTCAGTAAGGCTTTTGACACTGTTGCACATAGAAGGCTTATCAATAAACTGCAATCTTTAAGTTTGGATTCCAATATTGTTGAATGGGTAAGGCAGTGGCTGAGTGACAGGCAACAGAGGGTTGTAGTTAATGGAATATATTCGAAGCTTGGACTTGTCACCAGTGGGGTACCTCAGGGATCTATACTTGGACCCATTCTCTTTAATATTTTTATTAGTGATATTGCAGAAGGTCTTGATGGTAAGGTATGTCTTTTTGCTGATGATACCAAGATATGTAACAGGGTTGATGTTCCAGGAGGGATAAGCCAAATGACAAATGATTTAGGTAAACTAGAAAAATGGTCAGAATTGTGGCAACTGACATTTAATGTGGATAAGTGCAAGATAATGCATCTTGGACGTAAAAACCCAAGGGCAGAGTACAGAATATTTGATAGAGTCCTAACCTCAACATATGAGGAAAGGGATTTAGGGGTGATTATTTCTGATGACTTAAAGGTAGGCAGACAATGTAATAGAGCAGCAGGAAATGCTAGCAGAATGCTTGGTTGTATAGGGAGAGGTATTAGCAGTAGAAAGAGGGAAGTGCTCATGCCATTGTACAGAACACTGGTGAGACCTCACTTGGAGTATTGTACACAGTACTGGAGACCGTATCTTCAGAAGGATATTGATACCTTAGAGAGGGTTCAGAGAAGGGCTACTAAACTGGTTCATGGATTGCGGGATAAAACTTACCAGGAAAGGTTAAAGGATCTTAACATGTATAGCTTGGAGGAAAGACGAGACAGGGGGGATATGATAGAAACATTTAAATATATAAAAGGAATCAACACAGTAAAGGAGGAGACTATATTTAAAAGAAGAAAAACTACCACAACAAGAGGACATAGTCTTAAATTAGAGGGACAAAGGTTTAAAAATAATATCAGGAAGTATTACTTTACTGAGAGGGTAGTGGATGCATGGAATAGCCTTCCAGCTGAAGTGGTAGAGGTTAACACAGTAAAGGAGTTTAAGCATGCATGGGATAGGCATAAGGCTATCCTAACTATAAGATAAGGCTAGGGACTAATGAAAGTTTTTAGAAAATTGGACAGACTAGATGGGCCGAATGGTTCTTATCTGCCGTCACATTCTATGTTTCTATGTTTCTTACCCAGTATTTAAGGATGACATGTTTCTTGCAAAGTCATCGGGACCTTGAAGGAGGTTTTAACTATGTTTATTTAATTAATTTACTAATGTTCTATTTGTCTCACGTTATGAACGGCCTTGTGATTAATATGCACACTACAAAAATTGGCTTTTAGATGCATATTGTTTTACTTTAAAATTCTATTGTTTATATAATTTGTGTAAGCAAATTGAAAGACACTGAGTGTGCACTTCCTATGAGTCTGGCCGGGTACACGAAACGAATGTTCCTGTGCCGCGGACTTGGGAGGAGCTCGGCCACGTTAGACAGGGCAGAGAATGGGGGAGAGAGGCAGTGCTGCAGCCGCCTGAGCTCTCTATAGAGAGCTCAAGCGGCTGCAGCTATAGGGCCAGCGATGGAGGCGCAGGGCGCCCCCTCCTATAGTTTGCCTCATAGGAAGCGCCGGCCCTGACTGTAGTTCATGTGTTTAGTAATTGTAAGCATTTGCTTATTGTCACATTACTAATGTACTGTTTATTGAACTATTAATACCTAATGTACTTTTTGAATTACTTTATATTGGACATTTCAAAACATCTCATGGTTATAAATATGTTTTTGTATGTGTTGATGAATGTACCAGGTTTACTTGGATATATCCTGTGCGAAATGCAACCTCTGATATCATGTTTGCTAGTCTCACTTCCTTGGTATGCATTTGGTAATCCCAGGACCATGCACTTGGGTGGTGGTCCTGCAGTTACTGCAAAGGAAATCCAAAACTGGGTAACCACATTTGGGTTACTTTGAGAATTCAGTGCGCTCAACAACCCCCTAAGTAGTGGGGTTGTGGTCCATGAAAAATGTTGAGGTTAAATGACTAGTAACCAAGTTACTTGCCCCCACACAGTGGTATCTACTTATACCTATGGTACAAATGAACAGTCACAACATACCTGATGATACAAATGGTGAGACACCATATGAAATGTTACACATTTTTCACTGACGATCATATTTCTGCACCAGGCAGAGCTTAGAACTATTGCTTCTATTAGAGAAATTTAGGGATTTTTTTTCCAG
Source organism: Pelobates cultripes (assembly GCA_933207985.1). Lineage (NCBI taxonomy): Eukaryota > Metazoa > Chordata > Amphibia > Anura > Pelobatidae > Pelobates > Pelobates cultripes. Next base: position 173,080,145 of record OW240915.1, on the reverse strand, counting down.
CCCACCTCAACATGCACCACCACCTATTTCCTACTGTTAGCCAGTTTGTCCTGGGGGGTGACTCCAAGAACTTTTACTACAGAGAACAATTAGAGCCAACAGAGAAAAGTAAGTTTTGATATTTTACAACCTGCTAAATACTTCCAAGATGTTCACAAAACCACTGACTGACACAATGGATGCTGTTAAAGAAGGCAAGATAAAACAGAGGACGACAGAAATACCACCAGAACACAGCCACCAGAATTACAGCCACGTAACAGACTAAATCATGATCTGACATCTGAACATGCAAATATGAAGAAGAAGGATGAACAGACAGACGTGATCCATTCACAGTTAACAAGGAATATATGAAAAATGAATCATCAACATCATTATCAGAAAGACTCTGGAGAAAACAGACTGTACCTGAATTATATTATACAGTAAGAAAGAAATGCAAAGATGCAAGCAAAAGGATGCTAGAAAATTGGTTATGGTGTCTCCTCCTTACAATCTGCAGCATTATCATAACATCAACCCTAGCTATCGATTTAAAACTGCATTGGGATTATGTTAACAAGCAAGAAGCACCTGAACTGAATTGAACTGCACATAATACAAGTTCTATGATCATGAGGACAACCTCCAAGAACCATCTCAAAATGAGAGACACAGCTCACAGTAAAATGATTGCTAATGTGACCTACACTGATATTTCACAAGGAACCTATTGAATATCATTCCAAAAAACAATTATACATGAGAAAGATATGATTGGACTATTTCAAATCCTAATAATGGTCTCAACTATGATGACAAAGCATGCTGAAATCCGAAAAAGATGGGACAGATGCTTGTAAAAGACTTTGGATGCACCTATTAAGGTGATGTAAGAAAATACTTTGCCATATAGTTTATCATTGAATGACTACCGCAAACAGCCTTCTTATGCTGAAAAGAAGTGCTATCCTAATTCTGGACATTGCTATTATGTTTCCAGACAGAAGATGACCAGAAAAAAATAAAAATAAAGGCTGATAACTTTCAACACCAAGCTATTTCTCAAAATGGAACATAGTACTGAGAATACCTGATTAAATGTAAAGGAATGCACCTTGATTCCAAGGCTCAAGCTTGTAGGCCCCATAAGTGTTGTCCTATATTAAAATGGGCTAACTTAGAATCATGTATTGCTCTGTGCTTAAAGTGAACTTAGAGCTTAAAATGAAAAACCATACTGGAACCATATTCTGTAATAATGAACTTTACAATGACATTTGGTGGCATGTGAATTTGAATTCAGAAGAAACACACTAAGGAAAGAAACCTTGATGCAATTAATACATAATAACAAGACAGGTCTACAAGGGGAGCAGATGCCCTGCCAAAAGAATGGAATATAAAAGGCCAGCAAAACCTTTCAGAAACTTGACATCATGGGACACTGGTACTAAAGCACCATTTGCAGCGTTTCTTAAACTCTACATATTATGTAAATACCTGCAAAGCAAGGAACTCCTGCAAGCATAAACACGGATACATTAATACAACAAGGAATCTGTAATGGTTCTACTGCAGATGTGAACTACTGATGTACTCCTTGCTCTTTTGGTATTACTATACCAATCAAAACGTTACACAGCTCTAGAACCATAGACAAAGGATTCTTGCTATATTCTGGAATGTGGTGCATGGTCAGAAAAATTATAACTACTAAAGCAATCATGCTATTTTTTTCCCTGTATAAGAAATGTTTCAGTGACACTATGTAATATAATACAGATACTATAATTAATGGTATAAAAAACAAATAATGTAGTAATTAAAAAGGTAGATAGACTTTGTAAATATCTGACATGTAATTGAAGATTATGCTAGCTTTAGTGTACTTATAATCTTAATTTTAATAATGACAGGAGGCGAGTATTTTGCATATCTCTCTTTACTAACTCCATACAGCAGTAAAGAAACACATAGAAAAAAGAACCAATCACAGGAGAACAGGATGTACATAAGGCAATGTGACCTCATCATTTCCTCTTTCAGCAAACAATAAAACTAATAATAACGCCAAGTTCCCATGTGCGAAGGAGCAAACTTCTAAAGAATTCTATACGAACAATGAAAAAGAGTTCAGGGTTGAGACAAATCCGAATGATAAAATCTCCAATAGTTTCACGTGAACTGCCAATTATCTTCAGAGACGTATCATACTGAAAAGAGAATGTGTGTCAGGTTTAGACATAGTCACAAACATGTAACTCCAATTAACGTACCACCTAACATCCCATTGGAGAATATAGTAACTATAATCTGATAACTGAGTAATTGTAATGAGAATTATAATGAGGATTCCATATTAATGGAAGTACGAACATATCATATAAGCACCAATGTGAGAGGCAAACCTACCTTAGACCCTGATATCTGCAAAGCAAAAGAATAGAAAGGGTGGGCAGCGAAGCGGGAGGGGGGAAATACTCGCCTCCTGTCATTATTAAAATTAAGATTATTAGTACACTAAAGCTAGCATAATCTTCAATTTTACCACATGACAGTAGGCTTCGTATTTTGCATTTTTAACGCTGAGAAAAGAGTATAGAACTAAATAAGAGTCCTACGGTGTGCCGAGAGACCCAGTATTCGGCAATGTGGGGAGGTCTTCCCCGTTGAGTGCCCACGTGTACTTCATCTAACGCAAAATTATACAAGACCAAGTCTGACCATTTGTCGTAGAGTGAAAGGAGAACAACCTCCACAACCCATAAGCTGGAGAGGTATGACATTGGGTAGTTGGTATCCTAGAGGATCCTAGTCCCTTGGGCGTCCTCAGGTAGTGATACGGGCTGCAGTTCCGTCTCCATCCTAACATAAGGAATCAAGATGCAGGACCGAACCATACAGGCTGGGAATGTCCAGATGTAGGGGTAGGGTCGTTGCATCCCTGGGTTCCCAGATTCCCAAGAGGTCACCGGCAGCCTGCAATCGTCCACTCACCTGCCAAGAAACCCCAAAAGCGGGTCCAGGTCCCCAGGTAGCAGACCCTCCCGGGAGAGAAGATGTGAGTACCCTACGGCTCCGAGAGGAATTGTCGGTCATGAATGTAGCCTGCTCAAGAATTTCTGTAGACCTTGTAAGCATGAGAAGCATAAGTCCTTTGGGGAGATCCGGTCAGACGGAGCGCGATCACCATCGTGCCTCGACTTATACTGTGACGAGTAGTAATATCCAAATCAATTGGCTCCTATAAGATGTGTCTCCCCCGGGAGACGGGTTGATCTTCTGTGAAGAAGACGGGGATCGAAGGAGCCTACATATTGCCTGATAAACGTGAGTTGGTCCATGCCAGTGGATGTGAAACCTGACCGCCTAATCTGTGGTTAACTGCAGTAGGGTACAGCCGATCTAGTACTTCTTTATCATTCCATTTATTGTGAAGTATAGGACCAAGAAGTCTAGGTATACAACGTACAGGGTCGCGGTGGTGCCGCGGAGAGTCATGCGAATATTCCCAAGTTGTGGAATAGTCTACGAATCCTCTGAGCGAATAGTCTTCTACAAGTCTGGAGGTTCAAGACGGTTCTCAGATAAACGTGGGTGTTGACGAGTTTTCAGTTCCCTGGAGTGATCTGAATGAGGTTCTCCCGGAAGAGAGTGTCTCGTCTTCCCCGCCTGAATACATTACTTCTTTCGGTAGTTTTTTAGGGCCCAACAGGCTCCGAGCTACTGGATTGGGAAGGAGAGGATGTCCCCTGAAAACTGGGTAAGGTGGTCAAGCGGGAAGGAAGAAGACCGTCCTGATGTGTCTATAGGTCCTGAACGCAAGTCGGTTGACTACTTGAAAGTGGTCTTCTCCAGGATTGAGTGCCTTTCACCTAGATGTGGTGAAATCCCCTGTGGATGTAGTAGGAGGTATATTGATGGTATCTGTGTGTACCGTGTTCTCTGTCCGCTTATCTGGAGCACCATTGGTTGACTCTCGCTCTATATAGGTAATAGAGCTAGCGGTAGCGGATCTCTGGTCAGATGTCCCGAAGTGGTCAACAACCTGCTCTGTTGCCAACCGGTTCCAAAGAATCCATTGTAAAGGTAATCGCATAACACCTCCCTCCTAGGGGTTTGGGCCCTTATGAAAGCCGTGGGTCCCTTGCGTGTCTAATAAGTTCCCTTCAGAACTTTGTGCCTTGTGCCTGGGGTTCCAACTATCTTGGCATCCAATACCGCCAACCATCTGTTAGTGCGTAGGAGTGCTGCTATGGGCATCCTATGGGAGAGGCCAACACTGGGGTTTTTTGCTAGGAGCAGAAACAGTTTTTTGAGTCCATATACCCAAGTTGTATGCCCATTCCCGGACGATGTTTGGCAGCGTCCAGCATCGCCCATGGTAAGGTCGTGAATCCTGAAAGACCTCCTCCGCTGGTCACTATAGTTGTCTGAGCCGTTCTGACCGGCATGGAAGGTTTGTCCGACCATCAGCGGATATGGACATTCTATGCAAGAGGCTGCAAGCCACGAGTGCATAACATTGTCAAGTAGGTTTATCGTAGTAAGGGATACCCCTGTGTAAGGCACAAACCAGTATTCAGGCACAGGATGCAGGTCAAACAGATCAGTCTACTATGACAATAGGCAGTGTTCACGTAAACCCGTGCGGGTCTTATTCCGAATCATGGCCAAATAAAACAGACTGGGGCTCACCCAGTACATAGAGGTTGCCATAGCATTGCCTCCGCTTAGCAGCACCGTGCAGCGCACGTATAGTGGGGGCTCACCCCGGGTGCACAGGGTATGAACCCTTAAATGCTGGCCATCGCCCTGATAGAGAGTGTCAGTCACCTCTTCCATTAATAAATTCACCTCAAGGGGAATATATCGTTAAGTAGGCAGCTCTGAACTCCTGTTTAGCAGTTGTAACCACATGCCTCTGTTCGGCATTTTAGTGCAGTGCACGCCTAGCTGGGCCCGGTGCATAGAGCGTGGGCAGGCGCAAAATAGGTACAGGGCATAAACCCCTACCGTATCATAATTTATTATCAATGGAGGTATTCCTTCAGCTGTAGCTAGAGGCTGTTGCCATAAGACGTCCTTCAGTCGGGTAGTGTGACTCCCCCATAGTAGGGGTCTCAGCCCGAGAGCACCGGGTCTGAACCTGTAAGTGCCGGTCCCAGATCTGAAGTTCAGGTTTTCAATCCTCGCGCTCGCTGTTGAGAGGGGTAGGAGTAGAAGCAGCAGTGCTGTAGGGGGCTCACCCCGGTTGCACAGGGTATGAACCCATCAGTGCTGGCCATCAGCCTGATAGAGAGTGTCCTAGAGCTCTTCCAATAATTAATGCACCGCCATGGGGGATATTCTGCGCTGAAGCTTGCGACTCTGTCCCCTTTTTTGCTGAATAGATTGCCTTATACCTAGTCAGAGATCAACTCAGGTGCACGGGGTATGTACCCGTCAAGCGTGGGTCGCTGCCAAATAAAACAGACTGGTTGAGAGCACAATCCGTTTCATTGTGTGCCATGCACCATGCAGACCTCAGCAGGGTGTAGTAGTGTGCAATTTTTTGTGTGCAATTTATTGTCTCAAAGTATCAAAACAACCCCAGCAGGGTGTGTGATATGCAGTAGTGTGCACTTATTGTGTGCAATTTACTGTCTCAAAGTACCAAAACAACCCCAGCAGGGTGTGTGATATGGGGTACCCCAGCAGGGTATCTGTTGTAGTGTAAATAATGCAAGTGGACCCCAGGAGGGTCTGTATAAATGACTGTAAGGTGTAATAACCCCGGCAGGGTATTCTGTATCTGTCACTTAGTGTTGTCAAATTATCCCAGCAGGGCAAACCACAATATTGGGATTGTGGATCACAAAGGTGGCCACAGGGCGACTTTCAAAAAGCAGCACGGTAATATGGGCAGCACCCCAGGCAGGCACAGAGTAATAAGCCCTTTAATGCCTAATATGGCAGTAATGAGACAAAAGTGATTTACCTCTGAGGGATAATAGGATATAGCACTAGCTCTAAGCTTCGTCGTCTGTCATGTTCTGACAGGTAGTCTAATAGGGATCATCCATTTGAGCATCCAATACCAGACATAGAGTCTTGCTGTAGATTCCTGAACCCTGATCCAGGTGATATCCCTTCAAATCTCCCATCACTGATATGTACTTATACAGTAACATCTTGATAGTCTGTTTCCAAGGGTGCTGCTATCCCTTTAAGGAATTTAAGGGTGATATCCCTTTAAGGAGTTCCCTCTAAGCGTGATATCCCTTTAAGGAGTTCCCTCTAAGTGTCCAAAAATTGAATCTTTAAGGAATTTGAGGGTGCTATCCCTTTAAGGGATTTGTGGGGGTGATATCCCTTTAAGGTTCCAGCTCAAATCTGTAAATAATAGTCCAGTTAGAATACTTACCTTTGCCTGGATTCAAACTTGGGACCCTGGGGTCCAACGTCCATGTCAGAGCATCGTGATCCACGAGAGTGGCATGTAGAACATGGTCCCTGGAGTCTCGGTAGATGCGGGATCAAAGATGGCTGCCACGTCATGCTCGGGCTACCCCGTGGTCGCCCCACAGACTGCCCTGCACCAAGGTAGTGGATGTTGGAAGCATCCAGCACATTACCAGGTGTACGGAATGGGGCAGCCTAAGAGAGCGAGGACAGTGAGTCCGGCCGTCCCCTGAGGGTTGTAGGAGGAAGGGGTTGAACAGATAGGCCAGAAGAAGGGGTTAATGCCCTTGTAAGAAATTATGACCCTCTTACAAGGATATTCTTTTAGGGAATGTGTGACAAATAAGACATAAACACAAGTGTATAATAAAATGTATTGTAAATATTCATTTAAGGATACTGTTAGATTTTAAAAGGATATACACAATATACATTATACATTATATCCGGTACATAATCAAAAGCTACATAATAAAAAGGCAATACTTAAACATTTTAAATGCAGGTCTTCCCCTTGCGCCTTCATCTTGGGTAATCTGGGACAGCCTCTCTTAGTTCATCATGGCCCTGCTTGCTGCGTTGTCCTCTCCAAAGAGAGAGAGAAAGAAGAGAGAGCCTTCCTTGGTTGTTGTCCTTTTAAAGACTGATTCTTGGAGTAATAAACTACAAGTCCCAGAATCCCTTTTCCTTCCCAAAAGTGGTTTATCCCGCCCTCTTTCTCCAGAGAGTTCTGTCTTTACACAAGTCTTTCCCTTTGATCTTTTCCCTCCAGCCATACTGTAACATTGTGAAAGACCAGTTGATTAGGTTTCTTGGTAGATTGGACAGGATTGCTTGGGAAAACACACACTTCCATGGTTACACCTAGATGTTAAAAATGGTTGGCAGGAGAACTGCTGGAGGGATGTAAGCTTTTGTTTTAGCTGGGTGTTGTAAAATGCAACTGAACACTTTGATCCTTATCACACTGTTATCAAGTAAATGACCCCAACTTGTGAAACCAGTCACATACACAGAAAGTTATATACAATATTTCAGTTTGGAATATCAATTTCTTACACCCTGGAGCAGGTGGGAGCCAACCGGAACCGCAGGAGGGAAGGGGTTAAGCCCCAGCCATACCCCGAATCCCCATGAGACCCTGGGGAGAAGGAGGAAAACGGGGAAAGAATGTCCCCAGATGCCCGAGAAGAAGGCCAGGAAAATCGCCAGAAAAGTCAAGATACATATGGTATAAAGTACATCTACCATAACTATACATAAAACCTATTAAGTCAATAATAAAATTTACACCTAACACCTATTAAATCCATGTCATAAAATACATATGACATCTATTAAATACATATAAAGTACATATAATACTTATCAAAACAAAGGATGAAATGCCTATAAAACTGATAAATTACAAGTGATATTAACCACAACTAAAGGTTATGAAATAAAGATAATGTTAAATCTACATAATATCTATGAAATAACATAGAAAAAACACAGGTGCACATAGTACAGAAGCACAGCAAGAACATACAGCAAAGTATATAAAAATATAATACAGAAACAACCTCAAAGAGGCAATAGAAACATAAAGTATTGGAGAAGAGTAATACTCTGACCTGTCTGCTTGATGGAGCAGTAAAGAAAGAGGAAATGATGAGGTCACATTGCCTTATGTGCATCCTGCTCTCCTGTAATTGGTTCTTTTTTATATGTGTTTCTTTACTGCTGTATGGAGTTAGTAAAGAGAGATATGCAAAATATGAAGCCTCCTGTCATGTGGTAAAATTGAAAACGATTGCCAAAATGCCATATGCAGCTGTGGTCTGGCCTAAAAACAAATATATTAGACATAAAGTATAATATAAGAGCATAACAGCCGATTATCCAGATGAATGTACATTAATGTCTGTGTCTTGCAGCAAAAGGAAATAGCTAAACAATGCAGATTCCTTTATATCTACTGGACATTTACTTGTAGGTTAAATCCAAACAGTGGCCAGATTATCTGATTTTAACAATGTATATTTACATAATTGAATCATGATAGTTAAAGAACAAATGATTACAGTAACAACTGCAATAATGAATAATGTTTAAACTTTAGAAGAAAATGTAAAATGTTTTTATTAAATCAGAAACTACTCAATATTCATTTAAGTTTGCAGAGTGGTATGATTAATATAATCTAATTAATATAAGTAAAGTACTTCAACAGTTCACATTTAACTGAAAGACAGACAGAAACTTTACTGCACTTATTACAAACCTTTATTTATAATGATAAACATGTTCAGTCTGCCAGAGATAAGGTCAGTCAATGGAAGGTAAAAGTATTATGGATTAACCCTTCCAGGTGATATACATGATGAATTTGGAAATTGATAACTTAGGTAACTTATTGCAAACAGGTGAAAAGTTGTCAAATATATAAATTCAACATCTATTCCACTATATGCATATATTTTAAAATACATGTGATCAAATATTTTATTTATTTGTTTTTCAAATACCAAGAAAATGTTATTTGGTTTGTGATGATTAAATGTACAAATACCTTGTAGTAATGATCCTGCCACATCTATTGATTGTTTAATCAGTACATCATACATATGATTATTAATTCATATTCTGATTGTAACATACCCCTACTTTAACCAGTTATAGTTACAACAGATTCCGATATCTATTGATATGGAAATGTTAAGACCACTTATACAAAGGTAGAGTTAAAATATAAATACCTTTAATATAGTATCACTATAGTGCTTTCTTAACTCACTTTTTAAAAATAATAATAAATTGAAATCATCTTAAGCTACACCCAACAGCCGCTGGAAAATATACTTAAACAAATAAGATTCCTATTGTTAATCCTTTAACGCCGTTACGGCATTCTATGCTGTCCCCATTATAATGGGCTTTAAAGCCATTGTGGCGGCATAGAACACTGTAACGGCTTGCCGCCCTGGATCCTCGGGAATACTTAGCTTCCCGGAAACCCTCTTCAGGAGTGTTTGCTACTAAGTGGTTACTAAAAAAAACTGGACATACCACACTTGCAATAACTTGGGTTGTGTACTTTTGCAAATGGTATGCCATCATGGGGGTATTTCTCATTCCTGGGCTACCACATGGTCTCAAAGGTAACATTACTAATCTGGCAAATTTGAATGTGAAAAAAAATGGAATGTGCTATTTTTGATCCTGTAACTTTCCAATACACTGTAAATTCTGTTAGTGGGGGGTAGTGTTGTACTCATGAGACATTGCTGAATACAAATATGTGCATTTTACTGCATTAAAAGCAAACAGTATTGTGAAAATTACAGCTAAAATGTCAGGCAGAACTACAATTTAAAAAAAAATGTTTAATTTTAATTCATAATAAGTTATGTTTTATATATGATTATTTCATGAAAAATTAAAGCCCTGTTTCTCCTGAATAAAATGACATATAATAAGTGTGGGTGCACTTAATATGAAAGAGGTGAATTACGGTTGAACAGACAGATAGCGCAAATTCCAGTTTTTGTTTACATTTTGTTTTGATCAGAATGCGTATATTTGACTCTGTCCTGAAGGGGTTAAGCATCCAATTTCACGAACATGACTTTCCACAATGGCTGTCAGATCTTGGTAAAAAATGTTTTAAAGACAATTTCTGGGTGTTTCTGGTATTTTAAGCCACTAATAATATTATATATTATATTTACTAATGATAACTTAGGGAATAAGTTGTCTTCTGCCTAACAGTACAAAGAAAGATGAGTAATGTCATGTTTCCAATTACCAACTATTCTAAATAGATTGAGATATTTTGAATAAAAGAGTATTTTTAACATTTAAAGAGAATGTAATTTTACATGCCATTGTGAACAAAGGCAGTAAATACTTTACTGCTTCAAATTATCCTTATATATCTAAATCATATGCAAGGGTGTTTATTTCAAACAAAACACTAGAAAGATTAACTATGTTACTATTTCTTCTGTCATTATTATACAAAATATAACAAGTATAGCGATTTTCCCACAGATTTTGCCTGCTAACATTTTAAGCACAGCAGCACCTGATGTCGTGGGATGTAGAGGTGTTGCCAGGATTTCAATACAGCAAAAAGAGGCGTTCTTGAGATACCACTACGATTGCTGTATCAACATAACATTTACTATAATGGGATCCATTCCACTTAAGATAATGTCTAGAAAATGCTATCAATTAATTTATTCCGTAAAAGAATAGAGAGTATCCAATCTATACACATCATAAACTGTGTAAAAATGTTTCATGGAAAAAACAATTTTAATAAACAAGCAAAGACCAAAGGCAAAGACAAATACGAACACAATCACCATGGTGATAACAGATGATGCTGATTCAATATCTGCAACAAATTCTAGCCAAATATTTTGTTAACTGGACTCTACAACCAAAACTATACAACTAATACTTGGGTATTCTACAAATACAACCTCCAGCAATGTATCTAAGGAAAGTAAGCTTTTACAGGCCTTTAAAGACTTTGGATTACAAATACAATTACTAATTTGAAGTTTGGATTACAATTCCTATCAGGATCCATTTAAGAATATCTTACTCTGGAACCTCTATTCTTTTTAATTCTTTCCCAGACAAAAGCTTTGCTCATTTTAATGAAGCACCTTTACATGCAAAGATCACACTATGGATGTTTTACTGTTACAATAATGATCAAAGATGCTGGGAGCATATAAACCTAAAGATTGTTGGAGAACGTTGGTTTACTAATTTAAGGAACAAATGCTCTACAATGCCCTCAGTTTAATGGAGAGTGTGTTATGGGCAAATGCAAATATTGTATTCCTCAAACTGTGTACTTTGTCTTTAAGAGATATTGCAAACTGACAAGGTGTTATAAATTGAACATATTGTTTTTCATACATGTTTCTTTAAGCAATAACCTCTTACAATAACCTCCAGTGCATATATATTCACGCCATTTTGTCCCAGACAAAATACAATAACAACAATGCATAAACAAGCTTCAAGGCTATGCTACGACTCTTTTAGTACATAATATACTGCGGTAACCCTAACCCTAAACCCTAAACTTTAAGATGTCAGCTTGTACTAAGTCAGGGAATTTTCCATGACGTGTTATGGCCTTGTATTTTTGCCAAGTTAAGGAAGGTCCTAAAATGGATAAAGTAAAACATGTGTTACTTTTTTATACATGGACTACGGTAACCCTAAAATGAAGGCACCTAAGGTATAAATATGTGTACTTTTAAATGTTAAGGGAGAGAGGAGAGATTTGGAGACAGACGCTGCTTAAAATGGAGAGCAAAAAACAGGTCGCAAGAGTATTCTGAGAACGGACAGCAACTAAAATAGCCTGCCCTTCGGTGGGTCCCCGCTCAGAACTCAAGCTGGTTTTAGCTCATGTTGTGCCATTATAGAGAGAACATATCTGAAGCATTTCAGACTGGTCCCACCCATACGGGCAGTCCAGATCCGAAATGCCAGCAAGTTCTCTCTGCACGAGAGACACGGCAACCCCAGACGATCGTTTCAGCCTTGTTAGGCATTATCAGTGAGGCATAGCTGATATTTTTCTAGGCACCGTGAGCAAGGGGTCCCCGTCTGGATTACCCTTTAAACTTATGGAGAGCAAAAAACAGGTCGCAAGAGTATTATGAGAATGGACAGCAACTGAAATAGCCTGCCCTTCGGTGGGTCCCCGCTCAGAACTCAAGCTGGTTTTAGCTCATGTTGTGCCATTATAGAGAGAACATATCTGAAGCATATGAGACTGGTCCCACCCATACGGGCAGTCCAGATCCGAAATGCAACGATCGTTTCAGCCTTGTTAGGCATCATCAGTGAGGCATAGCTGATATCTCTCTAGGCACCGTGAGCAAGGGGTCCACGTCTGTTTTTTTTTTTTATTGGAAGTGACATTCCTGGAGTAAGCATATCTCAAGGCTGACATTGTGTGCATTTTGAAACTTTAAAAGGTGAGTAAGTATTTCCCCGGACCATTTGGGAAGGTAGGTCATGACTGCTGGACTAGTAATGGTAAAAGCAGGGCTGGTAGTTTTGTATTGTACCCCTATTTGGGTACATGTGTTATAGTGATTGGTTAGCTATGGGGTGAAATGTTACAATTTAGGGTTTAACTCAGGGTGGAGGGGGAGGGCTTTCCCTCTTTGATCAAGCCAGCAGGACTGTTAGCTGATCCACATTAAGTCCCACCCGCTCTTATTTAGTTCTTGATGCTTATTTTGTTGGTTGTTTTCTTGTAATTGTCTTTTGTTGCTGTCATAGCTGTGGAAGGTGCTTTGCCAGCACAGATAAAGGCAATACATAAATAAACAGATATATAAATAGCATAAATCAACATCACAAACTGACTTTAGTCAATTCCCCAAATAAATTGTAAAACTTTCACTTGCTATAGGGTCACCCTTTATTTATTTAGTATATTTTCCTTTACTTTAAAATAATATACACCATTGTTTTTAACTGGCTATAGAATACCCTTTAATGGGAGAATCAGGTGTTAATTATTCATTTAATAGAATAATTAGAATATTTTACTCCTTTATGTTTTTTTAATCAGCAATTAACTTATGTGCTGTTTCAGCACTGCTCCCTCCGCTGATGCCGCCAGAAGACAGGAAATTACGTCAATCATGCGCCGCCGCCTGATTGACGTCATCTCCTCTCTCCTGGCGGCTTCAGCAGAGGTTGCAGTACTGGTACAGCAGGTACGTCAGTGTTCCTTCGTGCTCACATCCCCTCACAGCAGCGGGAAGTAATAGGATCCACCAGGTAGGGAGCCTGGTGGACTTCAAACCCCCACCCACACCAAAAACAAATTAAACATTATGTATGTGCTGTGAGGGAGAGATGGATATACTGGAGGAGGGGGGATATGCTGGGGGTAGTGAAGGAAAGATGCTGAGGGGAGGGAAGCAGAAAATGTGGGGAGAGAAGATATGATGCTGGGAGGAGAGAAGAGGAGATGCTGGGGGGACAGAAGCGATTGACGTCATCTCTTCTATGCTGAGGGGAGAGAAAAGGAGATGCTTGAGGAGATGCTGGGAGGAGAGAAGATGAAATTCTGCGGGAGAGAAAGAGGAGAATCTGGGGGAGTGAAGAGGAGAATCTGGTGGAGAGGAGGAGGAGATGCTGGGGCTAGAGAAGGAGGAGGAGATGCTGGGGAAGAAGGAAAGAGGAGATGCTGGAGGTAGAAGGGGAGAGGAGGAGGAGATGCTGGGGGAGAAGGGGATATGCTGTGGGTAGAGAAGGGAAAATGCTCGGGCAAGAGAAGAGGAGAAACCAGCAGTGTGTAAGCGCTAGGGAGGCAATAAAGCTCAGTATAGCTGCACTAAATCACAGTGACACAAAAAGTATACGTAGATATCAATAAAGTTTACCAAAAAAGCGCACTAAAACTGATGACAACAAATCTGCAAATAAATAAAGACAAATATAGTGCAGACTATCTGGATAGTAAAATATAAATATGGAGGATGTGGGCGAAAAAAAACTCTCATTTACCAGAGCCATATCACCCCTGCTTCTAGGTTTGCAAGGCTCCACTTGGAAGGGAAATATCCCACACTCTGTAGTTAGAATCCAAATGGTGTGTTTTCTGAAGTCAAATGGTTCTATGTAATATAGGACATAGAGAAGCAGAAACCTCTAATTGAATAGCATCTTCAACAATTTATTAGTAAAACAGGATTAAAAACTCTTACTTTGTGAGTGGTAGGTTGTGCCAACAAAGCTACCCACATAAAAACATGTGTACATCAAATAAAAAGCTTGATAACAGTCACTTCCGGGTTTTGTCCATCCCGATCACATGATCACTTCTGGGTCGGCCTGTCAACCTGCCTACCTGGGCTATTTCTGACCACATCATGGTTCTCTAGCCCCTTCCTTTAAGTTCCTAACTCCTCCCCTTCTGTTTTCTCATTGGTCCAGGGGTGTGGTTTCCACATAGGGGATTTGTTTTGTTCTTCCTCTATGGAGTAAGTAGTGGGGCTAGTGTCCATCCTTTTATTACACATAGAAACCATAAAAAATGCAGATAAAACTGCTGATATCCAATATTACCCTTCCATATATACATAACCATATTCACATGCAGATATTGCAAAACATTAATCTAAAATTGAGAGCAAACACACATTTATATTGTTGTAACTTCTAATACAGAACATATGATTTACAGGGAGTGCAGAATTATTAGGCAAGTTGTATTTTTGAGGATTAATTTTATTATTGAACAACAACCATGTTCTCAATGAACCCAAAAAACTCATTAATATCAAAGCTGAATATTTTTGGAAGTAGTTTTTAGTTTGTTTTTAGTTTTAGCTATGTTAGGGGGATATCTGTGTGTGCAGGTGACTATTACTGTGCATAATTATTAGGCAACTTAACAAAAAACAAATATATACCCATTTCAATTATTTATTATTACCAGTGAAACCAATATAACATCTCAACATTCACAAATATACATTTCTGACATTCAAAAACAAAACAAATCAGTGACCAATATAGCCACCTTTCTTTGCAAGGACACTCAAAAGCCTGCCATCCATGGATTCTGTCAGTGTTTTGATCTGTTCACCATCAACATTGCGTGCAGCAGCAACCACAGCCTCCCAGACACTGTTCAGAGAGGTGTACTGTTTTCCCTCCTTGTAAATCTCACATTTGATGATGGACCACAGGTTCTCAATGGGGTTCAGATCAGGTGAACAAGGAGGCCATGTCATTAGATTTTCTTCTTTTATACCCTTTCTTGCCAGCCACGCTGTGGAGTACTTGGACGCGTGTGATGGAGCATTGTCCTGCATGAAAATCATGTTTTTCTTGAAGGATGCAGACTTCTTCCTGTACCACTGCTTGAAGAAGGTGTCTTCCAGGAACTGGCAGTAGGACTGGGAGTTGAGCTTGACTCCATCCTCAACCCGAAAAGGCCCCACAAGCTCATCTTTGATGATACCAGCCCAAACCAGTACTCCACCTCCACCTTGCTGGCGCCTGAGTCGGACTGGAGCTCTCTGCCCTTTACCAATCCAGCCACGGGCCCATCCATCTGGCCCATCAAGACTCACTCTCATTTCATCAGTCCATAAAACCTTAGAAAAATCAGTCTTGAGATATTTCTTGGCCCAGTCTTGACGTTTCAGCTTGTGTGTCTTGTTCAGTGGTGGTCGTCTTTCAGCCTTTCTTACCTTGGCCATGTCTCTGAGTATTGCACACCTTGTGCTTTTGGGCACTCCAGTGATGTTGCAGCTCTGAAATATGGCCAAACTGGTGGCAAGTGGCATCGTGGCAGCTGCACGCTTGACTTTTTTCAGTTCATGGGCAGTTATTTTGCGCCTTGGTTTTTCCACACGCTTCTTGCGACCCTGTTGACTATTTTGAATGAAACGCTTGATTGTTCGATGATCACGCTTCAGAAGCTTTGCAATTTTAAGAGTGCTGCATCCCTCTGCAAGATATCTCACTATTTTTGACTTTTCTGAGCCTGTCAAGTCCTTCTTTTGACCCATTTTGCCAAAGGAAAGGAAGTTGCCTAATAATTATGCACACCTGATATAGGGTGTTGATGTCATTAGACCACACCCCTTCTCATTACAGAGATGCACATCACCTAATATGCTTAATTGGTAGTAGGCTTTCGAGCCTATACAGCTTGGAGTAAGACAACATGCATAAAGAGGATGATGTGGTCAAAATACTCATTTGCCTAATAATTCTGCACTCCCTGTATTCAAATAAATTAAAAGAGCATAAAATCACTATCTAAATCCTAAGAAATCAAAAAGGTCCTACATGCTAAGCAGTATGCACATTGGAAGAACCCTACATCACTATCCAAAAAGGTTTTTGTATTCCTATCTTTTTTAACCCCTTCAGGACGGAGTCAATAGTACACGTTCTGATCAAAACAAAACGTAAACAAAAACTGGAATTTGCGCTATATGTCTGTTCAACCGTTATTCACCTCTTTCATATAAAATGCACCCACACTTATTATTAGTGATGTCGCGAACATAAGATTTTCGGTTCGCGAACGGCGAACGCGAATTTCGGCAAATGTTCGCGAACCCGCGAACCGGGCGAACCGCCATAGACTTCAATAGACAGGCGAATTTTAAAACACACAAGATGTTTCAAGGGAACTAACACCTGGACTGTGGCATGCAAACTCCGATCCGCGGCTGCATCTTGCAGCCGCTTAGTAGATAACTCCCTAATTCCCACGGTATTAGGGAGTTATCTACTAAAAGGCTGAAAGACCTAAATTGGTCTTTCAGCCACATTTACTAATACTAAGTAAAGATTACTTAGTATTAGTAAATGATCTGCCCCTACTCGCTATGCAGCAAGTAGGGGCATGTCTAGTAAGCAGTGAGCAGCCAGTGGCTGCTCACTGTAAAAAAAACAAAACAAAACAAAACAAAAACTATTGGCTCCCACCCCTGTGCAACGGGTGGGGCCATTAATTACAATGGGGGGGAGGCCCTACTGTCCTCCCCCCCGGCCCCCACCCCTGCGCGGTGGGTGGGGGC
>OW240915.1:173010123-173062457 GCA_933207985.1 Pelobates cultripes | reverse complement strand
CGGTGGAGGTAGGTACCGCCGGTCCTCTGGGGCAGAAAGCCGTTACGTCGTTCTATGCCGCCGCGGCTTTAAAGCCCATTAAAGCCGCGACGGCATAGAACGCCGTAACGGCATTAAGGGGTTAAAACTGCTTCTAATTAGATGGTTTTTAATACTAGGTGTCCCTCTGTAAATAATTCTAGGTTTATTAGGAATTATCTGGCTTAAAAGGGGATCTTCCTGCAAAGTAAACCTATATTTGTTAATCTTCTTAACGTCAGGATTACTCGTTGATCCAGCACACAGAATAATATCACACCTAGGACTAAGGATAACGTTTAACTGGACCTTAGAATGGCCGGACTTAACGTATCCAAGAATAGTCAGCATACATGCCGAGGTCAGATATACAGAATGATATAATCAAAGCTGAAAGTGCACTCAGCTCCTCACTAGGGAATCCAGGGTTCTCTTGATAAAGTCCCAGTACCCAAAAGGACCAAGCGGATAAATTTGTAGAAAATGATCAAGGCACTCCAATAGTTTCCAATTCTTAAGGCAATTTATTTGGACCAGGAACTACAAAGCTCTGTAGTTCCTGGTCCAAATAAATTGCCTTAAGAATTGGAAACTATTGGAGTGCCTTGATCATTTTCTACAAAGATATACAGAATGAGACACAATGAAGAAAGAAAGCCAAAAGTCAAGGATACCAGAAATCGGGGAAGTCAAAACAAGGCCCATGTCAAATACCAGAAATAATACAATCAGGAACATTCTCTTGGATAACCAGTAAAGGGAAACCATGACAGGACAATGAGTAAAAGGAGAAATTAGTTTAAATAATCCTCCTGCAGATCTGATTGTCCGTAACCGGCCTTTGACCTCAAAACATGGGTGCGCGTCTTTTGCATGATGTCACTCGCAAGTCGACACCGTCATCACCGTTGGCAGACATGGGGGTACAATAAGGCATGGATCTACGTGAAAATATGTATACGCAAGGATGCTGGAAGAACAAGAGAATAAGAAACAGGGTTAATTCTCCTGACAATACAAAAAGGACCAAGAAATCTGGGGATAACCAGATACATTTTTCAATTTTGCAATAAAGCACATTTTCAAGCAAAGTTTGCAGTACCTGCTTGACATGCTTATGGTGAGTCTGGAAGTCGGGAGAATAAATAAGGATATCATCCAATTATACTTCAACAAAAAAATAAATATAGACTCTGAGCACGTCATTAATAAAGTCCTTAAATATGGCCGGAGCATTGCATAAACCGAAGGGCCTACTTCTAGTGTTAAATGCCGTTTTCCACTCATGGTCTTCCTTGATTCTTACCAAATTGTACGCACTGCTAAGGTCAAGTTTAGTAAATATCTTACCACCCTGGAGTCTGTCAAACAATTTGGAGATAAGGGGAATAGGATTGGCATTTTTTATGGTGATCTTGTTTAATGCCCTGTAGTCGATGCATGGCTGTAATTCTCCATCTTTTTTGGATACAGGCGAGGATGACTTACATATGTGACCTTTAATAAATAATCTTTGATGTACTCTTCCGTGATTCTACTCTCCTGTGGGGATAAGGCATATACTGCCCCCCCTAGGGGGCATAGCACCGGGTAGCAGATCTATGGAACAATCATATGATTTGTGAGGAGGTAGAATATTAATCTGACTCTTACTAAATGCCTCTTTAACTTCCCAGTACTGTATGGAAATTTCGGAGGTCTGAGGTATAGCAGTAGGCAGAGTGACGATGCCCATTCTCTTCATAATGGGTAACATGCATCTCTCAATACAGTCTTTACCCCATTCCAGTATTTCCCCCTTAGCCCAGTCAATATGAGGGTTGTGCTTGATGAACCATGGAAATCCTAATATGATGGGACAAGAAGGGGGAGCAACTATCTGAAATGTTATGCTTTCCTTGTGTAAAGCTCCTATATTAATGCTAATATGCATGGTTTTGTGGGTAATCAGGGATTGAGAGAGAGGTCTTCCGTCAACAGCCTCAATGGCTAGAGGTGATGATCTCTCCTTGATAGGTATGAAGTGTTTTTTAACATAATG
Organism: Pelobates cultripes; assembly: GCA_933207985.1. Classification (NCBI taxonomy): domain Eukaryota; kingdom Metazoa; phylum Chordata; class Amphibia; order Anura; family Pelobatidae; genus Pelobates; species Pelobates cultripes. Next base: position 173,060,398 of record OW240915.1, on the reverse strand, counting down.
CATGTCAATAAAGTTTCCCGCCACACCTGAGTCCATCAGGGCTTTGCAGGAAAAGCTTTTCTTGTTGCAAAGGGTGGTGATGTCAATGTGGAATCTACTTTGGTTATTACCAGAGGACGTATCCACCACACTTAATACCTGTCTACTTTAGGTTCTTAGGTGCAGAAGTTTGGGACAAGCATCTCTCATATGTCCTTTTTTGCCATAGTACAAACAAAGACCCTCTTTTCTCCTATACTGTTTCTCTGCGTCTGACAGTCTAGTAACCCATAACTGCATAAGTTCAGGTTCAGACTGAACAGAGAGGCCAGGGACAACAGGTTTGGAGAAATGAGGAGCCAAAGGCATAGCCACATATCTGGTTCTATTTCTGGTAATTTCCCTGGTCCTAAGTCTGTTATCGATCTGCATCACATATGTGATTAATTCATTTAACTTCTTTAGAGCTTTGAAATGAATACATATGATACCGCACTCAATTGTAGATATAAAGTAAAATATATGTTTATTATTCTGTCTATTAAAAGTCATATATATCTTAAATTCAGTGAAAATATATAAGTATAACAAAAAACTAATTATTGCATAAAGTTATATCTTTTGTGGACTCAACAATGCAACACCTTAGGAGATATGCCCTAACAAAAAAAGGAATAAAATATCCCTAATTGATATACCACCTTAATAACCAGTATTGTAGTGTAAATAGATGCTATGTGAGTAAAAAGCCCTATCTGCAATCAACAATAATAGTCTGGACATGAAAAAAAAAGAAAAAAAAGAAAAAATATTGAAAAAATTAAAAAAATTAAAAACAGAAAAAAAAACATGAAAAATTGAAAAAAATTATATACAGTCCCAGTGTGTACACACTCAAAGGTTCCAAAACAAACTCTTGTAAGTGGATGCTATTGAATTGATCTCACCACTCCTGAGTCCTGAATATAGCAGGCTTGCTGAGTTATGAAGTTGTGGCTTGTCCCAATAAGTATGAATTAGATTGCTCCTGTATGTGTACAGATGATTGCAGATGCTGTCCAGTTCAGTCTCTGGTTGCCTCTGGTTACCTTGGGTCCTGGTTATCAATAGGGTGCCTGGGCTGCGCGCTCGGGACTACGTCCATCCCTTCGAAGGCCTGGTGAATAAAAATAAAAGCGGCTATGTATTGCCCCTAATTGGCATCTCCATGGGTTGCGCCCTTTGTACGTCATACCTAGTGCATTCTCATGCGCATGCATGCTTGTTCAATTCAATTTCCGGGTTAGTGTGCACTTTACATATTTCCGTGTCCATTGACTCTCCTGTAATGATATATTCTTCTTCTTTTGCCAAGAGCATCACAATAACGTTATTGTCTAACTGACAATTTAAACAGATAGGGTCACAACAACCTTATTGTCTAACTGACAAACAGTAGTGACAATAGTGATGTTTCTCAGTATGTCATAATCATTATACAGTTGCAAGAAAAAGTATGTGAACCCTTTGGAGTGATGTGGATTTCTGCACAAATTGGTCATAAAATGTGATCTGATCATCATCTAAGTCACAACAATATACAATCACAGTCTGTTTAAACTAATAACACACAAAGAATGAAATGTTGCCATGTTTTTATTGAACACACCATGCAAACATTCACAGTGCAGGTGGAAAAAGTATGTGAACCCCTAGACTAATGACATGTCCAAGAGCTAATTGGAGTGAGATTTCAGTCAACTGGAGTCCAATCAATGAGATGAGATTGGAGGTGTTGGTTACAGCTGCCCTGCCCTATAAAAAACACACACCAGTTCTGGGTTTGCTTTTCACAAGAAGCATTGCCTGATGTGAATGATGCCTCGCACAAAAGAGTTCTCAGAAGACCTACAATTAAGAATTGTTGACTTGCATAAAGCTGGAAAGGGTTATAAAAGTATCTCCAAAAGCATTGCTGTTCATCAGTCCACGGTAAGACAAATTGTCTATAAATGGCGAAAGTTCAGCACTGCTGCTACTCTCCCTAGGAGTGGCCGTCCTGTAAAGATGACTGCAAGAGCACAGCGCAGACTGCTCAGTGAGGTGAAGAAGAATCCTAGAGTGTCAGCTAAAGACTTACAAAGTCACTGGCAAATGCTAACATCCCTGTTAGCGAATCTACAATACGTAAAACACTAAACAAGAATGGATTTCATGGGAGGATACCACAGAGGAAGCCACTGCTGTCCAAACAAAACATTGCTGCACGTTTACAGTTTGCACAAGAGCACCTGGATGTTCCACAGCAGTACTGGCAAAATATCCTGTGGACAGATGAAACCAAAGTTGAGTTGTTTGGAAGAAACACACAACACTATGTGTGGCCAAAAAAAAGGCACAACACACCAACATCAAAACCTCATCCCAACTGTGAAGTATGGTGGTGGGGGCATCATGGTTTGGAGCTGCTTTGCTGCGTCAGGGCCTGGACGGATTGCTATCATCGAAGGAAAAATAAATTCCCAAGTTTATCAAGACATTTTGCAGGAGAACTTAAGGCCATCTGTCTACCAGCTGAAGCTCAGCAGAAGATGGGTGTTGCAACAGGACAATGACCCAAAGCATAGAAGTAAATCAACAACAGAATGGCTTAAACAGAAGAAAATATACCTTCTGAAGTGGCCCAGTCAGAGTCCTGACCTCAACCCGATTGAGATGCTGTGGCATGACCTCAAGAAAGCGATTCACACCAGACATCCCAAGAATATTGCTGAACTGAAACAGTTCTGTAAAGATGAATGGTCAAGAATTACTCCTGACCGTTGTGCACGTCTGATCTGCAACTACAGGAAATGTTTGCTTGAAGTTATTGCTGCCAAAGGAGATTCAACCAGTTATTAAATCCAAGGGTTCACATACTTTTTCCACCTGCACTGTGAATGTTTACATGGTGTGTTCAATAAAAACATGGCAACATTTCATTCTTTGTGTGTTATTAGTTTAAGCAGACTGTGAACTATTGTTGTGACTTAGATGATGATCAGATCACATTTTATGACCAATTTGTGCAGAAATCCATATCATTCCAAAGGGTTCACATACTTTTTCTTGCAACTGTATGTAGTAAATAAAGCTTTCTTATTAGTGATAATATATATTAAAGTGCAAACTCTTTCACTATATCACTTAGTGATATTGCAATTTCCACCAACAATACTTAGTAATATTTAATTAAACACCAAGTGGACAGATTCAGGACAGATTGTGGACAGTTTCAGCTTGTTTTTATGATGATTGATTCTTACCTATGTGTAAGTAATACATGCTTTTTATACTTTATGCACATCTTTCTACATTTCATTCTGGATATACTTTATTTTCCATGTAATTGAGATCTGGAAGACCAGACATTGGAAGCAGAGAACTAACTGAAAGCTACACTGATTTCTGATACACCCTGTTTTAACAGTGAACGTTTGGATTTACCCTGTGACAGACCCATCTGTATAACTATTATTGCTGGTTCGTCTAGTTTGCTTTCCTTTCGTGGAATTGCCTGTCCGTATACTCCTATTCGTATGTTTGACTTTTTACCGAATGAACTTACCGAACGGACGGCCACCCAGAAGAGAAGTGTGCTGCTGGTTAACCTCTTGATCCCAATTAGAACGTTGTGGTTAACCGCAGACACCTCTTAATTATAACTGAATGCAGGGTGATCGTCATTCGTATGTCGACCACGAGGCGGCGGCCATTTTAAACCATGCGAAACACCAGCGGTGTTCGGCGCAGATTCTATGGAACTAAAAACTGACACTTTTTCTGCCGAACAGCACTGAAACCATAGACCGCCCTTCTCAGTCAACAAGGCATGCGAACACCGGCCGTTTGGGAGTTTGGATTACACGAATGGACTTAACCCAGATAGCCATCCCATGGAGTCAATCGCATACCGAAAGACTGTAAAAGACTTTGACTCCATGGCGATTGAACTGTGCGTATTCGCTAAGAATATGCACTCAGATCCAGGCTATCTGGGGATACGTTGCACGAATGTAATATGTTCGGTAGTTGTGTAATTATTTATTTTCATGTGTTTTTTGTGTTTTACTTAAAATGGCAATTTGCCTCTGTCCTGGGAGATAATTGAATTACTTCTCAATTATCTCCAGGGCAGAGGGGAGGAAACCGGGATGCATTATGGGAATATTTTATACCTGTATGTCTTAAAGTGCCATATGTCTGTCTGTCATTACAGTCTCCCATTTGGTCCCCTAGGGGAGTATCCACCAAGTGGGAGACCTGCATACATACGGGCGGGTAGCCCACAGTAAAGCCAGTTCTTGTTTTACCCTCAATGCGGAGCTTGGTCTCGTTATTGGGGGGATTTACTACACACGGTTAGCGACTGATTGCTGGAACCATAAGCCGCTTGGAGGATATATTTGTTCGGCTGTTAGCCGTAATTTGTGGATTTATTGTTCGGGAGCTTGAAGCATCCGTACGGGTCCCGTTCGGGAGATTGGCGCATTCCCCTGGTTGCAGTTCATACAGTGGAAGTATATACGAATGGAGCTTGCATTATTGCGAAAGGGGAAGCTCAACTAAACGGCGGTTTCACTCCTGTGTGCCTGGGGTGTCTTAACAGACCCTAATATTTGTATCTATTTATAAGTGATAATGTTACCTTGTGTATGCAATTTTCGTTAAAGCTCAGCATCTTTATGAATTACTATGAACTATATTGCTATGTGAATAGAAAGTAGTTAGCCGAGTGATGGATCTCAAAGAATCGAAGGGAACAGATGAGGGGGTAACCCTAAAGGAAGGTGCAATCGAAAAGGGAGGAAAGTCTGTCCCCAATAGTAATGTAGAAAAACAAATAAATAGCTCGGGGTGCTTCTAAAATTCTCGAAGATACTTTATTGTACATACCAAGACCGAACAATTAGCAAAGAAAAATAAACAAATAAATAAATAACCCTAGACTACGGCTACCTGACTAAATAAGTCAATTACAGTAGTTTACGCAGAGAGCACACATACAAGGAGTAGGGGATAACATATAAGGGTAAACAAGAACTGAGTATCTGTGGCAGTTCAGCACAGTACATCGGGTACATTAAAAAAATATCAACATTGATATGGTGTCTCTAGTAATGTATCGAAAGTGCATGCGTACTGAAGAGTATCCAAATTGTAACTAGAAGTATAATATAACAGTAAATGGGCAACCTGCCCAGACTCAGTGTATACTTGACAATTCAAGCTAAGGAGAATAAGTTAGGTAAAAAGAATGCTCAATCGGCAATATTGCTAAATAGTGATGATAAACCTGACTACCTAGTAGTTTTAAAGTTCATTGGATTATAAAGGCAATTTCACAAGTCAACACTGGAAAACAACCTCTCATTAATGTGCTGACAGGTTAGAAGAAGACAAGTATTAGCTGATAACAAAGTCCAACAGCTTCTAATTAGGATGTAATAGAAAGAACCCTAATTCTAAGACAATATGTCCATAGTTCTACAGTGTGTCCGAATATTCGCAGCAAGGATAATTTACACAATTGGGAAGCAGTCCACCCAAACTCCCTGTGAAGTTAACAATTCCAGTTGAGGGGAGTAAAGTGAATAAAGAATTGCTCCAGTCAGCATGTGGCTAGGGAGACAAAACTAACTCGGCTGCCTGGTAGTGATAGGGTTCTTCTATATAAAAATAAATCATGTAATAAATTAATCCTATGGACTAGCCTCACAGCTGCATATTACTGTAGAGAGCAGAGAGTAAGGTAACTGGAATGGTGCCTTCGTGGGCACCTTGTATAGAAAGACAGTGTGAAAATAAAGGGTCTTGACAGATACAGGAGAAACTAAGCTGTTACTACTAAACAAATCCTGCTGATTCTAATTAGCTATGAAATCAAGACAACCCTGATCTGCCCTTGTCCCCCTTTCGCTCTCTTTTCTCATATTCATGTTTGTATAGGTTCCTGTTTGCCTGCCTTTATATTAGTGGGGTGATTTATGTATTACACATATTTTGTGTTGCCTTATTGTATTTTTGCAGCTTAGGTGTCCTAATTTTTGACATTTTTTCTAGTATAAATGCTAGAGTCTCTTTTTTTGTTTTTTTGTTAAAGGGACATTCCTTTGCTGCTATTAAATACAACTAGCAGTGGCGTACATAGGGTATATATGGGTATTTCTATTTATTCCCCATCACCCTTTTATCCACTTACAAGTACAGCCGCCTGTTCTTCTCTATTTGCCACCTGGAAACTATACTATTTATTCTGTTAAATTCAGCAGCTACTTCTGGGATCCCCTTGTTTCAAGGGTCTCTGTCATTCAACTATATTCCTTTCTGGGTTACCCTCTATATTGTAGCTCTGAGGTAGGCTCTTTTTAAGACAGTTCTCACCAATTCACATATTTTTGTGATTATAGGCATCTGTCTTTTCATTCCTTTTGAGATTTATTGTTGATAGTGTGTCTCTTATCATATCTTACTATAATAACAGCAACGGCCATATTGATACATATCTATGGTGGTCAATTCATACCATAAAGATTACAGACCAATGTGGTTCTAATAAAAAGCATAAAACAAAAGAAATGAGATGTAAAGAGTAACGGTTTCTTGCTGAAGTTACCGTAAAGTATCAGAAAAAATGTCAAAAAGTCAAGATAGACTGAATGGTGCCTGCAGACTGATATAATAGTCACTGTCTGATATTGTGATATGATATGTTATTATTGTATAGTCTATTATACACCGAACACTTATTCAATATTTTGTACCACGTTTCACAATGATCTGGGTTATCTTTCCCAAGTGTGGGGTGCAGTCTAACCCTTAAACCCTGTGGGATTTGTTTTTGCCTTAAATATTCTCCCATGCTGTTGACATGAAGCTCCCAACTAACCTTCTTCTTTAATTCTCTCTCTAATTTTGTTGCTATATTTCTCTCACTATCATTGGTCAAAAAAATCTCTTACTCCTCTCAGTGCTCAAGTGATGCAACTGATATCTCCCTCAGTGTATGCAAAAGTTGCCATAGATAATATTACAAAGATATTCTTATATGAGGACACACTATATGTCCAACAAGAAACTAATATGATTAAGTATCAAATGGATACTGGTGTACTGTGCGCCAACTGGAACTTCTACACAAGTTTTCTAAACTAACATGTAATTCCATTTTTTCAGTATATGATTTTGACCAAGGACCGTCTGTCTCTCAAATTCTCCATATGCCTCTAGCCATGTTGACCTTACACGGTCCGATACCCGACTAGAGACAGGGTCCACATTAGAGGATACCACACACCCTTTCCCACGCAACACCACTGGTGAGTATGCCCTTACTGAATATCCATAAGAATGAAGGGAATATCCATAAGTGGGAAGTGTACCCTTGATTGTCTTTGTACTCTGTAGTGAGCAATCTATAATAACCAACTTTTACAATATAGCACTATACAGCGCGTCCAGCAGATGTTCCTTTAGCTGGTCTTAGATACATGGACTGTATATACATAGGGTTTTCACAGTACGAACATTCACTAATTCATAGGTACCAATGCAATTATAAGATATTATTCATTTAACATCATTACATCTTATTCTGAAGGTGTCTAATATAATCACAGTGTCTTTTTACACAATCAGTGTGATTTATTAATATCAGAGTTTATTTATAAATAGTCCAATAACATACAGGTTATTTTCTATACAATCATTTTTGACCCCTATAGATCTATATGCCTGTATTTTAATCTTCTTCCCATATTCTCTACTTTTCGATTAAAACATTTTTTGATGGTGTTTTATTAATTTTCACCTAACTCACATAGCAATATAGTTCCTTTGGTAGTAATTCATAAAGATGCTGAACTTTAACAAAAATTGCATACACAAGGTAACATTACCACTTCTAAGAAAGCTTTATTTACTACATAACAGTTTGTAATATAATGATTATGACATACTGGGAAACATTACTATACGACCTGGTTGTCAGTTAGACAATAAGGTTGTTGTGACCCTATCTGTTTAAATTGTCAATTAGCCAATAAAGTTATTGTGATGCTCTTGGCAAAAGAAGAGGAATACGCCATTACAGGAGAGTCAATGGACACGGAAATATGTAAAGTGCACTCTAACCTGGAAATCGAATTGAACGAGCGTGCATGCGCATGAGAACGCACTCTGTATGACATACAAAGGGCGTGACTCGTGGAGATGGGGGGGCGCTCCAATTAGAGGAAATACATAGCTGCTTTTATTTTTATTCACTAGGGCCTTTGAAGGGATGGATGTAGTCCCGAGCGCGCAGCCCAGGCACCCTATTGATAATCAGGACCCGAGGTAACCAGAGGCAACCAGAGACTGAACTGGACAGCATCTGCAATCATCTGTACACATGCAGGAGCAATCTAATTCATACTTATTGGAACAAACCACAACTTCATAATTCAGCAAGTCTGCTATATTCAGGACTCAGGAGTGGTGAGATCAATCCAATAGCAACCACTTACAAGAGTTTGTTCTGGAACCTTTGAGTGTGTACACACTGGGACTGTATATACATTTTTTCAATTTTTCATGTTTTTTAATTTTATTTTTCTTTTTTCATTTTTCAATATTTTTCTTTTTTTCATGTCCAGACTATTATTGTTGATTGCAGATAGGGCTTTTTACCCACATATTTACACTACAATACTAAAGGAATATCAGAAGAGTAAACAATTTATGAACAAAAAAATTCAAAATGCTAATGAAAAAGCAACAGAGGCTTCTTACAAAGTAAGTTACCGCATAACACTTACAGGAGAAGCACACACAATTGGGGAATCACTAAAAACCATTTGCAAAATAAAAAGTGCCATGTATTTTATGTGAGAAGTTGAGTAAAAAATATTGAACCTGTGCCACTTTCAAACAACACAGTTTTGCGCTGTATTCATGATCTTGCTGATGGCATCCATACTAAACTAATTTCTCAACTGCATCAATGTGATGGGTACTCACTGCAATTAGACGAGTCCACAGATGTTGAAGGACTTTCAATTTTGTTGGACTTGCTTCTGTGTGAACGTTTAAAACTCTTACCACTGGGTACACCTGAAAACATCTTTAACCCCTTAAGGACGGAGCCAAATGTACACGTTGTTAACAAAACAAAATGTAAACAAAACCTGGCATTTGCGCTACATGTCTGTCCAACCGTAATTCACCTCTTTCATAGTAAATGCACCCACCCTTATTATATATCATTTTATTCAGGGGAAACAGGGCTTTCATTTAATATCAAATATTTAGCTATGAAACATAATTTAATATGAAAAAAATGGGAGAAAATAAGATTTTTTAAAAAATTTTTAGTTCTACATGACATTTTAACGGTCAATGTCATAATACTGTTTGCTTTTACTGCAATAAAATACACATATTTGTATTCAGTAAAGTCTCACGTGTAAGACAGTACCCCCTATGTACAGGTTTTATGGCGTTTTGGGAAGTTACAGGGTCAAATATAGCACGTTACATTTGAAATTGAAATTCGCCAGATTGGTTACGTTGCCTTTGAGACTGTATAGTAGCCCAGGAATGAAATTTACACCCATAATGGCATACCATTTGCAATAGTAGACAACCCAAGGTATTGCAAATGGGGTATGTCCAGTCTTTTTTAGTAGCCATTTGGTCACAAACACTGGCCAAAGTTAGCGTTAGTATTTGTTTGTGTGTGAAAAATGCAAAAAACGCCAATTTTGGCCAGTGTTTGTGACTAAGTGGCTACTAAAAAAGACTGGACATACCCTGTTTGCAATACCTTGGGTTGTCTACTATTGCAAATGGTATGCCATCATAGGGGTCATTTTCATTCTTGGGCTACCATAGGGTCTCAAAGGCAATGTAACCAATCTGGCGAATTTTAATGTGAAAAAAATGAAACGCAAGCCTTATATTTGACGCTGTAAGTTTTGAAAACACCATAAAACCTGTACATGAGGGGTACTGTTGTACTCGGGAGACTTCGCTGAACACAAATATTTGTGTTTCAAAACAGTAAAAAGTATCACAGCAATAATATTGTCCGTGTAATGCTGTTTGTGCGTGAAAAATGCAAAAAACTTCACTTTTACTGGCGATATCATCGTTGTAATACATTTTACTGTTTTGAAACACTAATATTTGTGTTCAGCGAAGTCTCCCGAGTAGAACAGTACCTCCCATGTACAGGTTTTATGGTGTCTCGGAAAGTTATAGGGTTAAATATAGTGCTAGCAAATTAAATTCCCTTTACTTTCGGCATGGGTTGTCAGGCAGGTCCTGCTAATTGTAATTAATTAAGATACCTAATTATGTAAAAATATTACATAAATATATATGTAGAATTAATATATGTATATATATATACGTATGTGTATATATATGTATATATCTATATAATTTAAAAAAAATATTTTTATTTATATATAGGTATATATATAGTGATATATATGTATATATTTATGTATATAGATATATATATTATTTCGTTCTACGTGTATTTTGATATATATATATATATATATTAATTTCACAATACAGTTAGAACGAAATAACACACATCTATATATTTTTTAATTATTTATTTTTAATTATTTTTTTAATTTTATTTTTTAACGTATTTACATTTTAATTTTTTTTATAATATATATAAATATATATATATAACAATAATTATATATATATATTTAATCAGTATCAGTCTACGTGTAATTTGATATTAATAATCATATATATATATTAATAGTAAAATACACCTAGACGGTGTACATGTGTGTATGTATATGTGATCTAAGTATATATAATTTTTTTTTTTTACACTGATTAACTTATTTTACTTTTATTTTCAGCCAGCAGGGGGACCACCTGTAATTACAGGCAGCCCCCCTGCTGGCAATACAGAAGCCAGCTATCCCCGGCCATGTGATTGTGGGGTCCTCGTTAGGACCCCACTCTCACACGGCCGGGGGGCTTCCTGGAGGATGGACGTGCCGCGGGGGGCTCCCTGGGAGTACCCCCCACCGCGATCACCGGCGTGGGACCGCCGGCAACCGGTTAAGTACCGAAAGACCGGAGGGCGTACTATTACGCCCAGCGGCGTTTAGAGCCGCCTATTAGAGGGCGTAATAGTACGCCCTCCGGTCTAAAGGGGTTAACTGTATCCAGAAGTTTATGAACAAACACAGTATAAATTGGGACAAATGTGTAGATGTGTGCAGTAATGGTGCCAAAGCAATGGTTTGGAAAGTGGCAGGTGCTGTTACATGAATAAGAAATGTAGCAAAAAGCAGCACCAGTTCTCACTGTGTTCTTCACAGACATGCACTGGTAGCTAAAAATATTTCAATCTCACTTAAAACTGTGCTAGATGAATCGGTCCAGATTATTAATTTTATAAAAAGTCAACCATTACAGTCACGACTATTTAAAATTATATGTGAAGATATGGGTGGTCACCACTCTGCTCTGCTTTTGCATTCAGAAGTTCGTTGGCTACCACGAGGTAAAGTCCTTGTTAGAATGTTTGAATTGTGAATTGTGTCAAGTTGTTTGCATATTTCCAGGGTCATAAATTTGGATTATCTGATCGATTAACAAACACTTTGTGGTTATCCAAATTAGCATATCCTGCAGACATATTCTCAATATTAAATGATGTAAGTTTATCACTTCAAGGAAAAAACACTAAAATTTTTAATGCAAGAGATAAAATATTTTCACTGTCTCGTAAAGTGCAGCTTTGGACCTCATCTGTTGAGCAACATAATTTGAACTCTTTGTCAACACTTAAGGATTTTCTTGAAGAATCAGAAATTGAACTTGAAGATGAAATTTGAAATGAAATTGTAGATCATCTTCACCATTTATCACATCAATTAATCAGTATTTTCCATTCTTGAATGAAAACAATAATGACTGGGTTCGAAATCCATTCATAAAACACAAGCCAGCCAATTTTTCTGATGTAGATTTTGAGAATCTGATCGATACAACTTCTGACAGTCAACTAAGCCAAAAATGTAAAGAAGTTTCTCTTATTGCTTTTTGGTGTGATTTACGCAAAGAATACCCAGAATTGTCAATGTTCTGTTGCCATTCGCCAGCACATACTTATGTGAAATAGGATTCTCCCTTTACTCTGAAACAAAACAAAGAATCGAAATCGACTTGACACAACTGCAGACATGCGAATACAGTTGTGAACAATTAAAACAGATGTAAAAAGAATTTGTCAGAAATTCATTTCAATTCAAACTCATTGAAAGGTTTGCGCTGCGCTGCTCTTCTCTATGGCACACATTTTTTTGGTGGTGTTTCCAAAGTTTTGCTATGCCATGTCAAAGGGTTCCAAGGGAAAAATTAATTGATCTAGACCGATTTCTTTTTATTTGAACATTAACCTATTGTAAGGAACCGTATCAAATGCCTTGGCAAAATCCAAGTAGATCACATCCACTGCAACGATCTATACTTCTACGTACTTCTTCGTAGAATGCAATTAGGTTAGTTTGACATGACCTGTGTTTCATATAACCATGCTAATTATTGCTAATAACAAAGTTCTTCCCAATGAATTCCTGAATATTATCCATTAATAGTGATGCCGCGAACGGTTCACCACGGTTCGCCACAAACCGTTCGCAGCGAACTCCAGTCAGCTGACACATCCCTGCCAATCTCCGGCAGACCCTCCCTCCCAGACCCTTCTACTTCCTGGACAGCATCCATGTTGAAGGCAGCTTCAACATGGATGCTGTCCAGGAGGTGGGAGGGTCTGGGAGGGAGGGTCTGACGGAGATTGGCAGGGATGTGTCAGCTGACCGGAGTTCGCCATGAACGGTTCGTGGCGAACCGTTCGCGGCAAGTTCGCGAACGGTTCGCGACATCACTATCCATTAATAGCACTTCAAATACTTTCCAAGTCACAGAAGCCAAGCTCACAGGTCTATAATTTCCAGGCAATGATTTTGAACACTTTTTAAATATAGGAATGACATCTGCCTTCCTCCAGTCCTCCGGTACAATTTCTGAAAGAAAAGAATCTTGAAAGAGAGGTGAGACCTAAAGAACAGAGATGGAGATGAAACAGTTATATGAAGGTATCTACAGCCAGGAGGAACAAAGAGAAAGAGAGAGGGTGAGGGTAGAGTAAACAATTGATGTATTCCATTGAAAAGTTTACCTACAAAATTCTAACACCCACAATATTAATAACCGTGTACATGAAATATTGGTGAAATACATTAAATGATAATAATTTTGTTGCCAACGGTTTAGACATTAATGGCTGTGTGTTGAGTTATTTTGAGGAGACAGCAAATCTACAATGTTATATAGGATGTACACTTACTACTTTACATTGTAGCAGAGTGTAATTTCTTCAGTGTTGCCACATGAAAAGATATAATAAAATATTTTCAAAAATGTGAGGGGTGTACTCACTTTTGTGAGATAACGTATAATCAAGCTTACAATTGTATATTTTAATTTAATATATTTAAAGTACGGGCTTTTCTAACCCCCTTTTTCTTTCTAACACATTAGGTTTCTAGTGGAACAAAGATACCCTGTAAGGAGATGCCTTATCACACATTAGAACCTAGTATCAGGCAGTGTAAGCTCTAAATGTTTTCTTAGTCACAATTTTTTTTACAATTTCGTCTGTGAATAGGATGGGGATAAGTCTTATCTTTTCTCTGAAGAAAAAAATTGTGTATGTCTTTTTAGATTCTGCCAACAAGTAAGATGGAGTCACAATTGTTAAATTGTGAATTATAATATAAGATTGATTTTTAACTACGAAATGTCTGACATAGTACGAATAGAGAATAGACGCATGTCTTCAGCAAATTGTAGGGGCCTCGACAGAACATGCTTGTGTTTTAGGGAAGGATAAGTAGCTAAGAGCAGTGTTATGTATACTAACATGATGTTTTAGCTGCAGACTTTGATTACTCACTCTTTAATTGCATATCCTACATACAGAGTATGTGGCACACAGGGTATATAGGATACAGGGTATCCTTCATATTCACTATACATGATCAATATAAATGTAACTTACAAAGCTGAAATAAAAAAGTTACAATATACAAAGATTAGATAACATGGCTCTTAGTTATGTTAAAAGATATAAGCTGAAAATTGTTGTCCCATGTGCAACACTTTTGTATTGTATTTTCTATTTTTTGTTAAAACTACTTTCTCGTTATTATTTCATCAGCTCAATGCTTGATTTATCTTAGAAGTTCATTACATCTTTGTAACACTCCAACAGTACATATCAGCGAAAAAATGGTAGCAAATGGGAATATACATTAAAAAATAATTAAGAATTCAATTTTCAGCTATTTTAGTATCATTTCTAGCTAAGCTTAAATGATAATGAAATAGCAGAGTATTTTAATAAATGAAGTGACAGAGGCAATAACTTCTTTCATGCATTAAAATCCAAATGAAATGCAATAAAAATAGTACTTAGTAAGATTATTTACTATTTGGACACATAAAGAATGTTGTTTAGTATGTTCGTTCTTATGGCATTTTAACATTATTTGAAAATACATTTCTGTCATATTTACAGAGAGATGTATCTAAATTATCAGGCCTTCCCATTTTCTAAAAAAACAAAACATGAAAAAATCAATATGATTGAAATTGTGAGTCTGAATATCATAAAAACATTCTTTTAACCATTTCTACAAGATTCAGAATCACATATCACACAACTGGATTTACCAAAATTGAATGGATGGCATTACTAAACTGAGAAACACAAAGTATTGAAATATACTTCCACTGGACCATGTTGCTACCAGGAAGAGATACCTTCAGCTGAACACCACAAACAAGGTACATTTAAACTAAGAAAAACAACTCACCTCCATCTGTAAATTGGATTTTGGATTTGATCATCCATTTAGTAATTCTCAGATTTCATTTCTAAACACCAAGAAAACTCATTGATGAAAACTATTTCACTAAAACACATTGTTTTAGAACTTCTGTAATCTGACCTGCCTGCATGTTCTTTTATCTACAATGCAGCCTGAAGTGCAAAATCTCACACCTCACTCCTGATTCCTATAGAGCAGGGCAATGTAATGCTCCCACTGCTAACATCCCCACAAAAAACTAGAAGAAATTTGAACTCATTCACTGCTGAGGGAATGACCACCTATACTCCCTCATATCTGTATTCCCTAAGACCTCAAAAAAGTGGTCGCTTCACTCAATTCCTCACTAGTGGTTACCCTAAAATCTCTTGGCATCTTCAAAAGGGACTGACAGGGGCTGTCGTGGAGGAATATCAAAACTTAAAGTTCAATCTCCTGACACTATCACAGCTGCTCCACCTGCAAGCCCAATTAAAGTGATTCAACCGAGAAGCCACAAAAACTGCACTATCAAATCAAGGAAACCTCTTTGTGTGATCCCCATCCCCATCTATCCCCTCAATGTACCTTTAAACTATCCTCCCTGCCCCTGCCCTTTCCTTTACCTCCTTTGAAGTTCACACTGTCTGCCTTTTTAAGCCCACTCCTTTAAGAATTTACATCATCTATCGCCCCCCCTGGTCATCCTAGGCTATTCATTGACCACTTTTCTTCCTCGCTACCCCCACTTTCTCTCCTCTAGCACTCCCTCCCTCATACTTGGGGACTTTAACATCCCAATCAAAAACTTCAACTGCCCTGATGCCTCCCGTCTGCTCTCTGTAACCTCCTCCTTTGGCCTCACGCAGTTGTCTACTTCAGCAACTCATACACCAGGAAACACTCTTGACCTCATCTTCACCAATCTCTGTACCACCTCTAATCTCTCCACTGTTCCATTTCCTTTGTCTGACTACCATCTGCTAACATTTGACATCAGCATACCCTGTACCTAAATGTAACCACCCTCAACTCTCCAATCTCGCAGAAACTTCAACTGCCTTGATCTCCAGCATTTCTCCACCAAACTCCAAACTCTCCTTTTACCCATCTACATAGTTACATAGTTACATAGATGAAAAGAGACTTGCGTCCATCAAGTTCAGCCTTCCTCACAAATGTTGTTGCTGTTGGTCCAAAATAAGGCAAAAAACCTGGTCTGAAGTGCTTCCAATTTTGCCACAAACAAGGAAAAAATTAATTTTTGACCTCAAAATAGCAGTCAGATGTCTCCTTGGATCAAGCAGCTATTACCCTACTAATTAGAAATTTTTATCCCTGTATGTTATGTTTTTGTAAGTATTTATCCACTTTCAGTTTAAACATCTGTATGGACTCTGACAAAACCACCTCTTCAGGCAGAGAATTCCATATCTTTATTGTTCTTACTGTAAAAAAACCTTTTTCTTTGCCTTAGATGAAATCTCCTTTCTTCCAGCCTAAATGTGTGACCTTGTGTCCTATGTATAGCCCTGTTTATGAATAGATTTCCAGATAAAGGTTTGTACTGGCCCCGAATATATTTGTATAAAGTTATCATATCCCCTCTCAGGCGCCGTTTTTCCAAACTAAACAGATTTAATTTTTTTAACCTTTCTTCATAACTAAAATGCTCCATTCCTTTTATCAATTTTGTAGCTCGTCTCTGGACCCTCTCCAGTGCCATGATATCCTTCTTTAGAACAGGCGCCCAAAATTGCACAGCATATTCAAGGTGTGGTCTTACCAGCGATTTATAAAGAGGCAAAATTATATTTTCATCCCGAGAATTTATGCCCCTATTTATACATGACAAAACCTTACTGGCCTTAGCAACTGCAGATTGACATTGCATATTGTTGCCTAATTTGTTGTCTATAACAATTCCCAAATCCTTCTCGTGTGTGGTTATCCCTAATTCACTACCATTTAGTGTGTAAGTTGCTTGTGCATTCTTAACCCCGAAGTGCATAACTTTGCATTTCTCTATGTTAAATTTCATCTGCCATTTTAGTGCCCAGTCCCCCAATCTATCCAAATCTCTCTGCAGCAAAGCAATATCCTGCTCACATTTTATTACTTTACAAAGTTTTGTGTCATCTGCAAACACTGATACATGGCTTTCAATGCCTATTTCAAGATCATTTATAAATATGTTAAATAGAAGTGGTCCCAAAACAGAACCCTGAGGGACACCACTTACCACTTTTGTCCAGCCTGAAAATTTACCATTAATTACAACTCGTTGTACTCGATCCTTAAGCCAATGTTCTACCCAAGAACAAGAATATTCATCTAGACCAATTTCTTTTAGTTTGAAGACTAACCTATTGTGAGGAACCGGTCAAATGCCTTATCAAAATCCAAGTAGATCACATCCACTGCAACACCCTGATCTATACTTCTACTTACTTCTTCGTAGAATGCAATTAGGTTAGTTTGACATGACCATTGTTTCATAAAACCATGCTGATTATTGCTAATAACAAAGTTCTTCCCAATAAATTCCTGAATGTTATCCCTTAATAGCCCTTCAAATATTTTCCCAGTTACAGAAGTTAAGCTCACAGGTCTATAATTTCCAGGCAAGGATTTTGAACCCTTTTTAAATATAGGAACAACATCTGCCTTCCTCCAATCCTCCGGTACAATACCTGAAACAAAAGAATCTTGAAAAATTAAATATAGGGTTCACTTATTTCCTTACTTCCTAGCCTCTTTTTGGCACGCTGGGTGAATACCAGGCAGTGGCGCATTCAATGGGGTACGGGGCGTCTCGCCTCGGTGCTACCAGGGTGGGGGTGCCATGACCAGCTGCCGCCTCTATGCTGCAGCCGCCCGAGCACTCTGTAGAGAGCCTCAGGTGGTTGCAGCTTTGCCAGGGCAGTGTGTCCATGAGGGCGGACCGCACCGGCCGGGCGCAGCCTGAGGAGAGGGGCTGACAGGAGAGAGTGATCAGCGCTCAGCGCTCCCTCCTGTCACTTCTTAGTTGAGCTAGTATGGGGTAATAGAGTAAGTTGCTTCTCAGCTCAAGTCACACAGGAAGTGCACACAGTGTGTGCACTTCGTTTTAGTCCGGCCGGGTACAGGAAACAAAAGCTCCCTGTACCCGCGGACTATACTGGGCTCGGCCACGCTACAGCAAAGGTAGGGGGGAGGGGGGATGAGAAAGAGGAGAAAGGAGGGGGGGTGAGAGAGAAAGAAGTGGGTGTATATTAATTATGGGGGGTGTATATTAATTATGGGGTGTATTAATAATGGGGGTGTATTAATAATGGGGGTGTATTAATAATGGGGTGTATCAATTATGGGGGTGTATATAATTATGGGGTGTACAATTATGGGGGGGAGTATTATTTTATGGGTGGTGTATGGCTAATTATAGTGAATTACTATGGGGGGGTGGATTAATTAAGGCGGAGTGGATTAATTATGGGGATGTATTAATTATAGGGGGGGTGGATTAATTATTAATTATGGGGGTGGATTAATTAAGGAGGGGGTGGATTAATTAAGGGGGGATTAATTATGGGTAGTGGATTAATTAAGGGGGGTGGATTAATTATGGGGGTGTATTAAGTGGGGTGTATTAATTAAGGGGGGATGGATTAATTATGGGGAGTGGATTAATTAGTGTGGATTAATTATGGGGGAGTGGATTAATTAAGGGGGTGGATTAATTAGTGTGGATTAATTAAGGGTGTGTGTATCAATTAAGGGGGGTGGATTAATTAAGGGTGTGTGGATGAATTAGTGTGGATTAATTAAGGGGTATGGATTAATTAAGGGGTATGGATTAATTAAGGGGTATGGTTTAATTAAGGAGTGTGGATTAATGAAAGAAAACCTTTAACATTTTTTACAGGTTTTTTTTTTGTTTTGTTTTTTTTGGGGGGGGGGTGCCAAGCACAGGATCCGCCCCGGGTGCCAAATGCTCTAGGTACGCCCCTGCCATCAGGCCCCGGAGCTTTATTTACATTAATTTTCTTTAATAGCTGTAGCACCTTGTCTCGAGTTATCCAATCACAAGTTATTTGCATGTTTTTTGCAGCAATCATTTGCATATCTCAAATCTAACTTGCCCTAACTCTGCAACCTCACTCTACAACTCAACTCTCTCCTCTCAACTCGACATCATGGCACCTCCTACAATTAAATGCAGCAAGCGCCCCCAATTACAACCCTGGCACACCAAGCTGACTCGTTACCTACAAAAATGTTCTAGAACTGCTGAACGCTGCTGGAGAAAGTTTCACTTTGCATCTGACTTCCTCCACTATAAATTTATGCAGCGCTCCTACAGCCTTGCTCTTTCCACTGTAAAAGTAAAATTACTTTAACACCCTCATAAGTACACTGTCCCATCAACCCAAACACCTATTTCACACTTTTGATGCTCTTCTTCGCCCTTTTACTCCCCCTCCTTCTACCACCTTGTCCACCACAAACTTTGCATCTCACTTCACTGAGATCTTTACAATCAGAAAAGAGATTGCTGATTGCTCTCCTTACCCCACCAATACATCAGCCAACCCCACTCCCTCCACCACTCTACATTCATTCGCACCTGCTACAGCAGAAGAGGTTTCTGCTCTGCTCCAGTCCTCCCTCCCCACCACCTGTACCCTCGATCCTATTCCCTCGTATCTCAACCACACCTTGTCTCCCTCTCTTGCTCTTCCTCTCACTAAAATTTTTAATCTCTCCCTTTCCTCTGGCACATTTCCCTCACCCTTCAAACATGCAACTTGCTTACAAGTCCCTACATAATGCTGCTCCAACCTACCTATCCTCCCTAATACACAAGTATGTCCCGTCGAGGCCCCTATGGTCTGACAGAGACCTACGTATATCCTCTGTCCGTACTCCCACCTCTAATGTTCGCCTCCAAGATTTCTCCAGGGCTGCACCTCTTCTGTGGAACTCCATTCCCTTCTTCATAAGACTTTCACCCAGTCTCCACTCATTTAAAAAATCATTGAAAACTCACTTCTTCAAGAAAGCATATCAGTTAAACTGTTTAAAAGCAGGTTTTTATCCCCCACCCCCCATGACTCATCTCCTGCAACTGTCAACAATTACCTCCTAAGCCCTCATTGAATACTTTTCTAACAACCTACTTCGTACCCCTACTTTTACCCTTTGTTTCACTATACCAAACTCTCTCTAGAACGTAAGCTCATTGATCAGGGCCCTCCACCTCTCTGTTCCTGTACGTCCAGTTGTATGGTTACAATTACATGTCTATTAGTCCACCTTTTGTAAAGCGCAATGGAATTTGATGGCACTATATAAATAATAAAATAATAATAATATATTATTAACATTAAAATTATAATCTAAATCATTACCATTACACATGCTCACAGAGTTGTAGCTGTGCTTTCCAATTAACAATTACACGTTAAAGTATTTATTTATATATACTATACAGAAGTCAATTTGTTGGCAATATAACTGTGACAAATGCTCCTTCCCATGCACGTTTGCCATGGACTCCTGGAGGAGTGTGGAAGCTGGCCTCCTGCCCACTGACTATGGTCCAGGTTTGGGACATCGTTTGGTAGTTACCCTGCCCACCTGTCATTTGCTTTCCCTGGGTGTCTCTGGTTCGGCACTTTCCCTTCAAACCCACGAATAGACCCAGCGGCACTTAGCTACGACCGTTATGGAACTCATTTCGGGACAAGGACTTCATGGGTTCCTGGTCACCTGAGCAGGACTTAGCTGCAAATGTTTAGGAACTGTATGGTTCCTGGACAAATTGGTTTGCTGTTTTGAACCACTTTGAAACCCGCCCGGAGACCGTTTTTTGGAGGGAAGGTGCCTGAGATTAAGGGGAACAAAAGATACATAAGAGCCAGGCAAAGCACCCCGTATTGTGGCCACAGGAGCTCCCAAAAGCTGTCCGGCAAAAGTACCAAATGCCCTGAAACTATTTTGGGCCGATCAGAACTTTAGCATGATGGCGTTACCCCTACACTGCATGGATCTGAGCGCTATTTGGAGAACTTGGGCTATTTGGGGATGTATTGTTTGTGAGGTTATTGCATGTTTTTATGATGTTTTGGGGTATTTTTATGTTTTATGTTTTTTTGTGTTTGTGTTTCTCTGTTCCTGGCAGATAACTAGCTTACCAGTCTTTAACACAATTATCTCCTGAGGTTTTCACCTGGTTCCAGCTAAGAAGTGGTCCTTGGCAGAGGTACCCAGTCGGGGTACAGTGAGCTCTGCTACAGTAACAAAGAATGTTTAAAATGAAAAAAAAATCTATGGTTTAATGAGTGCATGGAGTGCATCATTAGAGGCACCAGTGAAGTAGAGAAACAAAACTGCATGAGCGTGGTGGCATAAAGATGCTCAATTATTGTCAATATCTTAGGCACCATGACCACTACAGTTCATTGTAGTGGTGATGGTGCAAAGTATGTTTGGTTTCTGTTTCCCCTCATTTTTTGTCAAAATCATTTTTGCGAAATGTAATATAGTATGGGGTTTCTGCTGGCAGACTCACTGCAATCACTTTAAAATTATTTCCTCATCATCCATCCATAGCTGTTCAAACTTAGGCTGCAATGATAGACTGCAAGGGTGCAGATTATCCATCCTTAGTGAATAAATGAGAGATGGTACCCAAAGACTCAAATTATAATAACCACAATACCATTATATTACCTGATTTGCTTATAATTTAGAATTAGGAAGATGTTTTAAAGGCAAGGAATATGGTACAAGTATTGACAATATGGCACAAGTAGGCTACTTCCATACTTTCGAAAAGAATCAATAAGCATATGAAACATTTAAGTTCTGTAACGTTACATTACTTATTTTTAGACATCCATGAATTGCAGTCTTTATATACATGTGATTTTTTTTAAGTCTATGTGCTAACTAGGCATCGGACATCTTATATGCTCGTTTTTTTCTACAAAAACACTTAATAGAGAAGAGGTTGGAAGTAATTAGTCTGAACTTTTAGAGTGTTAAATCTCTTAAATCTTAGAAACAGAAACATTTTATTTTAGCATTTCTGAGCTACACAAAAAAGAGAAAACTTTGCATTGTTTAATCATATATTTTCGCTAAAATATAAATTGTAATGCACTTTCTAGAATGTCTGTAAATATATTTTGAATTAAAGTAACAAATTCTGATAGCACATATACTGTTGTTGCTGCTGCACCTTTTCATTTTAAGGCCTCATTGATTGCATACATTGTAACTGTTTTTAAACAGTGTTGCAGCAGAATAATTGCCCAAAGGAAAAGTTGGTTAATTAGCCCTATTTATACATTCTGCTGGAGCAGATGGATCATCCTTAAGCTATTAATTGTGTTGCCAACGAAAGAAAGAAATATTCTTTGAAGCAGATCTTGGCATATTATATCAAACTTCATTGTGACTATCAAAGCATTTGCATCATCTCTGGATCCTCTGTGCCTGTGCCAGTCAATATCCATCAAGCTAAATCTAAATGGATTCTCTTTTGATCTTCAGTAGAACTCTAGATATATTCTTGAAGAAAAAGTTGCTAGCCTAACCTGTCCTTAACTTGGAGTCACCTTTGTCAAAATGTTTTCTTTTATGTTTTTATGGTGCTCAAAAAGTGCCAACTAAACAATGTACATTGTTAAAATGTGCATTAGATTAAATCAAATAAAATAGCTTGTATATATATATATATATATATATATATAATATATTTGACGTATCATTTTTTGCAGTCATAAGTCACTAAGATTTAAACGTGAAGTTTATCCTAAAAAAACCCAAACACTTAATAATATGTATAAAAGGTATACAATAAATGGTAAACGTGGTTGCAAACAACCAGATTCCAAAAGTAAGCCAACCATCATTCTCACTTCACAGAGTAAGCAACAACTCTCTAATTACTTTCACACATTTTACATTGTAGGAACAGTTGGTTTGTTTTTGAATATATTGCATTTATAAAATTCAGTTCTGCTACTGGAAGTAGTATAAAATTACAAGAAATGTTCAATAGGCACATCTTATTCAATACTTATGTCTCTCTCTCACTGCAATTTGTCCAAACCAAGATGTCACATGGACAAATCCTGAATTGCTGAAATCTAATTTTTTTCTGACAAATTGATTCAGACAAACCAATTTTTACACCATGAACACCTATTCTCTGCAAAGGATTTCCAAGCAAAAATTAAGAATGATCATTTTATTTATTATTACTGCGCTTCTGTAACAATATTTTTCAGATTTGTGTGTAACATATTTAAATTTTAATAATATTAATAGTACTCATTTTATTATTGTTATTATTATTATTATTATTAATATTATTTTTACATGAACATGAATTCAGTTATTCCAATACATTTATTAGGAATGTATTTAAAAGGCCTAAATTCAGTAAGTTTCATCACTGCGGGAGTTGTATCTCAAATCAATGACAAATTATAGAAAATGCTATAGTTTGGACATGTTGTTTGAGCTTCCAATAACATATGTCTCCTACATTTATTCAACTCACATTAAAATACAAATGCAATCATTTCACACCTAACAGGAATTTAACATCATACCTAACACACGTCTCCCAACAGTCTTGGATTTCATGAGATTGGAACCTGATTTCAGGGCTGTCCACTTAATACAGGACTTTTGTCAGGTGTGCATGTATAATAAGAGTGCTCGGGTAATTTCTACGAGTGTAGTGCTAGCACATCATTAGACACTTTGCGCTCTGTGGATTGGTAGTTCTGAATCTAGCTGGCTAGAGTGGATGCCAGTAGACTTTCAGTCCTGTCTTTACCCTTTATTCTTTGAGGGGAGGAGTTAAGCCACTAGGTCATGCTGTTGTGTTTTGATCAGCTTAAAGGGACACTCCAGGCACCCAGAGCACTTCTGCCCATTGTAGTGGTCTGGGTGCCAACGCCCACTACCCTTAACCCGGCAAGTGTAATTATTGCAGTTTTCATAAACTACAATATTTACCTTACAGGGTTACGTCCTCCTCTAGTGGTTGTCTAGTGGTGCTGGACTCCGGTAAGTCACTGAAGGGGTTTTAACCCCTTCAGCAATTTGGGACGGAGGGTGGGAGGGAGAGGGGCACTAGAGGGTCCTGTACTGCCAGGAAAACTAATAAAAATAAATGAAACAGCCAAATTGAGAACATTTTTGCACCTGAACATTTCTCGTGTATAAAATATACTGGGTAGCTTTCTCAATATGATTGATGTTGTAGTTCAGAAGATATTAATGACACAACGTGGTTACTGTATGCAGAACTGATAAGGGCAGATAGTTTAGTAGAACACAATGACAGGATATACCTTCATCTACAGGTGCAATAAAAAAGTCAGTTTAAGTTTGTTGGTAGTCAAGATAGATTGCATAAAAGCAAACTACAGACAACATGCAAAAATAAAACACCTCAAGACATGTTTTATTGCTAACATTCTACATGATGTTCACAGCAATAATCACAAGCTTTACTATCATAAATGTATCGCCATTAAAAAAACAAAACTCCAATTGTGGCCACAAACAAAATGTGTTTTAAAAAAAAAAAATATATATATATTCATGGCCAAAGTTTGTCTATTCCATCAACTTAATTGACTATATCATTCACGTGTTGTGTTCCCCAAGGCTCCATACTCGGCCCCCTGCTATTCACATTATTTATAAATGATCTGCCTAACGTCTGCAAATCCTCAACTGTACACACGTATGCAGATGACACTGTAATCTGCACTAGTAAACCCAAGCTACCTGAGCTTGAGGCTGTGCTCCAAAACCAATTTACAGAGGTAGAAAAGTGGATAGCGGATAACAAACTCTTCATAAACACTGACACAACCATTACAATGATCTTTGGAACTGTACCTAAATTACGTAAACTATCAACAATTGATAATTGTCAATCCTACACTGACCCTTCAGCCTGCTTCCTTGAGCTTCTGGCTTTGGTTTTTACTATATATTGGGGCTGATGTGTACTGTAGTCATTGCTGCCGGCCCAGTAGTGATGGGAGTGAGCGCAGGACTTATCTTTTTGTATTTGTATTTACTTTGTATCACACAGCCTTGTTACAATGCTGACGCCCATCCCATGTGTTCCCTATTAAGGGTTAATAAGTATATAGGGGGTGTAAATAAAAAATACCCCTCTCTGTCTTATTAGAGACATCTTTGCCAGAAGCTCAAGGAAGCAGGCTGAAGGGTAAGTGTAGGACCCGCGTTAATGGGGTCTGCCTTGACGTTGGCAGGCGGGCATTCCCTCCAATGGCAATTGGAGCAACTAAATAACCTCCATTTGTCTAAATATACATATGGATTAATGAGAGAGCACAGGTAACTTTTTCTTCTCTATGAGTAGATGTTGATTGACCAGGGCTGTGTTTGAATTGTGCTGGCTCTGCCCCTAATCTGCCTCTTTGTCAGTCTCATCCAATCCTATGGTGAAGCACTGTGATTGGATCAGGCTACCACTTCTGCTGATGCCAGCAGGCAGTGGGCAGGTTTAAAAGAAACAGGGACAAAATATGCAGCTCCAGACGTCAATACAAAAAAATGTACTATTTCTAGGGAAGCATGAGGGGGCCAGGGTGGTTTTAACCCTATAGGGTCAGGAATACATGTTTGTGTTCCTGACCCTATAGTGCTCATTTAAATATCTAGGTATGTTGCTAGACCCCAATCTATCCATTGGCCTTCACATTGAAAAAATCTCTTCAAAAATTTACCCCAAAATAGGTGCCCTGTACAGAAAAAAAATCCTGCCTAAGACCTACAGTAAGGAAACAGTGCAACAAATGCTAATGCAGGTTATTGATTATGGGGATGCAGTGAATGCACCAGTAGTGCAAACCCACCTTAATAAACTTAATACGTTATATAATTCGTTCTGCCGCTTTGTACTAGAATGTAATTACTTTACCCACCACTGTGACATGTTAAAAGAGCTAAACTGGCTGTTACTGGAATCCCGACACACTCCTTTCCAGCCTTGTGCATAAGAGCATTTCTGGGAAGCTCCCACCCTACCAGAGAAGAATGCTCTCCCCGGCTGTTCCCACCTCCTACAATCTCCGATCCAGTACCAGCACGATATTTAGCATACCGCAATACAAAAATAAAGTGGCACGATCCTCATTTTCCTACAGAGCACCACAATTATAGAATAACCTCAGGGACACAATCAAATCTTCATTCAATCTAAAATCTTTTAAGAGATCTTTGGCAATACAGGTGATACTCGAAAAATTAGAATATTGTGCAAAAGTTCATTTATTTCAGTAATGCAACGTAAAAGGGGAAACTAATATATGAGATAGACGCATTACATGCAAAGCAAGATAGTTCAAGCCGTGATTTGTCATAAGTGCGATGATTATGGCTTACAGCTCATGAAAACCCCAAATCCACAATCTCAGTAAATTAGAATATTTTGAAAAGGTGCAATATTCTAGGCTCACAGTATCCCACTCTAATCAGCTAAGTAAGCCATAACACCTGCAAATGGTTTCTGAGCCTTTAAATGGTCTCTCAGTCTGATTCAGTAGGAATCACAATCATGGGTGCTGACCTGACAGTTGTGCAGAAAACCATCATTGACACCCTCCATAAGGAGGGAAAGCCTCAAAAGGTAATTGCGAAGGAAGTTGGATATTTCCAAAGTGCTGTATCAAAGCACATTAATAGAAAGTTATGTGGAAGGGAAAAGTGTGGAAGAAAAAGGTGCACAAGCAGCAGGGATCACCGCAGCCTGGAGAGGATTGTCAGAAAAAGGCCATTCAAAAGTGTTGGGGACCTTCACAAGGAGTGAATTGAGGCTGGAGTCAGTGCATCAAGAGCCACCACACACAGATGGATCCTGGAAATGGGCTTCTGATGTCATATTCCTCTTGTCAAACCGCTCCTGAACAACAAACAACGTCAGAAGCGTCTTACCTGGGCTGTTGCTCAGTGGTCCAAAGTCCTCTTTTCTGATGAGAGCAACTTTTGCATCTCATTTGGAAACCAAGGACCCAGAGTCTGGAGGAAGAATGGAGAGGCACAGACTGCAAGATGCTTGAAGTCCAGTGTGAAGTTTCCACAGTCTGTGTTGATTTGGGGAGCCATGTCAACTGCTGGTGTTGGTCCACTGTGCTTCATTAAGTCCAGGGATCAACGCAGCCATCTACCAGGAGATTTTGGAGCACTTCATGCTTCCTTCCGCAGACGAACTTTATGGGGATGCTGACTTCATTTTCCAGCAGGACTTGGTACCTGCCCACACTGCCAAAAGCACCAAAGCGTGGTTCGATGAGAAAGATGAGAGACATGAGACCGAACAATGCAGAAGAGCTTAAGGCCGCTATTGAAGCATCCTGGTCTTCCATAACACCTCAGCAGTGCCACAGGCTGATAGCTTCCATGCCATGCTGCATTGAGGCAGTAATTGCTGCAAAAGGGGCCCAAACCAAGTACTGAGTCCATAAGCATGCTTAGACTTTTCAGAGGTCCGATATTGTTCTATGTACACTCCTTGTTTTATTGATTTCATGTAATATTCCAATCTACTGAGATTGTGGATTTGGGGTTTTCATGAGCTGTAAGCCATAATCATCACACTTATGACAAATCACAGGTTGAACTGTCTTGCTTTGCATGTAATGCATCTATCTCATATATTAGTTCCCCTTTTACGTTGCATTACTGAAATAAATGAACTTTTGCACAATATTCTAATTTTTAGAGTATCACCTGTATACCTCAGCACAGAATGCACCTGTCATGGTTGAATATATTTATTACCTGTTATGTATTAAATGTATATATTTGTATATATATTGCTTGTCTGTATCTGGTTCTAACAAACAACATTGATCTTTTGACCAACATTTAATTAGGTGAGCACTTTGGAAATAGTGAACATAATATAGTGTCCTTTGAAATAAACTCAAAAAAACAAAACCACATAGGGTATACTAAAACATCTAATTTTAAAAAGGCCAATTTCAATAATTTCAGGACAGCTTTACTACAATATGTTGACTGGCATAAACTCTTTCGTGAAAGGAACACTGAGGATGATGGGATATATAATATAGAAAGGTACATTTCTCATTATGTACCATTAGGTAATACATTTAAAAGAAACACATTGAAACCAATGTGGCTTAGTGGAAAAGTGAATCAAGAAAAGGGCAAAAAAAAGCCTTTAAATTGGACAAATCAGAGGCATCCTATAAAAGATATAAAGAAGCCAATAATGCATGCAAAAAAGATGATTAGATTCGCTAAACTTCAAAATGAAAAAGTGATAGCCAAAAAGTGCTCCCTCGCTTCCTGCCTCCTATATCAGTGCATTCCAGCCTTGGGGGGGCCCTGAGGTGGCCAGCCAGCCTGCTCCTGGGTTCCCCAGGACAAGAGGATGGCAAGGCATTTGCCAGAGGGTTTAGGGGGTGGCTTTTTTTACCACCCCCCTGAAAGTGCCCCCCAAGGCACTGATCTCAAGGCACTGATCTCTTCTGCAATATCACTAATAAAAATATTAATGAGAATGGGTCCAAGTACAGATCCCTGAGGTACATAACTGGTAACTAGACCATGCTTCGAATAACCCTCTGTTGCCTGTCACTCCACTGCCATACCCATTCAATATCTGTTATATCCATTCAATATTTGTTATGTGTGTCAACTTACACAACCAAATTGATTTAAAGGGATACTGTAGTGCCAGGAATACAAAGCTGTATTCCTGGCACTACTGATCCCTCTGCCCCCATCCACCCTCCCCAGTAAATAAAGGGATAAAACCCTTTTATTTACTTACCTTATCCCAGCGCCAATGTCCCTCGACACTAGGTCAAAGTTCTGCCACTCCTCCATCCTGCGATGAGTGGGGTCTAATGCCCATGCACGGCAAATGCTGCAGAGTGTGAGGACGTCCAGAGTCAGATAAAAGACCAAAAGTCTGTTACGATTCCGAAAGCACCCCCAGAGGCTGTCTGGTAGACAACCACTGAGGGCAGACTTTGTGAAACAGTAGGTGCAAAAGGGACACAGAACCCAGACCACTTCAATGAGCTGAAGTTGTCTGGGTGCCTACAGTGTCCCTTTAAACCAAACTGACTTGTTTATTTTGATATTTATCAAAGATAATGTATGGAATTTTATTAACCCCTTAAGGACAGAGCCTCAGAAGCTTGTCTTTCACTTAATGACAACAGCATTTTTTGCTGTTTATGTTCAACTGCAATTTGCATTTTACTAATTTATTGCACCGACACATATTATATATTATCTTCCTCATATATTTATATCAAAATACACTTAGAACGAAATTGTATATATATCTATGTATATATAAATAAATAAAAATAATACGAAATATACATATGTCCATATACAAAATTGCATAAATAATTATATAAATATACATGTAGACTTCAAATATATAAATATGCATATATATTTATATTCTATGTGCGTATTTATGTAATATTTTTACATAATTAAGTAATTTTATTGAGGGACCTGCTTGCCAACCCAGGTATATGTAAGCATGGTGGGTACTGTTTTACTCGGGAGACTTCGCTGAACACAAATATTAGTGATTCAAAACAGTAAAATATATCACAGTGATGATATAGTCAGTGAAAGTGACTTTTTTTGCATTTTTCACACACAAATAGCACTTTTACTGATGAAATAATTGTTGTGATATGTTTTCCTGTTTTGAACACTAATATTTGTGTTCAGCAAAGTCTCCCGAGTATAACAGTACCCCCCATGTACAGGTTTTATTGTGTTTTTAAATGTTACAGGGTCAAATATATGGGTAAAATATTTTTACATTGAAAATGGCCAGGTTGGTTGCCTTTGAGAGCATATGGTAGCCCATGTATGAGAATTACCCCCATGATGGCATACCATTTGCAAAAGAAGACAACCCAAGGTATTGCAAATGGGGTATGTCTTTTTTAGTAGCCACTTAGTCACAAACACTGGCCAAAGTTAGCATTCAATTTAGTTTTTTACTTTTTTCACACTCAAACAAATATGAATGCTACTTTGGCCCCATATTGAATACCCTGGGTTGTCTACTTTAAAAAAATATGTGCATGTAGAGTGTTATTCATAGATTTATGACAGATAATAGTGATACAATGTCACTATTGATAAATTTAAAAAATGTATGTTTTGAAACCGGAATATCCTACTTGTACTTATACCCTATAACTTGCAAAAAAAAAAGCAAAAATACATGTAAACACTGGGTATTTTTAAACTCAGGACAAAATTTTGAATCTATTTAGCAGTTTTTTTTCATTAGCTTTTGTAGAGGAGTAAAAGATTTTTCAAGTAAAAGTCAAAAAACATGTATTTTTTTCAATTTTTTATCATATTCTTTTATTTATTTTTTTAAATTAAGTTACATGAGATTATATAAATAATGGTATGTAGAGAAATCCCTTTTTATCCTGAAAAAAATATATATAATTTGTATGGGAACAGTAAATGAGAGGGCGGAAAATTACAGCTAAACACAAACACCACAAAATTTAAAAAAAGAGGCCTGGTCGCAAAGGTACAACATCGCAAAAACAGTCCAGTCCTTAAGGGGTTAATATACTGTGCTTAAGTCCAGCGTAATTATCAACACCAGGCCCAATATTCCTTAAATCAAACACTAGAGATAAAATATAGATCTGACACAAAAACAGAACAGAGTATTTTTTTCATATGATTTTTAAAAGATCAGTATTTAAGTATTTAACAATGTTATATATTTGATTTTTTTTCTGAACTATTATTTGAATATGTTTATAATATTTTATATTATGCACATTTATAGAGAGAGAGTCTTTAGATGGGTCACTGTTAAAGTACCACTATAGTGCCTGGAAAACAAACTTGTTTTCCTGGCACTATAGTGTCCTGAGGGTGCCTCCACCCTCAGGGTCCCACTCCCGCTGGGCTGAAGGGGGGGAAAGAGGTTAAACACTCACCTTTCTCCAGCACCGGGCACCCTCAGCGCTGGGGACTCTCCTCCTCCTTCGGTCATCATCAGCTGAATGTGCATGCGTGGCAAGAGCCGCGCGCGCATTCTGCCAGTCCATAGGAAAGCATTCTCAATGAGACAGCCACTAGACGCTGGATTAACCCTAATGTAAACATAGCAGTTTTTCTGAAACTGCTATGTTTACAGCAGGCAGGGTTAATCCTAGATGGACCTGGCACCCAGACAACTTCATTAAGCTGAAGTGGTCTGGGTGCCTATAGTGGTCCTTTAAGCACAGACTGGTAAGTTCGTGCAGGCAAAAAGGAGTGGATCAGCTTAGCTGTAGAAAGCTAGTACTGCATCTGAGAAAAGATTACATTTTAGGATGGTAATTTTGAAAAACTCACAAATTTTTATTTTACTATATTTCAATATGCGTGTAAGAAATATGCATTTTGTTACCTAGGCAAGATGAAATATACATTTTGTATAATTATAAATCCCCTAAAATATATTCAATAGTTCAGGTCTTTCTACTTTAATATGAAGGCCCTAAGGGAATTTCTGCTCATTTTTTATTAAACCATACCCAACAAAGTGGTATGGGAGACCATGTACCAGATTTAAACTAGTTAGCAGGAGGTCTCTAAGTTACTGTTGCTCTTTGAACAAGTCAGTATCCATTAATCCCAAGTCAGAACTATGTGAACTTATTTCAATAACTAAAATACAAGCTTCTTCTTTATAAAAGAGCACTTTATAACTCAAAAATATGTAAGATTTCCACACTTTGACAGATCATCATTTATTTGAAATTGCATATGATGTTTTTAGCACTTACTCTTCAGAATCACTTCATGAGTACTTTCTAACCTGCAAGAAGTAAACCTGCGGAAAAATCTGACTGCTGAACACATAAAAACTATTTAACCCCTTAAGGACCAAACTCCTGGAATAAAAGGGAATCATGACATGTCACACATGTCATGTGTCCTTAAGGGGTTGAAAAAAAATAACCATGGCTCTGAAAAGATAAAACAATTTGTGTGTGTGTGTGTCTCTCTCTTTATATATACATACGTACATTTATGAATTCAGAAAAATGATCTTTCATTTTTATATTGGTTTTAAAAAAACTGTAAAACGTTAAAAAAATACTAAGATAAGGAAATTTAAAAGGTCACTACAGGCACTCAGACCACTTCAGCTAATTGAGTTTTTGATACACTGCAATAATTACATTGCAGGGTTAACTCCACCTCTAGTGGCTGTCTACCAGAGAGACACAAGAAGGACTTCCATGTTGTTAGGTCACCTAATTGACAGGGACGTCCTCACGCTCTGCATGAGGAAATCCAGCGTCATCCAACACCTTATAGGAAAGCATTATACAATGCTTTCCTATGGGGGAATTTCTAATGCAAGCGTTCCTGTTCTACCAAACGCATCTGAGTGGTATTTTGACAGATTGGGCGCTCAGATCCCTGCTATTGGGTGAAGTGTCGTGGAGTTCTGACTAATATTATAGGAGTTATGAACAATAAAATATCGTTTAATTTTCTGTACTTGGGAGATAATCTAATTCAAAATTTTCCTTACGCAATTATCTTCCAGGTACAGAAAAGGAGTTTGGGAAATTTATCTTTGTTCCCTGTCCCCACCAATGGCTTTTACAAAAGAGCTACTTTTAAAAGGTAGCAAGATAAAACTCACATAAACTATAAGACTATAATAATAATCAAACAAAATACAAAAATAGCCTAAAATTCCTGGATTTTCAATTATCCCATTCATTAAAGCCAAATCCAGTAAAAATTCTACACTTCTGAATCAATCTATACAATTTGGCTAGATGTATTTGGTGTCTGAATTAAAATCAGTGCTTTCAGTGCAATACAAATCTGTAGTATCTGCCCTCTGGCAGCACTAGCACTCTTGCTCCCCACTCTTTACTCTCCAAACTTGTATTCCTAATGCTACAGTATCCTTCTACATAGCTCTAAACAGGTTCCCCCTCTCTCTATTTGGCATAAAAGTTAGAAAAAGTTAGAAAAAAATTATATTCACTTTTTTTCTAGCACTGAGGCTCCCTTAACACTGCTCACCTTTTCTCCTACCATGGCGTTATGGAGATGGCATGGCCTGCTCCTGCATGTTTAATCCAATACTCCTCATAGAGGACATCATTGGGACCTAATGTGTATACTTTCAAACTTTTCCACAGTAAAACATTGAATTAATACTTTCTTAGGATGTTCCATGTCACTTGACAGAGTTTTATTTAATCAGTGCAGTGAGCAGAAGTGGCTCTAGGAGTCTACTTAACCCTGCAATGTAAAATATGGAATATTTTGAGAAACTACAATGTTTACGTGGCAGGGTTAAGAGACAGGGACACCACACCCAAACCACTTCATTGAGGTGACGTGGTCTGTGTGACTATAGTGTTCCTTCAGCTGTGAATAGCCAGATGCTGATAACCATCTGGCTATTCACATGGAGTTTAAAGAAAACTAGCAACTGGGCAGCAGTAAGTTTACTGAAGGGGATCTGGCACTGATCAACCCTACTCCCACACATATGGGCATTGGACGGTGAACTGTCCATTCCTCATGAATACAACAATGTGTATACAAGTGTGAGTTTTAATTATCCATCCAACTATTCTGCAATTATCCACCCCCCTTAAACTCCATCTATAGGTTTAGTAGCTAGGCTTGACTTTTTTGCCCCTACAGCTGGCTATCAAGAGCTGGCAAGGTACCACACCACTTAACATTTTTTCCAACTTTTTAAACTATTGACTATTGTCTTATAGTACCACCCGTAGGCAGGGCCACCATCAGGACATGACAACCATGATGGTTGTCAAAGGCCCGGTGGTCCCGGGGGACCCAGGTGTCCTGGCACCATATTCCAAATGTGGATATATATATATATATATATATATATATATATATATATATGTATTAAGGCAATTTGCCTGCATTTGTGGGAGGTGCTGGTTTGCTACCCCTAGCCTATTTAAGGCACTCCCCTTGCCTGGCTCCTTACCGTTCGAGGTCAGCGTTGAATGACCCTCCCACCACACCACTTTTAACATTTATTTCCTTTCTATTTCTTTTCCTGGGTGGGCCCTCTTCTTTCTCAGGCCTACCTCATCGTCGGTTTCGGCACACCACAACCGACTTGCTCCTTTTATCATCCTACGCTTATTCATGGTATTTCACACTGTACTATCTTAAGCACCTAACACAAATATATATATATATATTTATATATATATTTAGAAAAAAGTTATATTCACTTTTTTCCCAGCATTGAGGCTCCCTTAACACTGCTTACTTTTTCTTCTACCATGGCGTCATTGAGATGGCATGGCTTGCTCCTGCGTGTTTAACCCCTTAAGGACACATGACATGTGTGACATGTCATGATTCCCTTTTATTCCAGAAGTTTGGTCCTTAAGGGGTTAATCCAATACTCCTCATAGAGGACATCATTGGAACCTAATGTGCATGCTTTTCAAACTTTTCCACAGTAAAACATTGAATCAATACTTTATAAGGATGTTCTGTGTTACCCAGACCACATCACTATATATATGTGCCCTGTGGTGCAGCAGAATTACCACCAGTGCAGCTGGTTCCGCTGCACCCAGGTCCACATGGTGAGGGGACCCATTAAGTATATCTTGCTCTCATCTCAAGTAAAAGCATTTTATTACTAAGGAATGGAGTAAGGGGAGAGGATATGCAAACAAAATAAAATATTAATGCTAGAAGTTGCATTTTGCATTTAGACTGCATATATGGTTAGGATAGTCTGAAATGCTATCAGGATAGGTTGTTTCTGAATCAGCACATGTGAGTTAAATATGGTTTGAGCAGAGATTATCCAGTGGGTAAGTTATTAAGTTTATGACATTTTCAGTGTTCTCATATCTTCTGTTTTTGGTTTGTAAGCATTTGCTTTGGTTCATCCTAACTGAAAAGGGAAATGCATAGATCCACTGCTGTAAAGAAAAGATAGCGTAGGCACTCACTATAGCATACAATGGGTGGCAGCGGTAAATCAACAAGGATTCCCAAAAGCCTTGTGTAAAACCTTGGTCATAAACCTTGGTCATATCAATTCACCTGTCAGATATATTAGTCTATGTTACTTAGATATATGCACTCATATGCACCTTTATGATTTATGCACCTAAAAATTGTTATATGTATCCTCAATACACGTTTTTAAAATTGTATGTGTTATTTTTAAAGCATACATTGTGAAATACACAAAGGTTTTTTTTTGTTGTTGCCAGTTTTAATATGTATATTACTATCTGTCTTTTTTATGTCTCACCAATACTCAAAATGGAGAATGACACATTAGTGTCTTATTTACCGCTATCAATCTCAATGTTAGCAAATGCTCATATACAACATTACAGTGCATTAAGAGTCAATTATTTCTGAGCGACGCCCACAGCTCACAGGAAAGGAATTAATTAAGTCAGCATGCCTTCAATTATCAGGATTCACCTGTTGCTACTGGAAGTTCATTAAAGGGACACTACAGTCACCAGAACAACTACAGCTTATTGAATTTGTTCTGGTGAGTAGAAACATTACTTTCAGGCTTTTTGCTGTAAACACTGTCTTTTCAGAGTTTACAGCCTAGTGACAAATTCCCTGGCCACTCCTTAGATTGCTGTTAGAGATCCTTCCTGGGTCATGGCTGCCTAAAATGCATCCAAACATTCAGTGTCTCCTCCCTCTGCATACAGACACTGAACTTTCCTCACAGAGATTCATTGATTCAATTCATATCTATGAGGAGATGCTGATTGGCCAGGGCTGTGTTTGAATTGTGCTGGCTTTGCCTCTGATCTGCCTCCTTCTCAGTCTCTCAAATAGGGCAGAGCCAGCAGCTTCAGGCTTGAATACAAGTAAGATTTTGCTATATTTAGGGAGGCATGAGGGGTCCAGGGGGGATAGATGGTGGTTTTAACACTATAGGGTCAGGAATGTATGTTTGTGTTCCTGGCCCTACAGTGTCCCTTTAACTGCCTATAAAAAAACAGAGACACTCCAGGGATGCATACACTTCTGAGGAAGCCCTGCTGGGAGAAACACATTACATGTGAGATTTGTTAAATGTATTTTAAGTCCTATTTTATTATTTTGTGCTGCTGACTCTTTTCCTGGTTCCCACACATCCCGGGTAGGGATTATACCACCAAAGCTGTACCACACCAGAGCAAGTTGTTGCTCTATAATTTGTAAGTAGGATACTGTGTTTTACCTTTTTACTTTTGAGATTTACATACTACACCATCAAAGTTTCCATTTCTGTTTCATTGTTTATATATTGGAACACTACCACACACCATCTGGAGGATCTTCATACATCCTGAGACGGGGATTGTACCGTCCAAGCGAAAAAAGGCAGAGCTCTAAATAGCTCAGAAAAGTGTGAGTTGCTTCTCTTAAATATTTATATAGGATGCACACTTAAAGTGACATATTGCCCTTTATCTGTTTTATTTGTGGGGTTTTTTTCTTGAGAATCTATTCACTGAATATCAAATGATTGTATGTACAAGCCAGAAAAACTAAGTACGTATATATATATATATATATATATATATATATATATATATATATATATATATATATATATATATATATATATATATATATATACATATATATATATATATATATATATATATATATATATTCTATTTCACATCACTAAGTTTCACCATTAGGCGCGGTCTATCACCAATTGTTGTAACATATATAGATCCACTGCTCACTGTGTCTACAGGGGCAATAGCCAAACCTCACTGATGGTGCCCAGTAAAGTCCAAAATGATTATCTAGTGTTCTATTACTTTTAGAGGGTTGTGGCTGGCTTATGTAATGTATGAACAAATACTGTAACTAAACCCACATTATTTTTGCCTAGATTAGGTTTGTTTGTTTTCTAATAATTAAAAAAAAAACTAATAAAATCTGTGAGTTTTAAAGTTGCTGTTTAGTGGATGAGGAAGCCCTCTGGTTTCATTCTTATAGTAGTACATTAATGTGTTAAAACTGATTACTGTAAAATGAAAATGAACTCCCAAAAATATGTCACTAGGAAGCAATGTAAACATTGCCCTTTTTCTGAAAAGTCAGCGTTTATAGCCTGTCCCGGCAGGCTTTTCAATGTAGACACCAGCACCACTACATTAAACTGTGTGTGTGCGCCTGCTAATGAGTGAGCTTGTTTGCATGTGTATGTGTGTGTGTGCCTGCTAGTGAGTGAGCTTGTGTTTTTATGTCAATGAGCTTATGTATATCAGTGAGCTTGTTTGTCTTTGAGGCTGTGTATCAATGAGCTTGTGTGTGTCAGTGAGATTGTCTGTGTCTGCATGTGGGTATGCTTACAGTTTAATTAAACGTTTTACTCTGAAAGGACAAATAATTTATATTAGAAAAAGCAATATATATTTGAGATACAATATATGCGCAATGACTTATGGAGATGGCATAGATTTTTTTTTTCAGAGCTGCTTTGTATCCCCAGTCTGGCCCTGGGTGAATGGTGTGGTTTGTGAGGGAGTTTATATTTCCACTACATTGTTCAGAGAAGCATATGACATTTAACCCCGGGGGGAGTATGTGTTGTGTTTATAACTCAAATGAATGTTTAGGTATGGGCCCCTGGGGTGGAGCATTCGGAGAGTAGGGCCAGCCGGAGCTCCACTCCTCAGTCTTTACACAACTGAGAGGAATAAGTCCAGGCCAGGGTTTTTGACTGTCTCCAACCCACTGCTCAGCTGCAACAGTGGGAATAAACCCCTCCTTGAGAGGCAGGTAAAGAGAGTTTTTTTGTTTCTCCCCTGGAAGGCTGGAAGCAGCAGGCTGATTGAGCATTGGAGTGCAGAGAGTGGACAAGACACTAGGTTGGTGAAACCTGTATTGTTTTTGTTATAGTGTAAACCTTGAGAGAGAGAGAATTTGATGTTAGTAAGCGCTCAGACAAGCTAGGATTTTGTTTACAGGGATTTCTATTATTGTTTCTTTCATTTGCTGCTGTCTCCGTGGTGAATTTCAACAATAAAGTGCCTGGATTTATGTTACTTCAAAAGACTGTGCATGTTTGTACCCTAGAGGACCGTGCTAGTTGCTATAAAGGATCACACCCCGTATAACTAATCAATGCCATTTATGACCCAAAATAGCTAATCAGTGTCATTTTTGCTCATGTTTTCAAGAATATTCATTGCACAAATATGTAAACTGTATGTTGGAAAGAGTCCCCTCAGGGCCCCATTATAGACTCTAATGGATTTTAATGGGCCCTAGAGATGGTTATCTCATACACTCTGGATCCCATTCACAATATAGTAATATATTGTGTGTAATATATAGCTCTCTGATATCCAGCTCAAGTTGTCTCTTTTCACCTTCTTTTCTGTTACTGGCTGTCACTGTGGCTACCTACTGTGGCTGGTTGGCCTGCTGGCTAGCTGCTGTGTCCAGCTGCTGTGGCAGGTAGGCTGGCTGCCACTGGGATCTGTGGTTGGCTGACAGGCCTCTTTCTTCCCTCAGCAGGCATCTGTTTCTACCCCATAGAACTTTGTGTGTCTATTTTTCCTCTCCCCCTGTGTGTCTGTTTATCTCTCAGCCCTTCTGTGTGCCTCTTTATCCCTCTCAGCCCCTTTGTGTATCTTTGTCCCCCCCAGCTCCTCTGTGTGTCTCTGTTCCCCCAGACCCTCTGTGTGCCTTGTTCCCCCAGCCCCTCTGTGTGTCTCTTTGTTCTTCATCTTTCTGTGCCCTTCTTTTGCCTCCCTCCCCTCCTGTGCCCTTCTTTTTCCACCCTCTCCTCATTTGCCTTTCTCTTGCCCCCTCCCTTTCTGTGCCCTCCGTTTGCCCCCTCCCCTCCTGTGCCCTTCTTCAACCCCCTCCTCTGCCCTTATGTAACCCCGTCCTGTGCTCTTTATTTGCCCCCTCCCATACTGTGCTCTTCTGTTGCCCCTCCTCTCTTGTGCCCTATTTACCCCCATGCTGTGCCATTCTTTTGCCCCCTCATCTTCTGTACCATTCTTTTGCCTAGCTCCACTCCTGTGCCCTTCTTTAGCCCCCTTCCCCCATGCATGCTCAGCTTCACCTTCAAGCCCAGCCAGGATTCCAGGAGCTCTGAACATTTCTTCCACCTGAGATCTCAGTAAGGGAGGGGTAGAGCTTATAACGAATGGATGGGGTCCTGTGCAAGGGGGTGGACCCTAGCACCACAGTGTGCCTCTATCTACAGAGCGCCTGGCCACTGTGCACCCCGCCCATCCACCCAGGCTCGGCTCTGGAGATAAGCATTGTTGGGAAGCAGCCTTTCTAACTTGATTTTAATTTTTCCTTTTCAGATATATTTGATTGAAAACTATATTGCTCATAATGAAAAATAACAGTAAATTCCATTATGAAAGATTCATTTTAAAACAGATATACATAGTACAAGCTCTTTAAAAGAGATTTAATAAATCTGCTATACCTGTA
Organism: Pelobates cultripes; assembly: GCA_933207985.1. Taxonomy (NCBI): domain Eukaryota; kingdom Metazoa; phylum Chordata; class Amphibia; order Anura; family Pelobatidae; genus Pelobates; species Pelobates cultripes. Next base: position 173,020,946 of record OW240915.1, on the reverse strand, counting down.
AACGTATTAGAAATAATTATTAGATCACATTAATAAAAGTATTACATTTTTGTACATAGCAAGAAATTGTTTGTTCTTTATGACTAACATTTTAGTGATAAATAGACTTTAGATATCAATATAAACCATTAATTACGATTGATTGAAAAGATACATCTAATATGTTTAATGAAATCCTAAAATTAATAAAACAATTTTAACAATTTTGAGATATAAATATGTTTTTATCCCTGTCTGTATGAAAGTAATTATGCTTTAGTCTTTAAAGATTTAGTTGAGAAAAAAATCCTTAGAGCTAAATCCTAAAGTTAATAACAAGTCTTTTACCAGGCGAATAAGGGATTTATATTTTAATTTTAAACCATTATAAATGAATTAAAGAAACTCTAATGCATTTACATTAATAAAACTGTTATATGCAGGTAGAAGTGGCTAACAGAAATTTAACCACAAAAAATAAAATGCACTTTCTGATGGATAGATTAAAAATAGGGATACAGCTAGATGCTAAAACATGGAAAACAAACAGCACATTGCGATATACAGTATACCATGTGACACACAGCAATATAAGGTCACACTCACAAGATAAAGAATAGTTAAGCGCCTTAAAGCTCACACATAGGTTGCACTGGACCGCTCTCCAACTTAGGAAGTAATCAGCAGGCACAGGTACTTCAGGATACGGAGTCAGGGATTGGATGCAAAATATGTATTTATTAGGCCCAAACTGCCTGGTTAAAAATATAACAAATGAATGTAAAATATCTAACGCGTTTACTTGTATCTTCCTCAGAGATACAAGTAAACAGCAGTACATAAAAATATGCATAATCTCAACCCTCCCTCATTCCCATTAAATACACTTATCCAGTGCCGGACTCCGGAGTCGCATACTGGCAGCAGCAATGTGAGTGGAGTCTGCTTGTTGGCTAGAGAGGGGTACTGGAATTTAGGATGGGGGGGGCTGGCATTTAATAGTGGGGGGTGCTGTGGTTTAGTAGAGGGGGATGCTGTTTTTTTTTAATACTGTACTTTTCAAAATAATGTAAGGTTGTTGTTTTTTGCAGCTCACAAACTTAAACCTTGTTTATGTATTCCATGCTAGACTTTGAGTTTGACATGCTTGCTGTAAAGCATTGTGAAATTTGTTGGTGCTGTTTAAATGCTAATAATATTAAATAATAATAGTAAAAACCATTGTTAAAAGCACATACTATTTAAAGTACAAGCATGATAAAGTCAGTCTAAATTTGTCACTCAATGTGTTGGAAGTCATTTTTCAAGGGTAATTATGAGCTCACAGGCTGCTGTTTCTAGTCTAGTATGCATAGATTGCATGTTCTTTAATTAAATCAAAAATGAAAATGTTGGTTGGACAGAAAAACTTAAAAACATTTTTACCAAATAATGAAGTTACAGTTACAACTTTGTAAATAAATAACATGCCTGACATTTTTTCCCATCTAATTTTCTCAATTATACAGTCATGTAATGGTAGTATTGGATCTGCTGTATGGGCAGCAACGGCAAACAAATTTAGTTTGCAATAAACAAATTTAATTTGCACTTGTTAAAAATCATGCATACACGATTATGAGGTGTATTGAGCATTTAGATTGCAGGGACATGATCAAGACCTTAAAACCACTTCATAAAACTAAAGTTTTGTTGGTAAGTCTACCTATTGAAGATATTCACTAAAATAATATTTAAGTTGTGGTGCACATTAACATTATTCAGAAAGTGTGGTATTAGTTTTTACACATCACTATTGTGGTCATTAATCATTGACACCAAAGACCCAAACATCCCAAAAAACTGCTTTGATTTAAAAAAAAAAGAAATGTTATTTCCTTATCCTGTCACTTCTTGTAGAGTTGTAGTTGGTTGAACTTTCAATGTAGCTGTATTGAAAGGAGGCCAGAAGAAGCTATCAGTGCACACATTCTATGTATTTTTGTTTTGTTTTATATGAATAAATTGTTACACCTACATTGAAAGCCAAATATTGAATTTACATGTAATTGGCATGTTGTTATTTTAATTTTATATGTATATCCACAGGGTTGTTTTTTGTTTACATCTTTTCATGAAACTTTCCTTAGAATTTTGATGCTTCCTGTAAAATTAAGCGTTTGGAAATGCCATAATAATTCAGTTTGCCATTTCCCATCAAAATAACACATATTAAGACGTTATGAACATTTTACATAGAATCATTACTATGCACTTTATTTTCTCTGATCCCCAGTCTATCAAAGAAATAGGATGCAACTGTCCTCTTAAAAAAGTAAAGGTTTTTTTTTTTATGTGTTGTACTACCACAAAATCTACGTTGACAGCCAATTACTTCTTCTCATAGAAAAGCCACCAAATATTGAAAGTATTAGACCAATGCAATTTTGACATTGATTCAATTGCCATGAATTACATTTACAATTATTTATAGAGAGCCAACATATTCAGCAGTACTGTAGGTAAACAAGACAAACAATCACAGTGTGTTAGCTCTCACGTGAATGCACAGAGCAGGCTAGATACTGAGCCATGGGGTGCAGAAAAGAACTGTCAAAAGACCTGCATGAAAGGTAATGGAACTTTATAAAGATGGAAATTTTTATTAAAAAAAAGTATCCAAAGCCTTGAAAATGTTAGTCAGTACTGTTCAATCACTTATTAAGAAGTGGAAAATTCGGGGATCTCTTGATACCAAGCCAAGGTCAGATATACCAAGAAAGATTTCAGCCACAACTGCCAGAAGAATTGTTCTGGGTTCCAAGAAAAACCCACAGGTAACTTTAGGGGAAATGCATGCTGCTCTAGAAAAAGACAGTGTGGTGGTTTCAAGAAGCACAATATGACTATACGTGAACAAATATAAGTTGCATGGTTGAGTAGCCAGAAAAAAAACACTTACTGCACCAACGGCACAAAAAAGCCTGGTTACAATATGCCTGACAACACCTTGACATGCCTCACAGCTTCTATCACAATGTAATTTGGAGTCACAAGACCAAAATAGAGCTTTATGTTCACAACAATAAGCGGTATGTTTGGAGAAGGGTCAACAAGGCCTATAGTGAAAAAAATATCATCTCCACTGTGAACTAATGTTTTGGGTATGTGTGAGATCTAAAGTCACAGGAAATCTTGTGAAAATTGATGGCAAGATTAATGCTGCATGTTATCAGAAAATACAAGCAGACAATTTGCATTCTTCTGCACGAAGGCTGCACATGGGATGCTCTTGTACTTTCCAGCATGGCACTAAGCACCAGGCAAAGTTGACCCTCCATTCCTTACAGCACAAAAAGGTGAAGGTTCTTGAATGACCATCACAGTCTCCTGACCTAAATATATCATCTAGCCACTCTGGGAAGATCATGGTCCATGCAAGATGACCAAAGATTTTGCATGACCTGGAGGCATTTTGCCAAGACTAATGGGCAGCTATACAACCTGCAAGAATTAGGGGCCTCATAGACAATTATTACAAAAGACTGCACGTTGTCATTGATGCTAAAGGGGGCAATACGGCGTATTGAACAGGGATCATTTCATTTTTTATTTTGTTGCAATCTTTTGTTTTATGATTGTGCCATTCTCTTATAACCTACAGTTGAATATGAATCCCATAACAAATAAAATAAATGTTTTTTGCCTGCTCACTCATGTTGACTTTAAAAATGGTACACATATTAGTAATTCTCCACGGGTATGCAAACCTTTTGAGCACAACTGTATGTCAAGAAGAAAAAAGAAACTGAACACAGCAGAATAGAAGAGACTAACCATTTCTTTACTAGTTCTATTAGTGATCGTGCAGAAGGTTTTGATGGTAAGGTAGGACTTTTTACTGATGATACTGAGATATGTAACAGGGTTGATGTGCCAGGAGGGATAAGCCAAATGGCAAATGATTTAGGTAAACTAGAAAAATGGTCAGTTGTGGCAACTGATATTGAATGTGGATAAGTGCAACTTGGACGTAAAAACCCAAGGGCAGAGTACAGAATATTTGATAGAGTCCTAACATCAACATCTGAGGAAAGGGATTTAGTGGTGATTATTTCGGATGACTTAAAGGTAGGCCTACAATGTAATAGAGCAGCAGAAAATGCTAGCAGAATGCTTGGTTATATAGGGAGAGTTATTAGCAGTAGAAAGAGAGAAGTGCTCATGCCATTGTACAGAACACTGGTAAGACCTCATTTGGAGTATTGCATGCAGTACTGGAGACCGTATCTCCAGAAGGATATTGATACTTTAGAGAGAGTTCAGAGAAGAGCTACTAAACTGGTTTATGGACTGCAGGATAAAACTTACAAGGAAATGTTAAAAGAACTTAACATGTATAGCTTGGAGGAAAGACGAGACAGGGGGGATATGATAGAAACATTTAAATACATAAAGGGAATCAACACAGTAAAGGAGGAGACTATATTAAAAACAAGAAAAACCACCACAACAAGAGGACATAGTCTTAAATAACAGGGGTAAATGCTTAAAAGTAATATCAGGAAATATTACTTTACTGAGAGCATAGTGGATGCATGGAATAGCCTTCCAGTTGAAGTGGTAGAGGTTAACACAGTAATGGAGTTTAGGAAATACATGGGATAGGTAAAAGGTTATCCTAGGTATAAGGTAAGGCCATGGACTAATGAAAGTATTTAGAAAATTAGGCAGAGTAGATGGGCCGAATGGTTCTTATCTGCTGTCACATTCTATGTTTCTATGTAACCTCATGTACTCCAGTCTTGACCCAATAAGAAGTTACTCTGTGTTCAACACCATAACCCTATAAAAACACTTATGTTTGGAATTAAAACCACTTTAGATAAAGGAAAAATATTGTACAGGTGTATGTTTGACTGGAAACTTTCAATGCTATTTTTTCGTGCTGTCAACTGACTCTTAGGTGGTCTTCTGGCTCTGGTTTGCTCTGTTGTTGTTGGAGTGAGTTTGGAGATCCTAGACAAAAGCCAGAATATGTCAGGGAGGCTCTATCTCACCTATTGTAATCCTAAAGTATTGCCAGACTGCAAGGCTGAATTACTTCACTTTGCTTCATGTGTGAAGAATGTGTCCTCTTATTTTCATTTTACAAAAAGGGCAAATTTTAAATAGAAATGCGCAAATGTTGCACACCTTTTCACCTCCTCCTACTGTCAATCAGACAAGAGGTCCTGTTACTTCTTGCCTTCTTGCTTAGTGTAGCTTAACTCATGAAGCAGGCAGTTGCTTAGGGCACATGCCTTGATAAGACTTCCCATATATATTATACTATATGGGCATATATATTTGTATATGGGCAGTGGAGTGTATGTTTAATTGAATGATGAGTATTCCTGGAGATGTGAGCTGGAGGTTTAATAAACATATCTGATGTAAGTAGAACCCCCTCCCCAGTGGCGTACACAAAACTAATGGGGCCCCGGTGCGAAAGGCGCATTCGGAACTGAGAGGCGGATCGGGGCGGAGAGATCCCCAGCGCCAAGGGAGTCTGGCGCTGGAGAAAAGTAAGTGCGTAAGACACACACACACTCTCTCATGAACAGACGCATACACACTAGCTAACAGACACACACATTTACTGACAGACACACACTCAGTGACAGACATACATACACACTCACTGACAGACAGACACTCACTTACAAAACACACCCTCACTAACAGACGCACACAAACTATCACACTAAGTAACAGACACACACAGTAACACACTCACAGACACACTCTAACACTAACACAAACACACACACACTCTAACACTAACACACACACACTCTAACACTAACACACACACTAACACACACACACTAACACACACACAAACACACACTCACACACACACACTCTAACACACACACACTAACATACACACACACTAACACACTCACACACACACGTTTTTTTAAAAAGTTTTATCCCCACAGCCTCCCTACCTCTGGGAGAGCTGAGGGGATTCCCTGGGGTCCAGTGGTGTCACCCGGCGGGCAGGCTGGCTGGCGGGCGCGCGAAGGAGGGAGCACTACTGATACCGGAGCCGGAAGATGATGCCTCGGGGGTGGCTGGCTCCAGGACCCCCAGGGGAAGCAGCTTGCCACAGTGGGTACATACCGGGTCGCAGAGCGGCCGGCCCCCTTTTTTTTAAAGGGTCCCGGTCGCGCAATTACATGGCCGCAGCGCTGACCGGGCCCCTGAAGATATAGGGCCTATTGGGTGGCCCTAAATGCTTGAGCCACCTGATGGGCCCCGGTGCAGATGCTCCTGCGGCAGTTTAGCTGCTCCACGTGGGGCCCAGATTGGGAGGGCAGTGGGCCCCACGTGAAGTGGCAAAACTGCCGCAGGAGCATCTTCATTCGGGCCCATCAAGTGGCCCAAGCATTTAGGGCCACCCAATAGGCCCTATATCTTCAGGGGCCCGGTCAGCACTGCGGCTGTGTAATTGCGCTACCGGGCCCCTTTAAAAAAATTGCGGCTACACCGTAAGTGCTGCTGGGAGGAAGTGACGGCCGGTCACTTCCTCCCAGCTTACTCCGCGTGGGGGGAGAGGAGAGGACAGGAGAGGAGAGGACACCAGAGGCACCCGCTCCCATCATCCCCAGCCACCCTCCTGCAGCTTAAAGGTAAGAGGAGGGTGGCTGATAAATGAGGTGTGTGTGTGTATATGTATGTGTCTACAAGTATGTTTGTATGTCTGTGTGTGTGTATGTCAGTATGTATGTCTGTATGTATATATGTCTGTGTGTGTGTGTGTCAGTATGTATGTATGTATGTGTGTGTCAGTATGTATGTATGTCTGTGTGTGTGTATGTCAGTATGTCTGTATGTATGTGTGTGTATGTCAGTATGTATATATGTCTGTATGTATGTCTGTTTGTCAGTATGTATGTATGTGTGTGTATGTCAGTATGCATGTATGTCTGTGTGTGTGTATGTCAGTATGCATGTATGTCTGTCTGTGTGTGTATGTCAGTATGTATATATGTCTGTATGTATGTCTGTGTGTGCATGTCAGTATGTATATATGTCTGTGTGTGTGTCAGTATGTATGTGGGTATGTATGTATGTCATTATGCATGTATGTCTGTGTTTGTATCTCTGTATGTGTGTGTGTATGTCAGTATGTATATATGTCTGTATGTATGTATGTATATATGTCTGTGTGTGTGTCAGTATGTATGTGTGTATGTATGTATGTCAGTATGCATGTATGCATGTATGTGTGTGTGTGTACCTCTGTATGTGTGTGTGTGTATGTCAGTATGTATATATGTCTGTGTGTGTGTATGTATGTATATATCTATCTATCAGTATGTATGTCAGTATGCATGTATGTCTGTATGTATGTGTGTGTATGTCAGTATATCTGTATGTATCTGTGTATGTATATATCTATCTGTGTATGTATGTATATCAGTATGTATGTATGTATGTGTATGTATGCCATTATGTATGTATGTATGTATTTATGGGTATGTATGTATGTATGTTTGTTTGTATGTCTGTATGTCAGTTTGTCAGTATGTATGTCTGTATGTCAGTGTGTGTGTTTGTATGTATCTGTATCTGTGTATGTGTCTATGTGTGTATGTCTGTTTCAGTATTTGTGTCTGTTAGTATGTGTGTATCTTTCTGTGTGTGTCTGTATCCTTTTGTGATTGTGTGTGTGTGTGTGTTCCTGTGGGCGGGATTTGGAGGCGGGGCTTGGAGGTGGGCACCCTGGGGGCCCAGAACTTGAGCTGTGTTAGGGGCCCCACAAATTCTGATGGCGGCCCTGGCTCTGTAGGAAAATGATCATCAAGCTGCTTTCTTTTTGTATTGTGGTAGACTAAGTAAAGTGCTGGCACTGTAGAATATATATTCTGTAAAAACAGGCATGTTATATTTAGGATCATTAAAGCACAAGAGTATACTATGTGTATTTTGCCCTTCCTTTTATTTTATACATTGTATGGTACCAGACTAGCTGATCAATAGGTTTCCTTTACAATATTGCATGCAATATTTAATTTACTAAGTGCTTTAGCAATATTTTATATTGTGCATTACAGCATTTCTGTGCTACAGAAGATACAAAACTGCCACAAGAAACACACTTTTTTCAGCAAACCAATATATCTATTTACTCAGGGGAGTTCGTTGTACTTTAGCCATGAACTGCTACTGTGATAAATGGCTTGCTCTTTTAGGCATTTTTCAATCAGACATTACATTGCTGCACTATTGCAAGTGTTCCGCTGAGCTACAATCTTGTAAGATGAAAGTATATGACTATGCATACTAATGTCTGATTACATTTGATGTTGCTCCTTCTTTCACAGGCACAGAACAATTCAAACCCTCTGGGAAATAGAATACCGCAACATAACAAATTTTATTGAAGGACAACTATTTTGTTTTGAATTATATCTTTACAAATGCATGTTGTTTTCTATTTGTATGGTTTGAACATATAAATAGCGTGCACAGATGTTTGCTATTTTTTATATTCATGAAAAAGAAACTGGAAGATTGAAAAAAATATGTAAATTCATTTATAAACATATAGTATGAATAATGTAAACCAAGTGATTTAACTCTGAAAATAGAAAAATGTTTCCATTCAATGAATATATAGGAAAGTATGGGATGTCAATACTCAATCAGCTTCCATTAACCCTCTGTGACTCAGAATAGTGTGCAATTATCTAGCAATAGGACCAGTGTGTTATTTTTTCATGCACAAAAAGACAGTGGGTTGATGAAAAATGTTATTTTCAATATTATCAGAAGCACATACATTCTAAAAATAGGAAATATCTGTAGTTATATTTCACTTTATTATAAGATATGAAACCAGAAGACACAAATAAAATGCATATTTTATCTTAGTTTGTGGTGTGTATATATGAGATAAAAACAGAAACAGAACATTTGATTCTGTGGAAGGCATAGGTAGTTATTTGACAAACACATCATAACTAGTGATGTCGCGAACCCGAAATTTTCGGTTCGCGAACGGCGAACGCGAACTTCCGCAAATGTTCGCGAACCGGCGAACCGCCCGAAACTCCATTGACTTCAATGGGGAGGCGAATTTTAAAACACACAGGGACTCTTTCTGGCCACAATAGGGATGGAAAAGTTGTTTCAAGGGGACTAACACCTGGACTGTGGCATGCCGGAGGGGGATCCATGGCAAAACTCCCATGGAAAATTACACAGTTGATACAGAGTCTGGTTTTAATCCATAAAGGGCAGAAATCACCTAACATTCCTAAATCACAATCAATATGGATTGACACCTGACATATGACATATTGACACCTTGACATATGGATTGACACCTGTCCTCAGAGCCCCTGATACACACTGACACAGAGCAGAATAGGGACTGGTCCCCCTACATAGGGTCACTTGGCAGATATGGATTGACACCTTGTTACAAACTGCTATTTGTAACGGGCCCTTTAAATGGCAAATTGCCCTGTTTCCCTGGGTTGTGGAGAAGCCTCTTTGCCAGCCTCCTCCCGCATGACTATGGCCCCTGGGAGATTGTGAAAATGTATGCAGTTTTATTTGGTGTGTATGGCCCTTTAAGACTGTCGGTGGGCATATTGGGGCTTATGGACTCTTTATGTGACTGGTGCTGGCCCTTTAAACACCTTTTTTGGGACATCAGGAAGATTGGGACACTGCCCCTTTAAGGCCGTGTCCCAGACTTGTTGGGGACACGGCCCCTTTAAGACGGTGTCCCCTGTGTCCCCAGACCTGGTGCAAACCCTTTGTGCCTGCCTTGCTATTTCCCACTTGGTTCAGTAAATGGGAAATTATTTCAGCTGCAGAGACTAAGTCCCATTCGGCGATGGGACTTAGTCTTTTTTTCAGCCGTTTTTTTCAGCCTTATTTCAGCTGCAGAGACTAAGTCCCATTCGGCGATGGGACTTAGTCTTTTTTTCAGCCGTTCAGCTGCAGAGACTAAGTCCCATTCGGCGATGGGACTTAGTCTTTTTTTCAGCCGTTTTTTTCAGCCTTATTTCAGCTGCAGAGACTAAGTCCCATTCGCGATGGGACTTAGTCGTTTTTTCAACCTGAAATAGACCGACCTCACAGCCCAAATCTATGGAACTGTTTTGGGCAGGAAAATGTGCTTGCGGTCGGTCATAAAGGGACCTCCAGCTAACTTTTTAACCCCTGGATGGATTTGGCTGATTTTTGGTTATGTTTATGTTTTAAGTGTGCTGATTCCAAATATGTAATTATGAAGATGGGATGTGTAGTTTTAAAGTTACAGGGTATGGCTAAAAACTGTATTTTTACTGCCTGTGTTTAATTATGTTAATCTCTTCCCAAACGTCATTTCGTTCAAAGTGGAGAGAATGTTAAAAAAATATATTTTTGTTCTGGAGTGTGAGAAATGCTTTTCAGCCGCTTCTAATCTTAAGCATCATTTGAGGAGCCATACAGGAGAGAAACCTTATTTGTGGTGTGTTTAGTATTGTTCTGATCAGTTTAATACCTTCCGCGTCTCCTATCGGTGGACGTGTATATGGCAGCCATTTTAGGAACCGTACACCTGGGACCGAGCAAGGTCACCTCGTTCAACAGGCGACAACATTTGTCCCTGGAAAACTATCCTGGACATTCTGTACAATTTGTATGGATATGGCAGTGATTTCTGTAACAGGGAGATGGAAGAAGATGCTTGGTCGGTCCTCTTAATTCAAATTTGGGGCACTGCGTGGTCAAGCTAATGTGCCACCAGATAGGAGTGGTGTGTTTAGTATTTTTCTGATCAGTTTAATACCTTCCGCGTCTCCTATCAGTGG
>OW240915.1:172990711-173010023 GCA_933207985.1 Pelobates cultripes | reverse complement strand
TATTCAATCTATAACAGTAAAAAAAAGTTTTTTGTTTTTAAATCCAAGCTATTGTGACACCAGGTGTAATTGGTGGCACTGACTGGGGAAATGGGCACAGTATGCACTGTGAGCCTGACACAGAAGCTGGCAGCAGTGGCAGATAACTGACTGCTATTCAATCTATAACAGTGAAAAAAGTTTTTTGTTTTTAAATCCAAGCTATTGTGACACCAGATGTAATTGGTGGCACTGACTGGGGAAATGGGCACAGTATGCACTGTGAGCCTGACACAGAAGCTGGCAGCAGTGGCAGACAACCGACTGCTATTCAATCTATAACAGTGAAAAAAGTTTTTTGTTTTTAAATCCAAGCTATTGTGATACCAGATGTAATTGGTGGCACTGACTGGGGAAATGGGCACTGTGAGCCTGACACAGAAGCTGGCAGCAGTGGCAGACAACTAAGTGCATTTACATTAGATAGAAAAAAAAAATCCAAAAAAAAGCATACCCTTATCCCTAACCTAGCTATGCTTTTCCCTATCTTATGAACAGTAGCTACACTTTCCCTCCTCTTACTAAGCATGCAGCTTGAGAATGAATCTAAAATGGATGCTGTCCAGTAGGTGGGAGGGTCTGCTAGGGAGGCTGTGCTGCTAATTGGCTGGAATGTGTCTGCTGACTGTGAGGTACAGGGTCAAAGTTTACTCAATGATGACGAATAGGGGGCGGGTCGAACCGCGCATATGTTCGCACGCCGTGGCGAACGCGAACATGCTATGTTCGCCAGGAACCGTTCGCCGGCGAACCGTTCGGTACATCACTAATCATAACTTTATTAGGAAACAAGTACCATTAAAACATGCATTCCTACTGTGTGATGATATAGGGGAAGAATAGCTCCAAGGTGACTTGTTAAATGTCTCGGCTTACTACATGAGGTTTTTGACAGGAACTGTGAAGCTACATAGTAGTTTCATTTCTGAAAAAGTACAAATATTTCCAGTCTGCACATAAAAGTGCCTTCCAGCTGATGGTATTACCTTAATAAACAAAACACAAACTGTACTCAAAATTCCTTAAAAACAATATAAAATCTCTATGTAATAAGAAAAAATCCTACCTAAAATAATAAACTGTAACTAAATAAAACTTGTGTCTATAAAAGATAAGAACCCTAAATAAATTCTCTATAGTATGAAACAAATCTAGCAGATGGCACCATGGTGGTGGCAAATATCTTAAAAAATAAAGATCTGAGGAAGCCGATTACAGGCGAAACGCGTCATCACACCACGTCCCACCATCACGTCTTATATGAAGCTCCACCTCCAGGAATTACCCTGAGACCTGCAGCACGTGGTAACGCCAAGCCGGCAGCAATAACTGAAGGTACACTGTTCAGGTTTAAAGGGAGGAAGACGGAAGTGGGAGGTGATGTGCTAAGAGGCTTATTTTACTGTGAAGATTGTGAAATAAAGTTTAGGTTTTACCTGCTGCCGTAATCTGGTTGTTGCTTAAGGAGATTTCAATGCGATTACAGCTAGGGCAGACTTTTCTGTTCTTGACAAGTGAGTGGGATTCTATCGTTATATATTAAATAGATATTACCCCACTGTATTACACTATATATTTTCTTTTTTCCTTTTGTTTGTATTATACATACTTTGAATGTTAGAGAGAAGTATCTACTACTAAGTTGTGAATACTGTAAGTGCTCTTTTATTTTATGGTAAGCACACATGATTTTATACCTCATTTAAGACATCATTATTTACACGGATGTTATATTGCACAGTACAATTTTGTATTGCACCTTAGTTTCACTTTAAGAAAAAAATATATGTTTTTATTGTCTTAAAGACACAGCACATCTTTTTTTGTTTCTGTTAAAATTGTAAGTGTTTTTGTGAGCTATTTGCACTTTTAAGGGTTCAGCATATAATAACAGGAAGTGGTGTTTTTCAACACACATATTTAAAAATATTGTAGCTATTTGGTTACAGCCTTTTTACTTGTGTTTTTTTTGGTACGCATATATATATATATATATATATATATATATATTTAAACAAGTACTAGATTTATTGCCCCCACTCACTTTTGTAACGGTAAGGGGGTAGGTAAGAACAATAATTTTTTTAAGGGTGGTGGTTTAGGGTTTGGGGACCCCTAAACACCTGGAGGACAGGTATGCCATTATTTGGGGGGTGGACAATAGCCCCCACCCAATAGAACTGGGGGGGGGGACTCTAGGTCCACGCCAGGATGAGATGTTGCAATAAGGATCATGGGTTGTAGAGAATGATCCCTTAATCTTCTGTCTAGTAAAAAAAATATTGGATAAGTTTTATATTTAGGAAGTCTTGTCCATGGCTTGGCTTTTATTCCTAGAAGGACAGAAAAAGCCTTCCTATTGTGCATATCACACATGTAATAAAAACTAAATTAACACTAGCAACCCATAAATAAAAATCTTAGACTGCTAGATGACCTTAAATGTGAACTATCACTTATCAAGAACAAGTAGGCCGATTTGATGAATGTGGTTGGCCATATGGTATAAGCAAATCCCCATGTTTGTTTGCTAAGAGAGGTGAGTTTAGTAGCCTGCATATTTTGTGTGAGATTTTCTTTAGTCTGTATTTTGCATATGTTTGCATTTGTAATAACACCACTATAAAAATGTTCTGCATATGCCCCTTAATATCCTTTTTTAAAGTGTCACAAGGTCATGTGCTACTAGCTCATCCACCTAATAACTAATAGAGATAGCAGAACGGTGTACATTTTACACACACAAGCAACTGCAGAATGAGAACATGGAAACATCACAAAAAACAGTTACCTCTTCCCCATATTGCATCATTCTGAAGCCATGTATTGCAGCATTGATACCCTTGTAGATTGAGAGAAACTGATAGGGCACTGTCCCAAGGTGGAAATCGGTGAATGGGTTGTATATTCCCCAATGACTCCTTCCTTTGATTTTTTGATAAACACCCTATGTACCCTACCATATGAGGTTAAAATGAGTCTTCCATTTTTTTATAGAAGTTACTAAAAAGCAAAACATTACAATCATTTTTCTTTTATGTCAGTTATTTTTCTTGTATTTCAGTAATCTAATTATGGCAACTCAAAATTGGCATTGCAAATAAATGGCTGATATTACATAAATATTAGGCCAGGCAATATTGTTGCCATTTTTGTATTTTAGCACAGTCATAGGCAGCATTTTTCAGTACCAAAATGCATCTGAGCTGAACAGTGGCATGAACTAAATTCCCTCCAAAAAAAATAATAAAATCGGCCAAAGCGTTTCAGAAGACCTGACATTTTTCACCCTGCACCACTCTCCACAGCACTATATAGTACTGCCTGCCTAAAATACTATAAAAATCAGCAAGGCAAAGGTAACATACCATACCTTTAAAAATATTTACACTCACACAGTGGCTTTTACCAGATGTGCTAATTCAGTACCCATTGAATTCCTCATGCTACATTCCTTCCCTGAGAATTATCATGCAGATCAACTAACATCTGAAAAGGGAACAGATGTTAAAAATCTTCAGAAACCCTTCAAACTATGAAAGTTAACAGCTGCAACTTCTTGATCCTGCAACCATGACCAGAAGGAAACGGTCTCATCTATTTATTGAAAATCAATGATACAATCATCTAGAACTGAAATAACTTCATGATAGTTTTTACATCATGCATATTACTGGGAAAATACACTCATGAAAACTTAAGGATGTTTGACATATCTCAGTAGCACATGCATCACTTCATTTTAGAGTTGCTTTGCAATGTAGATCCTGCACTAAAAATGATTAAGCTAGCATCCACTGTATCTTTGATGGTCAGCACCAGTTAATACAACCACACTTAGAGGTTGTACAACAAGACAAAAATATACATTGACAGCTATAAAAATATTGTGTATTTTATCAGCATATAAAGAATTTTTGCTGTTAAGGTTTAAATATGCAACAAAGTTGTACAGGCCATTGGTGGTTTCCCTTAAAATATAAGATTAATATGATGTGGATTTAATATTTATCCAAATTACTACATTTAACATCTAGATTTGAAAATGTGTTTCATTCTTAACTGCAGTTCAACTGCATTTGGGCTGGTTGAGTGATCAAGTTAAATTCCTAATCTATAAGCAGGAATATAGCCGAATCAAGGAGCCAAATGATAGTTTTGCTTCAAGATTCAGTATTTTGCCTGTGGTCCAAAAAAAAAAAAAGAGATGATTTGTGGGAAAAAAATATTGATGATGGCTAGGGGATAATCACTATATGTTGATTTTATTCATAGTGAAGTAGGCAACCATCAAGTGACTCCCTGTGTGCTCTGTGAAATCTGAGATGTGACTCCTGAAGTCACCCAACAAATGACGTATATGCAACCCATATCCAGGTTACTATAGAAACAAAACACAATACAATTGATGTAAGAAATGCTAAGTGTGCCCTTATAATAAGGACCATACAGTTGTCTTTTTGTTTTAACATGCACAATGCAAATACAAATGGAAATGTACTGTATAATGACTAAACTACAGACCAGCTTTAATGTTGATGGTCAGCTGATGATTCTATAAAACTAAAAAATGTTTAGCAAAGATTATTAAGGGAAATAACCCTTAAACATGTTTTCTATTGATTGCCAAACTTACCAAATTATATATTGATATCCTATAAATATGTACCAATAATATGAATTAACTATAAAAGTGTTAACTTCCCATATACACAGAGAAAAATTTTTTGAGGGACATGGAGAGATCTTTTACGGAAGATCAAAATAAATATCACATTATATTTTATGGTCAAACTTTGCTAATAAATCTATGCATTTTAGGTATTCACTTTCCATCTTTAAATTGCAACACTGTAACTACTGCAATGTTCTTGCAAAGAGTGGCGTGAACTGAGTGGAAGAAATAAACCACTTCAGATAAACCCAGTGGAGCGCTAAAAACAATTTACACTTACCCTCTACAGGGAAATAACCGAATATGGAAAATAACTGAAATAAAATAAAATGACAAAATATGGTGTAGTATATAAGGATGTGGGAGTGGTTAAATGATTATATATAACTCACTCACATGGCTTAGAGCATGGGGTGGATAGACTCAAATCACACTCGCAGGGGTATATTCAGGTAATAACAAACCTCTTCTTATATGTGAATCCAGGTGCTCAGAAAAAAGATAAGAAAGAAGCAAATACTCCTAGTGTATTATACTCAGTACACATGATAATACAAGTGGTGAAAAATAAATGCTCACCTTCTAGAGAGCCAAATATGCTGGGCTCTCAGTGTAATAAACACTGTGCCTTTAAAAGGCGAACAATTCTTCTTTGATAGCAGGAATATACAGGAACTCACTGGACTTGTTAAAAAAGTCTATTATACTTTATTAACACAAAAGTTAAAATAAATAAAAACAAGCCAAATACCAGTAAAATACTGTCCCAAAAAGTCATCCTTATCATCCAAGATGCGTTTTGCCTTGTTCTAAGGCTTTTTCAATTGGATTTCTGCTTTCAAAATGTTGCTCGTGTTTATACCTGAAGGTCATTATCTGATAGTTCCTCGTGTCCGTTGTCCGTCCAATCGCAAGTGCGGTTTGTGGAGGTGTGTTGCCACACGGTTGAATGTTATTCTCCTCATATGTGGAAGTGACGTATCGGAACAATCACAACGTCACTTCCGAGATCGTCGCAACCTCAATTTTTGATGCAGGCAGTGCCTTACTTGTTTATTCAAGGGGAATGTTGTAATACATTGGCCAACATCTACATAATAGACTGGCAGCTCCTCAGGCAGATCGATATTAGTCCCAATAAAAAGTTTGTTAGATATAAAAATAAACAGCAAAGAGAAAGCATCAATTAAAATGTATTTAACATATAATATGAATAGTTACTCATGACTTTACTTATAGTAGATTAGATGTCATTATAAAAGAAGTCTTGAACCATAACAACTAAATAATAATAAAAATAATTAATAATAAATATGACGATAATTTATTTGGATGATAATTATTTCATAATTGTTTGATTATATCAAATACACGTAAGTCATGAGTATAATTGATAACATTCCCAACACTTTACAGGTAAATTTCTAAAAATATGGATATGTTAAAAATTGACCACTCCATTAATAAAAAAACTATTATAAAAAATCAATAAGATGATAGCAGCTACAGAAAATGACAAAGTTCAAAGTCATTATTTAAACCGTGTGGTTGTAAGGTGCCTAAGTTGAAGATCCACTTCATCTCTGATTGCCCTCTTGATTATATCTTCACCTCTCCAGTTTATTATGATTTTTTTAATTCCTAATAATTGTAATTTAGTAGGGTCACTTTTATGGTAATTTTTAAAGTGAAGGGATACACTACGTTTAATGAATCCGTTCCTCACATTCCTAATGTGTTCTTGTATCCTGACTTGAAGTGAGCGAATAGTATGTCCTATATATGTGCTAATCCACATGAACAGGTTATCATGTAGATTACTTTTTTAGAATGACAGGTAATAATATCATTAATTTTAAAAGTTTCTCTTTTATTATGTGGATGTATACATTTTTTAATTACCCTTTTGTTACTTGTTGTGTTCTTGCAAACACCGCACATACCACAACCATAAAAGCCTTTGGATTTATTAAATGGATTTGGTGTGTCCTTTTTCATGTTGGTGTAGTTATTAGTTAGGCTATTTCTCAGATTAGGTACACCTCGGTAGACTATTTTGAGTCTGTCTGGTAAAATAACATTAAGTGCTTCATCATTTTTTAAACTGGCCAGTATTTAGAGAGAATTTTTTTCACTTGGTTACTCTGGCAGTTAAAATCACATATAAAAGATATTGGGGTTTCATTAGGTAAAGCTTGTTCTTTGTATTTCTATCTCTACATGTTACTTCTTGATATGCAGAGTCTAAAAGTTCTCTGCCACTCCCTTTAAACTTTCAAATTATTTAAAATCTTTTGTGCCTGTTCTTGAAATTTAGCAGTATCCGTGCAGTTCTGTTTGATTCATAATAATTGGGATTTAGGTCCATTTAAAAACCATGGAGATTAGTGGTAGCTGCTTTCTTGGATATAACTATTTACATTGACTTTCTTAAAGAAAGTACTAGTTTTAATAGTGTCACCTTCAACATAGATGTTACGGTTCAAAAAATTGATTGAGCTTTTGCTGCAAATATTCATAAGTTTAATGCCCCAATCATTGTTGCCAAGATGGGTTAAGAAAAGTACCAGAGATTGACCAAATAAAAAATATGTCATCTACGTAATGGTCACCAGGTTATAATCCCATTTATGTTCTTCAAAAATATGTTTGTGTGCCCACAAAGACATAAATAGGTAAGCTTGGTGTGAACGTGGTGCCCATCGCCGTCTTACAGATCTGCAAATAAAAATGATCGTTGCACCAGAAGTATTGTTCAGGATCCAATTAATTCCCTCGAAAATAAAATCAATTTGTAGCTGTGGGAACTTTTCTGAGTGTTCAAGAAAGTGTCTTGTTGCCTCACAGCCTTTATTATGTGATATAATTGTATATAAGAAGTTTGTCAGCTGTTACTAAAAAGTACTCACTGCCCCATGTAATTTTGTTTAAGATCTGTAAAATATTAAGGGTATCTTTGAGATAGCTAGGGCATTTTTCTACTATAGGTTGTAAACACCTATCTATATACTGTGAGAGCCTACTGGAGATTGAACCTGTACCTAAAATAATAGGGCATCCTGGTGGTTTAGTGGTACTTTTATGTATTTTAAGTAGGTAATGGAAGACAGGTATTTTGGGATGATTGACATTTAAAAACTCTGATTCTTTCTCATTAAGAATACCTCCTAATTTCTCTTTATCAATTAGTTTGTTGTAGCTTATTTTGATATTGTTAATTGGATCTTTGCACAGTATTTTATAGGTGCTACTATCACTTAACCGATTGATTCCTCTATATAATCTTCCAATTCAATGAGGACAATCCCTCCCTTGTCTGCTGGTTTAATTATCAGCGAGTGGTCATTCTTAAATTCCTTCAGGGTCTGTCTTTCTGCGAAACTCAAAGGATGTTAATTTTTCTTAATGTGTTCGATTTTATTGATGTAATTCATCACCATTTTATCAAATGTTATCATCTCTTCTGAGATGCAGCAATTGGGGAAAAAAACTTGCATGCTTCTTTGAGTTCTGAATGAAAAAAGTCATTATTTTGGTTAATTTGTTCCAATCTTATAATGGGATATTTCATTAAAAAAAAAAATGTAGGCACATTTTTCTTTTACAGTTATTTAACCCCTTCAGGACCAGCCTGTTTTGGCCATGTTGTACCTTAAGAACCATAGCGGTTTTAACACTTTTGTGGTGTTTGTGTTTAACTGTAATTTTCTGCTCTCTCATTTACGGTTCCTATGCAAATTATATATCATTTTTTTCAGGACAAGAAGGGCTTTCTTTACATACCATTATTTGTATCATGTCATATATTTTACTTTAAAAAAATAATAAAATATGGTGAAAAATAAAAAAAAAAACATGTTTTTGGACTTTTACTTGAAAAATCTTTTACTTATCTACAAAAGCTAATGAAAGAAATTGTTAAATAGATTCAACATTTTGTCCTGAGTTTAAAAACACCCAGTGTTTATGTGCTTTTTTGCTTTTTTTTTGCAAGTTATAGGGCTATAAGTACAAGTAGGAAATTGCTCTTTCAATATATATATTTTTTTAAATTTATCAATAGTTACATTGTAACACTGTTATCTGTCATAAATCCCCAAATCACACCTCACATGTACAAATTTTTTTTAAAGTAGACAACCCAAGGTATTCAATATGGGGTATGTCCAGTCTTTTTTAATAGCCACTTAGTCACAAACACTGGCCAAAGTTAGCATTTATATTTGTTTGTGTGTTAAAAATGCAAAAACTGCTAACTTTGGCCATATATGTATTTTTTTTACACTGATTGCTTTTTTTAAACTTTTTTTTATTTAACACTTGCAGGGAAACTGCCTGTCAGCACAGACACTCCCCCTGCAGGCAGATACACAGGCACCTATTGCGGCCATGTTACCGCTCTGTTAGAGCGATCACGTGGCCGCAGGGGTCCTAATTTGATGCAGGGAGTCTGCCTGGGCAGACAGGCAGTCCCCCCAGTCTGGGAGAAACGTTGATCTCCACTGGGGGACCACCAGTGATCAGGTAAGTACCCCAATACCGTTATGACGGTTCAAGACCGTCACCGGTCCTCAAGGGGATGTTTCCGATGACGGTCCTGAACCGTTATCGGTCCTTAAGGGGTTAAATCTATATATGTACTGAATTTGTCCAAAGGTCTAGTTAGAGCACATTTTAGTTTTGATTGGGGAGTGGATAATCTGTTAGTGATGTTAAAAATGTCATTGTGTTTTATTGCCTCTCTTTTTTTCTCTTTTGTGTATATATTCTTCCTCTATTTCCCCTTCTTCTAGGGTCCTCATTCTCTTGCCTGGTGACCTCAGTGATGATTGGAATCCCTTGTGCCTCCATCTTCCATGTAATTCCCCAAAATCCTCCTGTCTTGATAATTGGTCAAGATAGGAGAATCTGTTGTAGGATAAAATGTTGTCTTCTGTATTTCTCGTAGTGAAGTTTTTAGTTTTATATTTATTATGGTGGTCTTCGTGTTTTGTTAATCTGAAGTCATCGCTTTCCCTCACCGTATGTTCTTTTCTCCTAACTGTTCTTTCTGGGGTGATGTCTCTGTTTGGTCTTAATGTGTCTTTCTCTTAACTCGTGAGGAGTCTGTCACATCATGCCATATTCTGCGGAGATGTCTGGCCTTGGCTTCTGGTATCCAGTACTCTTTTTACAATCCTTGCTTAGTTTTTCTGGTTTTCTATTCCATGTCTGGTTTTCCTTATGCTGGGTTTTCTGGGTTAATTCCATTATTCCGTCCCTGGGATTCCCAGTCTCCAGGTTTCCTTTAAATGTTTGTTTTATGTAACCACACCCGTTTGTTTTCCATTTTCCTTTTGTTTCAGTCTGGACCTGCAGCAGTGTTTCAAGTCTCTGCCCTTTCTTGCAGGTAAGTGCTATTGTGGTTTAGTATGGTTCTTTTAGCGAACATTAGGCAGTGTAGGACCTGCCGAATATGGGGTACATTGGCGTTGTGGCAGGCTTATGCTATGTATGATCATATAATGTAACTAATCCCCATACTTTTCATATATAGTGCGTAGTTATGTCTCCTCTTGTTTTGCCTATTATATCTTGTCTTGTTTTATTTTGTTAACCCAGTCCATGTACAGTCCTGTCCTGCCCCTGTTTAGTTAATGTTCCCTTATGTATTGTGTACATGTTCTGGGTTTAGCTTCCTATCCTTCTCTGGTTCTGGGTTCTGCTAGTTCTGTCTTGTTTTCATGTTTGGTGACTATCCTAGCCTTGCCTTGCTTCAGTACTGGATACACTCCTGCTGCAGAGCCTCCATATTCAGCTCCTGGGAGGTATGCTTAATTCCAAGCTCCTAGTTCCTGGGATCCGCAGTAGCTGCATCAGGGCTCTGGTATGTGGCCGCACAAACGCTGGTGCTCAACACCAGGGGGCGTGCGGTTACCCTGCACCAGACCCTGCTAATCCTCCTCCCCACTGTGACTCCTACCAGTGGTGTACACATGACCCATGGGGCCCCGGTGCAAAAATTGATCCGTGGGCTCCCCCCACGTTTACTCGACGCGGGTCAGGCCACAACACATGGCGGCGGGCACCTGGTCGCAGGGCTGCGACCGCGGTGTGCTGCACACACACCTAAAGGACCGCTACAGACCCCCTGATCACATCAGCTCAATGAAGTGGTCTGGGTGCCAGGTCCCTCTAGTTTTAACCCTGCAGCTGAAAACATAGCTGAGGGTTAATCCAGCCTCTGGTGGCTGTCTCATTGACAGCCGCTAGAGGAGATTCCGCGATTCTCACTGTGAAAATCACAGTGAGAAGACACTGAACGTACATAGGAAAGCATTGAGTAATGCTTTCCTATGGGCGGTTTAAATCCGTGCGCCTCTTGCTGCGCATGTGCATTCGGGGCTGGAGAAAGGTAAATGCTGAAGACACACACTCTCACGAACAGACGCATACACACTAGCTAACAGACACACACATTTACTGACAGACACACAGAGACATACATACACACTCACTTACAAAACATACACTTTCACTGACACACACTCACTAACAGACATTAGACACACCCAATAACAGACACACCCAATAACAGACACACTAACACACTCACACTAACATACACACTAAAACACACACACTAACACTAACACACACACACTAACACATTTTTTTTTTATATTGAATCCCCCCAGCCTCCTTACCTTTTGGAGTGCTGGGGGGATTCCCTGGGGTCAAGTGGTGGTGCTGCTGGGCTCCTGGGGCACCTGGGCGGGCGGGCTGTCTAGGTGGCCGGCGCGCGAGGGAGCACTTTCCCCTGTGTGCTTCCTCTTCAGCTCCTTCACGCACCGCGTAGGGATGCCGGAGCCGGAAGATGACGTCATCTTCCGGCTCCGGTATCCGTGCGGTGCGCGAGGGAGCGGAAGAGGAAGCACTCAGGAGAAAGTGCTCCCTCGCGCGCCGGCCACCCAGACTGCCCGCCCGCCGGGGTCAGCAGGGCCAGCCCTAGGAGAAGAGACTGGCCCTGTGGGTACATACCGGGGCGGCTGGGCCCCCTGGTGGGGGGTGCTTGGGGTGTTTGCGTTCAATATGTTTGGGCACACAGCTGTGCCATAGAATCTTGGATCCTTTCGTCTTATCAAAAGTTGCCCTATGTTGGCTATCATACTATGAAGTCAAGTATTGCACCACCAGCTGTAGCCAGCGGCCCTCTCTGTGAGGTTAGGCTGCATAGCCCTAGCTACAGATACACACTGTTCCTGGGTCAGTAGTGGGTACCAGGAATATATGGCTATGAGACCCTTCATTGTAGGCACATATGGTGAGCCTTCCCTGGAAACAGGGCAGTTGTACAAAAAGGATAATACTAAATTTTTAGGGGGTTTTGGTTCTGTCTTATCCATGATGTTCACTTGCATTATAGCGCCGTTTGTAGGTTGGTTAGCTAAGTGTATCCTTTCGGGGAAGTGTACGGTTCCCGTCTGTCTGGATTAATTACCATTGTTGAATGACCATAACTGTTTTTTCTATAAGAGGTCTAACACCAATGTTTTGTTTAAGGGGATCTCTATGAAGGGATGGCCATATTTATTGCTCTGGTGCATGTTTGCACATACCCAACAAGAATCACTCCTTCCACTCATCACATAAGCTCCCATGAACGCCTTAACAAATACGTTATCCCTTTCCCATGATGAAACCTGGAACTCCCATTTCTGTCTGCTGTGATTTGTGGGATAGATATCATGTGGTGATTGACGAGGGTAAACACACAAAGTAAAAAAACATATTATGCATGTCATGCTGGCCAAAACTAGTAATGCAGAAGAAAAATAATGAATTGATTTTGTGTTCTGGCTTTCTTCTCTCTGTTCGGATTAGCTTCACCCCATCTTTGTCTCTGTACTTGATTTTTCCAAAGGGCCAGAGGCTAATTTTACTCTGCTGGCGTGTATCCATATTGGTTGTTGGTCTGTTAGGACAGCCATCCTGGTAACAGATATCACGGTGGATGGAAGTTCGAAGGGTGTTTGTGTGGTTTTCTGTCTCTTTATTTTCTTTATCAGTACTTTGTCTCCTGGTTTAAAAGGGTGTGTGGGTTCTGTACTTGGGAGAGGGAGAGACTGAGACATATCACCATAGATGCAATTCAATTTATTAATTAAATTGGCAACATATTCTAGTCTTGCTACCTCAACCTCTTCATTTATCCCCTGTGGCCCCTTGTTAACCCAGGGAGTGGGGAATGGCTTACCCATTAATATCTCAAAGGGGAATAGTCCTGTTGTCTTATTAGGGGTCATCCTTATCTCTGCTAAGACTGCCAGAGATGATCGGGCCAGTTATGAAACATTCCGTTAGTCCTTTTTCTTAGCTCATCTTATATAGTCCTGTTTGTCCTTTCCACTTGCCCTGAAGAAAGTGGGTGTTAGGGAATATGGAACTTCCAGTCAACACAGAGCAATCTGCTTATGTGTTGAGTGAGTTTACTTGTAAATGGAGTTCCTTTATCGCTGTGAATTTATATTATGTACATATGTACATACACGTATATTATGTACATATTTTGCAATACCAATGCCATTTTCTCTCCTTTTGGTTTGTCTGATTTGTTTCTAAAATCGTTTTTTTGTTACCAAGATTCTGATAAACTGAACCACCATATGCCTAAAATGCATCCATACCCCCAAAAATTAAATTTTCCAAGTCTAATAAGAGCTATACACTTTAAATTATCAAAATGTGTTGCTAGTTTATACCTTAAGCCACATTTATTAAAGTGACACTTTCTGAAGTGCTTAATGTGTAAAAAGTGTGTCCTCTTTTTTTCAATTTTACAAAAAAATGCAGATTAATAGAAATGGACATTTTTATACCAAATCACCTTATTGTACCCCCTTGCTGTCAACCAGCCAACTTGTCCTGTTAGTTCCTGCCTGTTTAACTCAGTGGGGTTAAACTCAAGAGACAGCAATTGCTCGGAGCACATGCCTTGCAAATACTTCTCATTGAGGTGCATTAGGAAGACTGAAAATGGACAGCCACTGAAACATTATGCTGTGTAAGAAGGGGAAGACTTACAAAGGCTTTAGACAAGATCTGCAGCTTTTGCAATCGGTTTTTAGAAAAAGCAAAGAATGCATAATTAAATTCATGTATGTTTTCATTGGCGTTATATCTACTAAGCAGTGATTTTTAAGAAATATTTTGGCTGTGCAGTGTCCCATTAAACTATCCACTGCCAAAAATGTATTCACTCATGCTGACTTTTAATATGAATTGCAATGTGAAATTAAGCACATACAACCTATCTTATGTTCCAGTTAAAGTAGTTATAGTTCTATTGTACTACTTATGCCAGCATGCAGATAGGCTCATGCAACTGCTTATGAATCTTATATTTAACTGAAAGAAATGTATGAAAATTGCTTGTACAAGTGGGAGTCCAATATATAAAACAAAATCTTTGACTTGGAATTTCTTAAAAATTCCAAAACATGTAAAAGATATAGGTAGGGATTACTTTCTCATGTAATTGACAATCCTTGGCAAAAGGCAAAACTCATAAGAACACACATCCTCTAATTCAATGTGCAAATGATGCCTTTAAAACCTCATTGCACATGCATGGGATTATCTATGGAAGAACCCACTGCATCCATGGGATCTTCCATACACTTTGTTTTGTGAGAACATAAAAGTGTTGAGAACACAATAGTGATGACAGCTTCTGGCAGATTTATTCACCAGGGGCTGAAGAGGTATGGTGATGAGAAAACATCAGCATTGTGGAGGACAACCTTAAGTAAATATATCTCCCTGTCTGCCCCCATTCTCCCTCTGTTCATCACCATGCAAGATAGCATGTCACCTGTCCACAAAAGTGAAAGTGACACTTCAGGTATTTTAATAATGTTCTTTAAAGATTTAAAATGTCTAATTTATGCACCAGAGATGTAATGCAAAAAAAAAAAAAAGAAAATGATCCACATCCTGTTACCTATCTTCTCCCCATTTTCTCTTATTTTACCATTTTTCTTTTTATGGAAAATGTAAATATAAAGAAAACATGCTTAAGCGTGACATAACTGAACTAAAGAAAACATGCTTTAGCATGACACAACTGAACTAAATCCCTTTATCTGCACAGTAAAATTGTCTTACTCAAGTAGAACACAGCTGAATGTTGATAGTGAATTATATATACAGACCTCCACAACAAATAGATATAAAAAACTAATTCTTACATTTGTTTCCATTATAAAGAAATGCTGTGCTATTTCTTTTAATGTACATGTAGCTTGTGCACTCTTCTTTGTGATTCAGTATTGATTTTTTATTTATTCTGTTTGCATTTTGTCTTTGCTTCTTTTATTTTCTTTTTTTTAAAACCTTAAAAAGTTTATTAGCCTATTACACTTTTTACAAGTTGAGTTTCATCTTTTTACAGTGAATGTTTCGTTTCAAATAATCAAAATTGCAGTAGTTAATACTGGCAAAATAATGTGGGGCAATGCAGAGGCTCAAATTCAGAAGGAAATCCACGAGATTTGCCCTATTTTTTATTGAACAAAAACCAGAAAAGAATTGGCCTCATGCTGTCTCCTTTTATGTATCTTGTAGGTTGTGAGTATCAACTACTAACAAAAAACAAGTTTTCCCATTGCTTAACACTCTTCCATTCATATAATATAAAACACACAGGAATCCCTAGGATGTCTGTCTTACCAGGAAGTATATATTTTCAATTTATTCATCTGACCATGCTACCCTTGCCTCCTTAGCATACTGTGAATTGCATGTATCCCACTCTACCAGGCCATGCTGTTAGTGTTTTTTTTCTCTCTCCTCTACCATCCTTTGCTCCTTTGTCTCTCTCTCACCTTTTTATCTTCTGAAGTCCACTCCATCCATCTCTTCAATACTATATCAGCCTTGAGTGCCACCCCCTGGACCTGCTCTATGTTCTTTGACATTCTGTTCCTCATTTTGGTAACTTCAACATCCTAATTAAGCAAAATAACAACTCAAGAGCTTCTAAATTTATATCTACAACTTCCTCCTTTGACCTTACTTAATGAACTAACTACCCTACACTCAAAGTGATACCCTTGAACTCATCTTTTCCAATCTTTGGCGCTGTCTCTAAACATACCTTTCCTTCTGTCTGACATCCATCTTCTAACCTGCACTATTAATGTGCATCTCACTCAACATATTATATCTAGCTCATCTCTAGCTATCAAAAATATTAGCACCCTTGATTAATATCACTTCTCTTCCTCTGTCCCATTTTCACTCTCTCCTCTCTCAACTTTCTTGTCCTTCTCAAGCTATCTCATACTACAATACTGTCCTATGTACCACTCTAGATATGGTTGCACCACTTAAAGCTCACTCTATGTACCAGTCATGTCTTCAACCCTGGCACAGAAAGCTCATCCACTATCTCCAACAATGTTCACTTTAATCTTAACTCCCCTCTTAGCCCCACCATTAACTATCCTAACAGCTACTGATTTTGCTTGTCACTTTACTGACAAAATCAAAATAATTATGAATGCAGTCTCCCCTCTTTCTTCATTCCCTCCAATACTTAGTTGCTATGCTTTTTCTTCCTTCATGCTTAATTCTTGTTTGTTTCTATCCCTAATTTATATTTTCAACCTCTATATGTCTACTGACATTTTCCCCTCATGATTCAAACATGCAACCTTTAATCATGTCCTAAAAAATCCATCTCTAAACCCTACTTCTTATTCTAACGACTATCCCATGTCGCTATTCTCCTTACTTTTAAGCTTTTTTTTTTGTCAGTCTTTATTTACAATTTTTTTTATTTTTGACAGGAAATAAGTAAAACAGAATATGAGTAATGTCTCCATAGTAGGCAAATGGGTTACACTGTTGGTACAGTCTAATCATCAGAACTTAAGACACTTACCAATAATGTGGTGGTCTACACTAGTTGTTAGCATGTGTGGGTTATACATAGGACCATTGCTTGGCATACTCATTGCATCCCGGACTTACCAAGCTTTTTAAGCAGTTTATTTTTATACATCTCTTACTTTTTCAATACTAAGTCTCTCCTTGACCCTCTTCAATCTACTGAAACTGCCCTTACCAAAGAGACTAATGAATTCATCCCTGCTAAATCTCATAACTCTCTTAAGTCTCCTCAACTTCTCTGGTGCATTTGGTACTTTTGGCAATTCAGCATTTTGCCTTGTTGGTTGGCCTCTCCTACCATATGCTCATATATTTATCTTTCTGTACATGTTGTGTAAAATGAGCATTTAATATACACAAGTTTTGTTTACTATTTCTTCTTTTTCTTAGAAAAAGGTTTGCTATTTTTTTTTTTTTTCTCCAAGAAAAGAGTTACCATAATTTTATCATTTCTTGGGTATATTGTATCATCCTTACACACAGATGTATTTATCCCACTCCATGAGAATTGACTGCATTTGCTGCCAACGTTAAGTTTCTTTATGTTATTCTGGGAGATTGTGCTATGGTTAATACCACTATGAAGTTAATGTCTCCTTGCTTAAACGGATTTCCTTAAGTAGATATGTCACCATGAAGTGGATTTGTCCCTCTACCTAAATTGATTTTATTATGCTCGTAGACTGCTTGACCTTTAATAAATTGAATTGTATTATGCTAATTAACTGTTTAACCAGTGTTAATTTTGCGACTTACAATTTTAACCAGATTTTAGTCGACTAAAATTTGAGATTAAGTCGACTAAAACTAAAACAATTCAGATGACTAAAATACAACTAAAACTAACATGGCTTTTTATACAAAAGAATATAACTAAAACTAAATTTAAATTTGCCACCAAAATTAACACTGTTTTAAACTCTGCCCTATTTTACATATAATGAATAAGCTTTTTTTTGTACTTTGTTCTGCATGTGAACATATTGTTTTTATTTTGTACATATAAGTATATAAGATCTGTCCGGAAAGTATCCAGACATGTAATATATCAATGTAGGCACCTTGGGATCTCACACAGTTCTCCCAGTGTCTCTTCCAATGTTCAAAACACTCCGTTAAATCCTTTCTTGCTATCACCATCAGCTGCCTTGTCATATTTACCTGAATCACTTCGACGGTCTGAAATCTCTTCCCTTTCAAATGTGATTTTCATCTTGGGAAAAGCCAGAATTTGCAAGGCACCACATCTTTCAACAGATTCTTGACCATCTTTGAATATTTGTGACATGTTTTTATTTGCATTGCATTGTCCCCGATAGCCCTCTTAATCATCCAAATAGTTTCCACTGAGGAATGTTCAAGTGGCCATCACAGTCTCCTGACCTTAACCCCTTCAGGACGGAGTCAATAGTACACGTTCTGATCAAAACAAAATGTAAACAAAACCTGGAATTTGTGCTATATGTCTGTTCAACTGTAATTCACCTCTTTCATATTAAGTGCACAATTTCTCATGAACTATTCATATATGAAACATAACTTATTATGAATACAATTTTAAAAAACGGTGAGAAATTAAGATTTGAATTTTTTTTTTTTTTTTAGTTCCAAGTGGGGTATGTCCAGTATTTGGAAGCAAGAGAATACACTCATATAAGGGTTAACCCTTTGGAAACTACAGCAGTAGTGGAGACAAGGAAAGAAAGACAGTGAGTGCCCCTAAATATTAAAATATAGCATTTAATAGTATAGTTAAAATAAATGGTGTATATGCTATAAATTTGAAAAGAGAAAATAATGATTATATTTACAGAAAAGACCATAAAAGTAACAATCCTAAAGGGAAAACCAACTCACACTGAATATAACTATAATCAAAAAGATAATGAAGTCCTGTTCAAAATTTTTCAGGATCCTTCTCCTAATAATATGCAAAAACCAATGTTTTTTACAGTGAAATTGTATACAGAACAAAGTATACAAGGTGAGTTGTGTCCCAAAGGTACAAATAGACTGCATACAATGGTGATTAGATCGCAAAGCTATGTGAAGATGGCACAGGGATACCTTTATCTAATATAAATGTAACAGTAGATTACCAAAAAGAAACTTATGGTTACATATGACAGTGTATAGTATTCACTGTCCCTGTGCATCCAAACAAGCTCAGAATAAATATGTGAATAGTGCTGACAAAAAGCCTATATCTAGCACAATTATACATTCACATTCACAGTGCTTTTTGGTCAAAGAAAAAGGGGGGAGGAGGAGAGGAGAAGGCACTGGAGTGTGTTTATAATAGTGCAAGAAAAAATATGTGCACTGATTAAAAAGAAAAACTCCTACTGCAACGAAAAAGGGGGGAGTAATGCCTAAATAACTTAGATGTCTGGTCCAAATAAACCCCCCAATGTTGAGATCGGAGTTGGGCTCGGGATCACACGGTAAGTGCAAAAATAAATTGTGAGTTCTGGTCTTAGCACCAACCAATATTATGCTCGTCTGAGGATCCCTTGAGAGCCCCTTAGCCCCTGATGCGCGCACGCGTTTCTCTGATGAGTTTGTGTGAAAAAAGCAAAAAACTAATATTTGGCCAGTGTTTGTGACTAAGTGGCTACTAAAAATGACTGGACATACCCCATTTTCAATACGGTCTCAAAGGCA
>OW240915.1:172980711-172988211 GCA_933207985.1 Pelobates cultripes | reverse complement strand
GATCGCGTCAGAGGTAAGTAGCTGGAGGCTCCTGGGGCTGAAATTCCACAAGAAATAAAAGAAATGTGTTTTGCCTGCTTACTCATGTTTTATTTTAAAATGGTGCATATATTACCAATTCTCCAAGCGTATGCAATCTTTTATTTATATTTATATTTATTTATTTATATATATATATATATATATATATATATATATATATATATATATACACACACAACACACCCCATATTACACATTACGTTGATGTAATGTGACTGTTTTCACATTAAATATTTGAATGGGGGGCGGAGCCAGCGCCTGCTCGAGCTGGACATGTATCTGTGCAGCTCCAAGACCTCGTCCTGATTAACGCGGCTCCCTCCAGCCACTAACTTAGCTACAAGGGTAGGGGCTCCCTGGATTCCTTATCACATGTGGAAGGCTCCAGAGATAGTGAAGCATTTATGCATCCGACCTTGAGGCCTACACCTTCCAAGATGGCGTCTGCTAGGGCCTACTTCACTCCATCGTCCGACGACAGCCTCCAGGATCTACCTCTTACTTAATCCCAGCCTCGTGTATCTCTGGAGGAGGCTGATTCTGCTCCCTCTACTAAAGCAAACACACACACACACTGAGGCAGGATATCAAAGCCATGTTTCAGGTAGATATGGCAGATAGTCCGGGAGGTTACCACACTCACAAGCCAAGTGGAAGCATTGGAGGGAGACATGGGAAGCACCAAACTGGCACAATTTGCCACAGATGCTGCTCTAGGTTCATTACAGAAGAAATGAGACGACCTGACAGCACAACCGGCTAGTATAGAAAACAGGACTAAAGCACGTAATGTAAGAATATGTGGCATTCCTGACACCATCTCAAACGCTAAATTACCCCATTACTGCAGGAGGCTTATTGTTACCCTACTGTCTCTAAAACAGGCGAAACAGCTTGTGGTGGATGCCTGCTTCTGTCTTCCAAAGCACGCCAAGACGCACCTATGTATATATGGCTCATGTTTGAACGGGACTCTGATCCATGGGCGCTGTTAAAGGCTCTCTCACAGTACCCTTTGAGGGAGCATACCTGACCTTTTATAGAGACTTTTCTATAGATATCCTCACATGGCAGAGGTCATTCTGACCTGTTACACAACTACTAAGAGAGCATTCCATCCCATATAAGTGGGGCCCGCACCTACTGCTGGTGGAAAGGAACATGAAGATGCATATCCTGCTGCATGTTTTGGAGGCAACAACATTCCTCCAGTCCCTAGGTCTACCAACAGAGACTGTTTGGAAGGACGCACGGCCGTCTTGGACTGTGGAGAGGATTACTCCCTTTGTGCCCAGAAGAGTAGCATCGGGGACTACTGACTCCCCTACCTGATGCCTAGGGCGGTTGATATTGTCAAATATATCATTGTTCAGTTATTTATAGTTTATGTGTTATGCATTAGGTTTACCATACACCCTGGCTCCGTAAACTTTTGGCTTGCACATTAGTCTAGCTATTAACCCCTCCTCAAGTCACATTCGAATGTGTCAAGTTACCCCTTTACTGAAGTGCACGTTTCATTATACGTTCAGCAAAAGATCAGACCCTTTTTCTTATATACCCTCCTGGCCAGAGTCTGCCCAAGCTACAAACTTCTTGAAGCATACCTACAGTAATTAAACACACACCAGTGCTATATCTGCAACACACAGTCACCACACTACTTTGTAAAGCCACAGGTACATAATGCCTTGTACCAGTCCCCCTATAATTATTTACACTTTGGCATGCAGGGTTTTGCAGTTAATATACATTTAAAATATAGGTTGATACTGTACTTGTGACGTGATTGTTGTTCCATTTATATATGCATTGATATTTTCACCTTAAACTTGTGATGTGCTAAGACTTCAACGCTGACAACAAAAATAAATAATTTAAAAAAACAAATTGAATTTGCTTGAAAGGTCCAGTGAGCGCTCTCCTTCGTGATTATTGTTTACATGAGGCTGGAAATTGCTCCTTGGCAAGTCCTTCTGACAGGATGTGCAGGACCTTGGAATGTATGTCTATATAAATAAAATAGAAGGTGGGCTGCACTCACGGTCTTTCATGAAGTAGGTAACTTTATCCAAAATGTATAGTATCCATAAATCGACGCTTCAGCCCTCTCTGGGACTTTCATCAGGTTTAGATTTTTTATTTTAAAAAAATATATAAATATTACAAAGAAAATATGAAAATAAAAATAAATATAAATAAAAAATGGGAAATATTTTCTTTGTAATATTTATATATATTTTTTAAAATTTATTATTGATGGGGTACTAATATTTTCTGCAATAATTTCAATGTATAACACATTAATCAATAACGCATAATGTGCCCATAATGAGTGGATCTAATTTTTACCTTTTGATAAACATTTGATTTGTTCATCCACATTGTAAACATTCCTGGACACCAAGTAATGCACCATTTAACCACTATTTATTTTCATGGTCTTTCCGGCTGTCAGTACGTTGTAACTTTCTGCCTGTTTGGATTTAATAAAATCGAGCGATTCAGCTATTTTTCAATATGCGAGCAGCCATCTTTTTGGTATCCATGAGTGGGGCTGGTGAAGTTACCGGTGAACGATGTTTATGTTGATTAAAATGTTAATTTTTATGCACATTTTATTATTGTGTTCTTCCCCCACATGATGGACAGTCCGGGAAAGGAGTACTATGGTTAGTCACTGGATAACCTAATGGTTACCAAATAGTTTTTTTGGTTTAGGTTTATGTTTTTAAGTGATTATAGCATACCACACCATCTCTTAACTTTTTTCTTTGCTTGTTTTGTATATATTGGGCTAATGTGTGCTATTGTCCTTGCTGCTGCCCAGGAGTAGTAGGAGTTTGAGCGAAGGACTTATTTTTATTTATTCACTTTTGCACATTGCCATGTTACAATATTGCCACCCATCTCATGTGTTCCCTATTAAGGGTTAATATTTATGTAGGGGTTTAGAAAAATACACATCTCTGTCTCATTAGAGATTTATTTGCCTGAAGATCATGGAAGCAAGGTGAATTGTTAGTGTAGGACCCACATAAGAGGTTTGCCTTGATGTTTACCAACCTAAATAAACATAATATTAACTCCACTTTGAGATCAACAGATTTCATTGGGAACCTTCAATATAATCAAGTACCATTTTGTTTTTTATAAATGAAAAAAGTATATTTTTATGAAATGCTTTTAAAGGTTGACTAAATTCAAAATGAATCTATTAAAGTGCATCACATGAGCTTAATATGCATGTATCATCATTTATATATGTGGTTTTTTTTTTAATAATGCATTCTTTAATGTGTGAAATACATTAAAAGCTGAACAAAATTCTAAAGTAAATGAATTCATAAAGTGCTTTGACTTTACACAATTGTGATGTACAATTTATGTGCTATAACCATTTAAAGTGCATAATGTGTCTTACTGAAAATAACAATAATGATTATAATGCCATGCTACACATACATTTTTAAAATAACTCCTATTATATGGAATTTACAATTATTTATTTTTTCTTATCAAGTCTATAACCCACAAAACACACCATGGACACTATTAGAAGGAACAAACTAAGTTTATGTCTAAATTCAGTTCCTTTGGCACTAAAGTTTGTAATCTGTAAATCCAATAGGTCTCAAGTTGTGCCATACTTTTAACCGTGTCCCTCACTCTCCATTGTGTTAGGACCCTTTCGATGCCAGTACACCTTAGATCACCTCAATGCAACAATATGCATGCATTGCAATGAGTGGGGAACAAATTGGACATCGGACCTTTTCTAATGTTATTGACATGCTCCATGATCCTGATTTTTAAGTCCCTTTTAATACAGCCCACGTATTGCTTGGCACAGGCACTGCAGGAAATAGACTACATAGTCTGAGCAGCAATCAATACATGACTTGACCGGGATCCGCTCACCTGTCATGGTGCTCCTAAAATAAGTGATCTTATCCAAGCAAGCAGAGAGACACGCCTTACATTTATTACATCCCTTAAAACATTTATCCCTATTACTCAACCCATAACTTATTTTATAGCATAACTGGGCGCCTGTGTTGTCAGACAGGTCCCCCAATTCTGATAACCATGGATGGTAATTATTCATGCAAGATCATCAGGGTGTGCTATGCACGTCTTAACATTTAAAATGTGTTAAACGTTTTTTTTTTTTTATCTGGTAAAGGATCATATAGTTGTCTTTTACATTCTTTAAATGAATCAGTGTTTAAAATAACAATGTATCTGCCTTTATTGACTGTCTTGATAGCTATTTTATTAACTCTTAAACTTTGCTAGAGCCTCATTCTCCTTTTATGTAAATTAGCTCTCATTTTCCCATCTTAATAAACTTGTCTTATGTTGCTTTTTCAAATCGCTCTATTCTCCCAACTTAATAAGCTGTAAAAAAAAAAAAAGACCTATTTTGTATGTTCTGTCTATTTCTGTCTAGTTCTTCTAGACACATCTGATGGATTCCTGGTTTTTTGTATGGTATACTTGGTTTTTAGTCAGTTACCAACTTGGAGGTAACCTTGGGAAGATGTATTTAATTCAAAAGTTAAGTTATACTGTTTTTTTTGTTTTTCACATTGCACTGCAGTAGAAGAGGTGTGTGTGTGTGTGTGTGTGTGTGTGTGTGTGTGTGTATGTGTGTATATACTAATAAAATCGGGCAGCATTGAAGTTGCTGTTTAGTGGATAACTGGATCTTGTGTGATAGATATAGATCAGTACATGTCTGAAAAAAGAGTAAAGTGATCTTCTCCTGAAAACACATTTAAAAAACAAACAAACAAAAAAAACATTTATATCTGCTACTTATACAGATTACATCATGTTGTGTCCTGTGTTTATTTCATACAGGAGATGATTTTTATTGTTACAAAGAAAATATATTGCAAGGTAAATATGTAAATTGTGTGCACAAATCCCCTTATTCTGTTTTTAACTATTAGCCGCATACGGCCACACGGTGGTAAATGCAGACCTAATTGCATTGTTTCACAATATATGGCCTGCTTTGGCCACGTGGTAGAAACATAGAAACATAGAAACATAGAATGTGACGGCAGATAAGAACCATTCGGCCCATCTAGTCTGCCCAATTTTCTAAATACTTTCATTAGTCCCTAGTCTTATCTTATAGTTAGGATAGCCTTATGCCTATCCCACGCATGCTTAAACTCCTTTACTGTGTTAACCTCTACCACTTCAGCTGGAAGGCTATTCCATGCATCCACTACCCTCTCAGTAAAGTAATACTTCCTGATATTATTTTTAAACCTTTGTCCCTCTAATTTAAGACTATGTCCTCTTGTTGTGGTAGTTTTTCTTCTTTTAAATATAGTCTCCTCCTTTACTGTGTTGATTCCCTTTATATATTTAAATGTTTCTATCATATCCCCCCTGTCTCGTCTTTCCTCCAAGCTATACATGTTAAGATCCTTTAACCTTTCCTGGTAAGTTTTATCCCACAATCCATGAACCAGTTTAGTAGCCCTTCTCTGAACCCTCTCTAAGGTATCAATATCCTTCTGAAGATACGGTCTCCAGTACTGTGTACAATACTCCAAGTGGGGTCTCACCAGTGTTCTGTACAATGGCATGAGCACTTCCCTCTTTCTACTGCTAATACCTCTCCCTATACAACCAAGCATTCTGCTAGCATTTCCTGCTGCTCTATTACATTGTCTGCCTACCTTTAAGTCATCAGAAATAATCACCCCTAAATCCCTTTCCTCATATGTTGGGGTTAGAACTCTATCAAATATTCTGTACTCTGCCCTTGGGTTTTTACGTCCAAGATGCATTATCTTGCACTTATCCACATTAAATGTCAGTTTATACAATTCTGACCATTTTCTAGTTTACCTAAATCTGTTTGTCATTTGAAGCATCACTCCTGGAACATCAACCCTGTTACATATCTTAGTATCATCGGCAAAAAGACATACCTTACCATCAAGAACTTCTGCAATATCACTAATAAAAATGTTAAAGAGAATGGGTCCATGTACAGATCCCTGAGGTACCCCACTGGTGACAAGTCCAAGCTTCAAATATATTCCATTAACTACAACCCTCTGTTGCCTGTCACTCAGCCACTGCCTTGCCCATTCAGCAATATTGGAATCCAAACTTAAAGATTGCAGTTTATTGATAAGCCTTCTATGTGCAACAGTGTCAAAAGCCTTACTAAAATCTAGGTAAGCAATGTCTACTGCACCACCCTGATCTATAATTTTAGTTACCCAATCAAAAATCAATAAGATTGGACTGGCATGATCTCCCTATGAAGTAAACCATGTTGTCTCTGATCTTGAAATCCATGTGTTTTAGATGTTCGTGATCTATCTCTTTAACATGGGTTTCCATCACGCTTTTCCCCTACTGAAGTAAAGGCTTACTGGCTATAGTTTGCCCGACTCCTCCTATTACCTTTCCTTAATGGAACAGCGATTACGTAACTTCCAATCTTCTGGGACTACTCCTGTTAACAATGATTGGTTAAATAAATCTGTTAATGGTTTTGCTAGTACACCACTAAGCTCTTTTAATAGCTTTGGGTGTATTCCATCAGGTCCCATTGACTTATTTGTCTTTACTTTTGACAGTTGAAATAGAACCTCTTCCTCTGTAAACTCACGTGTAATAAATGACTCATTTATCCTTTTTCTCAACTGAGGTCCCTTTCCTTCATTTTCTTCTGTAAATACAGAAAAAAAATATTAATTGAGACAGTCAGCCTGACCTTTATCCTCTTCTACATACCTTCCTTCTTTTGTTTTTAATCTAACTAATCCTTGTTTTACTTTTCTTTTCTCATTTATGTATCTAAAAAATGTTTTATCCCCCTTTTTACTGACTGTGCTATTTTCTCTTCTGTGTGTGATTTGGAAGCTCTTATAACTTGCTTAGCCTCTTTCTGCCTAATCTTATAGATCATTTTG
Source organism: Pelobates cultripes (assembly GCA_933207985.1). NCBI lineage: Eukaryota > Metazoa > Chordata > Amphibia > Anura > Pelobatidae > Pelobates > Pelobates cultripes. The sequence continues at coordinate 172,981,216 of OW240915.1, read as the reverse complement.
TCTTCCTCACTCTGGGTTTTTTTATAATTCCTAAATGCTAACTTTTTGTTTTTAACTATTTTGGCCACATCTGTGGAGTACCACAGTGATTTCTTGAATTTTTTGCTTTTACTGACAAGCCTAATGCAATTTTCTGTTGCCTTCAATAGTGCAACTTTTAAATAATCCCATTTCTCTTGGACTCCATTTAAATTGCTCCAGTCTGATAATGACTCCTCTACACATTCAAAGTTTAGAAAAGTCTGTTTTTCTAAAGTCTAAAACTTTTGTTTTTGTGTGGTGTTACTCAGTCACTGTTCTTCTATTAAACCACACTGATGATCACTGTATCCTAAACTTTCACCTACAGTAATATCTGATACCAAATCTCCATTTGTTAACACTAAATCTAGTATAGCCTCTTTACGAGTTGGCTCCTCAACAACTTGTTTCAGAGACAATCCCAGTAGGGAGTTTAGAATATGTGTGCTCCTGGCACAAGTAGCTAATTTTGTTTTCAAATTTA
>OW240915.1:172967137-172980611 GCA_933207985.1 Pelobates cultripes | reverse complement strand
CTCTGCTCTCAGCCTCCCTCCCCACTGACCCACATGCAGGGAGGGAGGCAGGAGAGGACCCGGCGGAGCTATTGCCGGCAGCTCCGCCGGGTTCCTCTCGCGAGATATGAGCGTTGCCACGGCAACGCTCAAATCTCGCTAGAGTGAACTCTAGCCCCACAGGGGGCTAGAGTTCACTCTCCACTGGACCATCAGGGATCACAGCAGCAAGGATCCCCTCCTCCACTGGACCACCAGGGAAGGAAGCAGCAGCACGATCCCCCCTCCCTACAAAAGGTAAGAAGGGAGGGGGGATAGCAAGTAATGTACCCCCACCATCACCCCCACAATCACACACAGCACACACATACAACACACACAGCACACACAGCACACACAGCACACACACATTCAGCACCCACAGACATACACACATACAGCACCCACACACATTCAGCACCCACAGACATACACAGCACCCACACACATTCAGCACCGACAGACATACACAGCACCCACACACACTCAGCACCCACAGACATACACAGCACCCACACACATACAGCTCCCACACACATACAGCACCCACAGACATATACAGCACCCACATACACAGCACCCACACACATACAGCACCCACACACATACAGCACCCACAGACATATGTTCAACTAGACATACACAGCACCCACAGACATACACACAGCAACCCACACACATACAGCACCCACAGACATACAGCACCCAATAATATCCAGCTAACCCACAAACATACACAGCACCCACACACATACAGCACCCACACACACACACAGCACCCATACACAGCAACCCACAGACACACACACAGCACCCACACACATACAGCACCCACAGACACACACACACAGCACCCACAGACACACAGCACCCACACACATACAGCACCCACATAAGAAGTACAGCACCCACACACACATACAGCACCCCACAAACACACACACACAGCACCCTCACACACAGCACACAAACAGCAACTCACAAACAGGACCCTAACAAACACACACACAGCACACTACCAGTAACCCTCACACACAAACAGCACCCTCACACACAGTACATTAACAGCACCCTCACAAGTTTAATACACACACACACACACACAAACAGCACCCTCACACACAGTACATTAACAGCATCCCCACAAGCACGCACACACAAACACCCTCACCCACATAGCACACTACCAGCATCGTCACACACACATCACACTAACAGCACCCTCACACAGCACACACACACACAAACACAGCAGTGTGTATATATATATATATATATATATATATATATATATGTGTATATATATAGATGTAAAAAACAGATAAAATTCTTATCTTGTAATACCTTTTTTATTGGACTAACAGAATTTTTTAATGACAAGCTTTCGGGAGAACCTCCCTTTCTCAAGTCTGAAGCATTTCTGAGCAAAACGACACATAGAATTCAAAGTTGAGTTGTGATACAGGGGGTAAAGCGACATGAGTGTAGATAAGACACAGGTTTGTTAGAAAATAGACACCATCTTAGCAGAGGGTCATAAATATCTTGTTGAAGAGAAGAGTAGGGGGGGGAGAGGGAAAAGAAAAACAAACAAGCAGACAGTGCACAGGATGATACACTTTATACATGCACACACACAGAAATATGTATATGTGAACGCATAAACACATGTATATATACATAAACACATATACATACATGCACATGGACTCATATACACAAATATAAATGCACAGTAATATATATAAGCATTCATGCATACGAGTATGGGAAAGCATAGGTCTACACATAGTACTTTGTATATAGATAGAATAAACATATAGGAATGCATTTTAAAGTGTTGGTACATATGACAGAACAGTAAGATAATGCTGGGAGAGTGTTCATGTAAAGTGTTGGTAGTGGGACAGGAATCTCAAATCAATATTTAGTCCTCTCTTCTTGCTGTTAAACCATTTAATCATTCTGGCTTCAAAGGCTTTTCTTTCCTGGGTATTTTTAAAACCCCCTTTCAGTACTTTGATTTTTAGGTCCTTCAGTGAGTGGCCAGGTTGGGTAAAGTGGTGTCCCACAGGAGTGCAGTATGATTCTTCTTTGTGGTGTTTTTTTTTCTTTTCCCTCTCTCCCCCCTACTCTTCTCTTCAACAAGATATTTATGACCCTCTGCTAAGATGGTGTCTATTTTCTAACAAACCTGTGTCTTATCTACACTCATGTCGCTTTAACCCCTGTATCACAACTCAAGTTTGAATTCTATGTGTCGTTTTGCTCAGAAATGCTTCAGACTTGAGAAAGGGAGGTTCTCCCAAAAGCTTGTCATTAAAAAATTCTGTTAGTCCAATAAAAAAGGTATTACAAGATAAGAATTTTATCTGTTTTTTACATCTACATCACTGGACTAATACGGCTACAATCTCTACTTGAACACTTATATATATATATATATATATATACATATATATATATATATGTATCTAAATATATATATATATATATATATGTATCTATATCTATATATATATATATATATATATATATATTAATAACAAAATACAGTTAATATGAAATTACATATGTATATATAATTTATTTTAATTTTTTTAAATATTTTATTATTGTTTTAATTTATTCTTGTAATTGTGTGTGTGTGTGTGTGTATATATGTGTGTATGTGTATATATATATATATATATATAACTTAATTCTAAGTGTATTTAATACTAATATATGTACTTATATTAACATTAAAATACACTACGTATGACGTTACATATAATATATAATATATACTTCAAAACCTACTACATACCGGTTGCTTGTAGTCCTGGGGAAAGATCAAATATCCAGATAGCAAAGGTGACCAGCACTCACGGATTCATTAATAGATTAAAACATCCAAAGTTTAATGAAGAAAATAAAAAAGATTGTTGACAGCTCAACGTTTCAGTCCTCCTCTGGGACTTTCATCAGGAACAACCTGATGAAAGTCCCAGAGGAGGACTGAAACGTTGAGCTGTCAACAATCTTTTTTATTTTCTTCATTAAACTTTGGATGTTTTAATCTATTAATGAATCCGTGAGTGCTGGTCACCTTTGCTATCTGGATATATATACACATATACACATGTCTATATACACACACAAACACTTTTAATTTATTTTTACAGGTTTAATTTTTTTTTTATTATTATTATTCCCACCAACAGGGGGACTGTCTGACAGCCCAGACAGCCCAAACTGTCCCCCTGCAGGCAGATCCACAGCCAGCTATAGGGGACCATGTGATCGCTCTTTAAGAGCGATCACATGGCCCCCAGGGGCCTGATTTGCCGGGGTAGGGCTGCCTGGGCTGTCAGGCAGTCCTCTCGAAGAGGATCGCGTCAGAGGTAAGTAGCTGGAGGCTCCTGGGGCTGAAATTCCACAAGAAATAAAAGAAATGTGTTTTGCCTGCTTACTCATGTTTTATTTTAAAATGGTGCATATATTACCAATTCTCCAAGCGTATGCAATCTTTTATTTATATTTATATTTATTTATTTATATATATATATATATATATATATATATATATACACACACAACACACCCCATATTACACATTACGTTGATGTAATGTGACTGTTTTCACATTAAATATTTGAATGGGGGGCGGAGCCAGCGCCTGCTCGAGCTGGACATGTATCTGTGCAGCTCCAAGACCTCGTCCTGATTAACGCGGCTCCCTCCAGCCACTAACTTAGCTACAAGGGTAGGGGCTCCCTGGATTCCTTATCACATGTGGAAGGCTCCAGAGATAGTGAAGCATTTATGCATCCGACCTTGAGGCCTACACCTTCCAAGATGGCGTCTGCTAGGGCCTACTTCACTCCATCGTCCGACGACAGCCTCCAGGATCTACCTCTTACTTAATCCCAGCCTCGTGTATCTCTGGAGGAGGCTGATTCTGCTCCCTCTACTAAAGCAAACACACACACACACTGAGGCAGGATATCAAAGCCATGTTTCAGGTAGATATGGCAGATAGTCCGGGAGGTTACCACACTCACAAGCCAAGTGGAAGCATTGGAGGGAGACATGGGAAGCACCAAACTGGCACAATTTGCCACAGATGCTGCTCTAGGTTCATTACAGAAGAAATGAGACGACCTGACAGCACAACCGGCTAGTATAGAAAACAGGACTAAAGCACGTAATGTAAGAATATGTGGCATTCCTGACACCATCTCAAACGCTAAATTACCCCATTACTGCAGGAGGCTTATTGTTACCCTACTGTCTCTAAAACAGGCGAAACAGCTTGTGGTGGATGCCTGCTTCTGTCTTCCAAAGCACGCCAAGACGCACCTATGTATATATGGCTCATGTTTGAACGGGACTCTGATCCATGGGCGCTGTTAAAGGCTCTCTCACAGTACCCTTTGAGGGAGCATACCTGACCTTTTATAGAGACTTTTCTATAGATATCCTCACATGGCAGAGGTCATTCTGACCTGTTACACAACTACTAAGAGAGCATTCCATCCCATATAAGTGGGGCCCGCACCTACTGCTGGTGGAAAGGAACATGAAGATGCATATCCTGCTGCATGTTTTGGAGGCAACAACATTCCTCCAGTCCCTAGGTCTACCAACAGAGACTGTTTGGAAGGACGCACGGCCGTCTTGGACTGTGGAGAGGATTACTCCCTTTGTGCCCAGAAGAGTAGCATCGGGGACTACTGACTCCCCTACCTGATGCCTAGGGCGGTTGATATTGTCAAATATATCATTGTTCAGTTATTTATAGTTTATGTGTTATGCATTAGGTTTACCATACACCCTGGCTCCGTAAACTTTTGGCTTGCACATTAGTCTAGCTATTAACCCCTCCTCAAGTCACATTCGAATGTGTCAAGTTACCCCTTTACTGAAGTGCACGTTTCATTATACGTTCAGCAAAAGATCAGACCCTTTTTCTTATATACCCTCCTGGCCAGAGTCTGCCCAAGCTACAAACTTCTTGAAGCATACCTACAGTAATTAAACACACACCAGTGCTATATCTGCAACACACAGTCACCACACTACTTTGTAAAGCCACAGGTACATAATGCCTTGTACCAGTCCCCCTATAATTATTTACACTTTGGCATGCAGGGTTTTGCAGTTAATATACATTTAAAATATAGGTTGATACTGTACTTGTGACGTGATTGTTGTTCCATTTATATATGCATTGATATTTTCACCTTAAACTTGTGATGTGCTAAGACTTCAACGCTGACAACAAAAATAAATAATTTAAAAAAACAAATTGAATTTGCTTGAAAGGTCCAGTGAGCGCTCTCCTTCGTGATTATTGTTTACATGAGGCTGGAAATTGCTCCTTGGCAAGTCCTTCTGACAGGATGTGCAGGACCTTGGAATGTATGTCTATATAAATAAAATAGAAGGTGGGCTGCACTCACGGTCTTTCATGAAGTAGGTAACTTTATCCAAAATGTATAGTATCCATAAATCGACGCTTCAGCCCTCTCTGGGACTTTCATCAGGTTTAGATTTTTTATTTTAAAAAAATATATAAATATTACAAAGAAAATATGAAAATAAAAATAAATATAAATAAAAAATGGGAAATATTTTCTTTGTAATATTTATATATATTTTTTAAAATTTATTATTGATGGGGTACTAATATTTTCTGCAATAATTTCAATGTATAACACATTAATCAATAACGCATAATGTGCCCATAATGAGTGGATCTAATTTTTACCTTTTGATAAACATTTGATTTGTTCATCCACATTGTAAACATTCCTGGACACCAAGTAATGCACCATTTAACCACTATTTATTTTCATGGTCTTTCCGGCTGTCAGTACGTTGTAACTTTCTGCCTGTTTGGATTTAATAAAATCGAGCGATTCAGCTATTTTTCAATATGCGAGCAGCCATCTTTTTGGTATCCATGAGTGGGGCTGGTGAAGTTACCGGTGAACGATGTTTATGTTGATTAAAATGTTAATTTTTATGCACATTTTATTATTGTGTTCTTCCCCCACATGATGGACAGTCCGGGAAAGGAGTACTATGGTTAGTCACTGGATAACCTAATGGTTACCAAATAGTTTTTTTGGTTTAGGTTTATGTTTTTAAGTGATTATAGCATACCACACCATCTCTTAACTTTTTTCTTTGCTTGTTTTGTATATATTGGGCTAATGTGTGCTATTGTCCTTGCTGCTGCCCAGGAGTAGTAGGAGTTTGAGCGAAGGACTTATTTTTATTTATTCACTTTTGCACATTGCCATGTTACAATATTGCCACCCATCTCATGTGTTCCCTATTAAGGGTTAATATTTATGTAGGGGTTTAGAAAAATACACATCTCTGTCTCATTAGAGATTTATTTGCCTGAAGATCATGGAAGCAAGGTGAATTGTTAGTGTAGGACCCACATAAGAGGTTTGCCTTGATGTTTACCAACCTAAATAAACATAATATTAACTCCACTTTGAGATCAACAGATTTCATTGGGAACCTTCAATATAATCAAGTACCATTTTGTTTTTTATAAATGAAAAAAGTATATTTTTATGAAATGCTTTTAAAGGTTGACTAAATTCAAAATGAATCTATTAAAGTGCATCACATGAGCTTAATATGCATGTATCATCATTTATATATGTGGTTTTTTTTTTAATAATGCATTCTTTAATGTGTGAAATACATTAAAAGCTGAACAAAATTCTAAAGTAAATGAATTCATAAAGTGCTTTGACTTTACACAATTGTGATGTACAATTTATGTGCTATAACCATTTAAAGTGCATAATGTGTCTTACTGAAAATAACAATAATGATTATAATGCCATGCTACACATACATTTTTAAAATAACTCCTATTATATGGAATTTACAATTATTTATTTTTTCTTATCAAGTCTATAACCCACAAAACACACCATGGACACTATTAGAAGGAACAAACTAAGTTTATGTCTAAATTCAGTTCCTTTGGCACTAAAGTTTGTAATCTGTAAATCCAATAGGTCTCAAGTTGTGCCATACTTTTAACCGTGTCCCTCACTCTCCATTGTGTTAGGACCCTTTCGATGCCAGTACACCTTAGATCACCTCAATGCAACAATATGCATGCATTGCAATGAGTGGGGAACAAATTGGACATCGGACCTTTTCTAATGTTATTGACATGCTCCATGATCCTGATTTTTAAGTCCCTTTTAATACAGCCCACGTATTGCTTGGCACAGGCACTGCAGGAAATAGACTACATAGTCTGAGCAGCAATCAATACATGACTTGACCGGGATCCGCTCACCTGTCATGGTGCTCCTAAAATAAGTGATCTTATCCAAGCAAGCAGAGAGACACGCCTTACATTTATTACATCCCTTAAAACATTTATCCCTATTACTCAACCCATAACTTATTTTATAGCATAACTGGGCGCCTGTGTTGTCAGACAGGTCCCCCAATTCTGATAACCATGGATGGTAATTATTCATGCAAGATCATCAGGGTGTGCTATGCACGTCTTAACATTTAAAATGTGTTAAACGTTTTTTTTTTTTTATCTGGTAAAGGATCATATAGTTGTCTTTTACATTCTTTAAATGAATCAGTGTTTAAAATAACAATGTATCTGCCTTTATTGACTGTCTTGATAGCTATTTTATTAACTCTTAAACTTTGCTAGAGCCTCATTCTCCTTTTATGTAAATTAGCTCTCATTTTCCCATCTTAATAAACTTGTCTTATGTTGCTTTTTCAAATCGCTCTATTCTCCCAACTTAATAAGCTGTAAAAAAAAAAAAAGACCTATTTTGTATGTTCTGTCTATTTCTGTCTAGTTCTTCTAGACACATCTGATGGATTCCTGGTTTTTTGTATGGTATACTTGGTTTTTAGTCAGTTACCAACTTGGAGGTAACCTTGGGAAGATGTATTTAATTCAAAAGTTAAGTTATACTGTTTTTTTTGTTTTTCACATTGCACTGCAGTAGAAGAGGTGTGTGTGTGTGTGTGTGTGTGTGTGTGTGTGTGTGTATGTGTGTATATACTAATAAAATCGGGCAGCATTGAAGTTGCTGTTTAGTGGATAACTGGATCTTGTGTGATAGATATAGATCAGTACATGTCTGAAAAAAGAGTAAAGTGATCTTCTCCTGAAAACACATTTAAAAAACAAACAAACAAAAAAAACATTTATATCTGCTACTTATACAGATTACATCATGTTGTGTCCTGTGTTTATTTCATACAGGAGATGATTTTTATTGTTACAAAGAAAATATATTGCAAGGTAAATATGTAAATTGTGTGCACAAATCCCCTTATTCTGTTTTTAACTATTAGCCGCATACGGCCACACGGTGGTAAATGCAGACCTAATTGCATTGTTTCACAATATATGGCCTGCTTTGGCCACGTGGTAGAAACATAGAAACATAGAAACATAGAATGTGACGGCAGATAAGAACCATTCGGCCCATCTAGTCTGCCCAATTTTCTAAATACTTTCATTAGTCCCTAGCCTTATCTTATAGTTAGATAGCCTTATGCCTATCCCACGCATGCTTAAACTCCTTTACTGTGTTAACCTCTACCACTTCAGCTGGAAGGCTATTCCATGCATCCACTACCCTCTCAGTAAAGTAATACTTCCTGATATTATTTTAAACCTTTGTCCCTCTAATTTAAGACTATGTCCTCTTGTTGTGGTAGTTTTTCTTCTTTAAATATAGTCTCCTCCTTTACTGTGTTGATTCCCTTTATATATTTAAATGTTTCTATCATATCCCCCCTGTCTCGTCTTTCCTCCAAGCTATACATGTTAAGATCCTTTAACCTTTCCTGGTATGTTTTATCCCACAATCCATGAACCAGTTTAGTAGCCCTTCTCTGAACCCTCTCTAAGGTATCAATATCCTTCTGAAGATACGGTCTCCAGTACTGTGTACAATACTCCCAAGTGAGGTCTCACCAGTGTTCTGTACAATGGCATGAGCACTTCCCTCTTTCTACCGCTAATACCTCTCCCTATACAACCAAGCATTCTGCTAGCATTTCCTGCTGCTCTATTACATTGTCTGCCTACCTTTAAGTCATCAGAAATAATCACCCCTAAATCCCTTTCCTCATATGTTGAGGTTAGAACTCTATCAAATATTCTGTACTCTGCCCTTGGGTTTTTACGTCCAAGATGCATTATCTTGCACTTATCCACATTAAATGTCAGTTGCCACAATTCTGACCATTTTTCTAGTTTACCTAAATCATTTGTCATTTGGCTTATCCCTCCTGGAACATCAACCCTGTTACATATCTTAGTATCATCAGCAAAAAGACATACCTTACCATCAAGACCTTCTGCAATATCACTAATAAAATATTAAAGAGAATGGGTCCAAGTACAGATCCCTGAGGTACCCCACTGGTGACAAGTCCAAGCTTCGAATATATTCCATTAACTACAACCCTCTGTTGCCTGTCACTCAGCCACTGCCTTACCCATTCAACAATATTGGAATCCAAACTTAAAAGATTGCAGTTTATTGATAAGCCTTCTATGTGCAACAGTGTCAAAAGCCTTACTGAAATCTAGGTAAGCAATGTCTACTGCACCACCCTGATCTATAATTTTAGTTACCCAATCAAAAAAATCAATAAGATTAGTTTGGTATGATCTCCCTGAAGTAAACCCATGTTGTCTCTGATCTTGAAATCCATGTGTTTTTAGATGTTCATCAATCCTATCCTTTAACATGGTTTCCATCACTTTCCCCACTACTGAAGTAAGGCTTACTGGCCTATAGTTGCCCGACTCCTCCCTATTACCTTTCTTGTAAATGGGCACAACATTCGCTAACTTCCAATCTTCTGGGACTACTCCTGTTAACAATGATTGGTTAAATAAATCTGTTAATGGTTTTGCTAGTACACCACTAAGCTCTTTTAATAGCTTTGGGTGTATTCCATCAGGTCCCATTGACTTATTTGTCTTTACTTTTGACAGTTGAAATAGAACCTCTTCCTCTGTAAACTCACATGTAATAAATGACTAATTTGTCCTTTTTCCTAACTGAGGTCCCTTTCCTTCATTTTCATCTGTAAATACTGAACAAAAATATTCATTGAGGCAGTCAGCTAGACTTTTATCCTCTTCTACATACCTTCCTTCTTTTGTTTTTAATCTAACTAATCCTTGTTTTACTTTCCTTTTCTCATTTATGTATCTAAAACATGTTTTATCCCCCTTTTTTACTGACTGTGCTATTTTCTCTTCTGTGTGTGATTTGGAAGCTCTTATAACTTGCTTAGCCTCTTTCTGCCTAATCTTATAGATCATTTTGTCTCCCTCACTCTGGGTTTTTTTATAATTCCTAAATGCTAACTTTTTTGTTTTTAACTATTTTGGCCACATCTGCGGAGTACCACAGTGGTTTCTTGAATTTTTTGCTTTTACTGACAAGCCTAGTGCAATTTTCTGTTGCCTTCAATAGTGCAACTTTTAAATAATCCCATTTTTCTTGGACTCCATTTAAATTGCTCCAGTCTGATAATGACTCCTCTACCCATATTTTAATTTTAGAAAAGTCTGTTTTTCTAAAGTCTAAAACTTTTGTTTTTGTGTGGTGTGACTCAGTCACTGTTCTTATATTAAACCACACTGACTGATGATCACTGGATCCTAAACTATCACCTACAGTAACATCTGATACCAAATCTCCATTTGTTAACACTAAATCTAGTATGGCCTCTTTACGAGTTGGCTCCTCAACAACTTGTTTTAGAGACAATCCCAGTAGGGAGTTTAGACTATGTGTGCTCCTGGCACAAGTAGCTAATTTTGTTTTCCAATTTATAACAATTTGTCCTGGGGGCCTATAAATATAGGGGGCCTATAAAATGTATTTAAACTAGGAGGGGGGGCCTACACGAGTTACTGTGTGATTACCAAATTCTAACGTAGCCCAAACGGACTCTATGTTTGCCTCACTAACTTTTATTAGGCTAGATTTTATGCTATCCTTCACATACAAGGCCACCCCTCCCCTTTCTTGCCTTCCCTATCTTTCCTATATAAAGAGTACCCTGGTATTGCTATGTCCCAGTCATTTTTCTCATTGTACCATGTCTCAGTAACAGCGACTAAATCTACACTATCAGTTGCCATTATTGCCACAAATTCATGGATCTTATTCCCTAAACTGCGAGCATTTGTAGACATGACTCTAAGCTTATCATTTTTAACACACTTGCTACAGGCACCTTCTGTCCTTGTTTTGGGGGACAATTGGATTGATGTTTAATCACCCTTTTGCCCCCCCCTCCTAGTTTAAATACATCCTAGCAAAACCTCTGAACTGCTCACTGAGAATATTTGTTCCCTTTTGAGAAAGATGCAAACCATCTTTTTTGTACAGCTTATCTCCATTCCAAACAGAGCTACCATGAGAAATAAAGCCAAATCCTTGCTCCCGACACCATTCACCAAGCTACAAATTAAAGTCCCTAATACGCATCCGCCTGTCGTTCTGAGTGTTATGTACAGGCAGAACTTCAGAGAATGACAGTGTGGAAGCAACCTGCCGTATATCATTGGCAAAAACACTAAAAACTTCCTTAACCTCTGAAACCTCATTGCAAGCCAAGTCATTTGTCCCTAGATGCACAAGTACATCCAATTCCCCTTCCTGCTTTGCTTGCTTAACAATATTACAGATACGTCTCCTGTCTCTGTGAGCAGTAGCTCCGGGAAGACACCTCACAAGACCATCATTGTCCATCTCCACACCTCTTATAATGGAATCCCCCAACAACAACTGCTTTCTATTAGGCCTCACCATAGTCTCCAAGCCGGTCTCCACAACACCACTAGTCTCAGTGCCTCTCTCCACAACACCACTAGCCTCAGTGCCTCTCTCCACAACACCACTAGCCTCAGTGCTTCTCTCCACAACACCACTAGCCTCAGTGCTTCTCTCCACAACACTGCTAGCCTCAGTGCCTCTCTCCACAACACCGCTAGCCTCAGTGCCTCTCTCCACAACACCGCTAGCCTCAGTGCCTCTCCACAACACCGCTAGCCTCAGTGCCTCTCTCCACAACACCACTAGCCTCAGTGCCTCTCTTCACAAGACCATTACACTCTGAAAGTGCAGAAAATGAATTATGAAGAGCAACAGACTGTGCAAAATGCCTTTTATCCACAACTCTAAGTCTACCAGATCCTACAGTAATCCATCTGCCTTTCCTAGCATGTCTCTGCGGCAGTGGCTTTGCAGCAGTTCCAGTCTGAGTTTCTTCACCAGATAATTTACAAATCTCAGACTTCAAAAATATAATCTCCTGCCACAAGATAGAGAACTGTCTACAGATTAGACAACAACCAAACCTCCAAAAAGTGGAACGTGAAACAAATGCATAGCAATTGTTACACTGAACTAAGTCTGCCATTCCAATTATGAGAATAATTTAAATCTAACAAATCTTAACTTTTTTCTTTATCCTCCTGAATACCTCAGATTACCTCCAGGTTATCTCCAGAATATCTCCAACTACACACTTAGAAACAGCACTCTCCAGAATATCTCCAACTACACACTTAGAAATAGCACTCTCCAGAATATCTCCAACTACACACTTAGAAACAGCACTCTCCAGAATATCTCCAACTACACACTTAGAAATAGCACTCTCCAGAATATCTCCAACTACACACTTAGAAACAGCACTTAGAAGTAGCACCAAGCTATATTAGACAAGCTAATGAGACCAAGCCTTATGACTCCTTAAATCACCGCCCACTAGGAATGTTTAACACCTGGGTAGGCCATTGCTTATTTGCAAACAATAGCTAATTAACCAGCAATCAACAGCAAGTAACTAGCTTAATCAAATCAAATGCATTATAATTACCAACAGGAATTCAAACCTTGGGCAATCAGTAACCTTTTCCTACATTTAGGACTATGCAGCATTTATTTAGAATTTATGCCTGGCATGGTACTCATTTAGGACTATGCAGCCTTTATTTAGAATTTATGCCTGGCATTCTTACTATCCAATATGGGTTTATTTTTTACTATCTACATGGTTGCATAATTTACTTGCAGAAGGTGTATACATATATTTGTATACATGTGTGTGTATATGTGACTGGGTAGGTATATATGCATGGGCGTCCGCAGGGGGGGGGCAGGGGGGGCACTTGCCCCCCCCTGGATTTTTCAGCTTGTTCTGCTATTTTGTGTGAGATTTAAAATGAACTGCAATACCGGCGCCGGCCAGTAGGTGGCGCTGTGTATGGAGAGAGACAGGGATAGGAAGCTACATCTTATCCCTGCTTCTCTCTGCTGATTGAAACCGCAGGGGAACAACACATGCAGCCAGAGACAGCCTACAGATCAGGGGAGTGAGGGATGGGGGGGCAGAGACAGCCTACAGA
>OW240915.1:172926412-172967037 GCA_933207985.1 Pelobates cultripes | reverse complement strand
CAGCAGCCCATAGATTTGGGGGAGGCAGCAGCCCATAGATTTGGGGAGGGGGGCAGCAGCCCATAGATTTTTTTTGGGGGGCAGCAGCCTATAGATTTGGGGGGCAGCAGCCTATAGATATATAGAAATGAACAGGAAGGGTCAGCAAGGAGCTGGAAGGTAAAGCAGCACAAAGGTAAAGTAGAAGGAGCAGAAAGGGTCAGATATGAGCTGTAAGGGGCAGAAGGAGCACAAACATAAAGTAGGAGAATGAGCAGGAAGGGCCTGCAAGGAGCAGGAAGGAGCACAAAGGGACAGCAAGGAGCACAAAGGTAAAGTAGAAAAGGGAGCAGAAAGGGATCAGAATGAGAAAGGAGCAGAAGGGCGCAAAATAAGCAGAAAGTAGCAGAAAGGTAAAAGAGCAGAAGGGGCCAAGGATAGAAAACAGTGTCAGAAGAAAAAAAAAAGACTGTCAAATGAAGGAGAGGAAAAGGAGATTGGAGCAGGAAGGACAAATGAAGTGAACCCTCCACTTTATTCTGGACACCACATCATAAGGCTTTGGTACCTGGGCCAGGCAGGGAAACGCTGGACCTTCTCATCTCCAAAGGTAAAAAAATATCGGTGTTAATGTGTTCACTTTTATTTACTGAGTGTCAGGAAGCACAGAGTGCCGTTGGGTAGGGGTGTTGCTGATTGGCTAGAGCGGTCAGCTGGCACTCTAAGCCAATCAGTAGCTCCCCATTCATAAAAAAGTAAAAATATTTTATGAACCGGGAACTAGCGATTGGCTTAGAGCGTCAACTGACCACTCTAGCCAATCAGCGGCACCCATGCCTGACGTCAACCTGCACTTCCTGACACTCTGTTTCAGAAGCCAAATACCACTGAGCGACCTGGAGCTGGAGGAAGCCTTTGGGGTTAAACCATTTGAGAGCGATTTAACCCCTTAAAGGAAAGCGAGCACCCAGGGGCTTCCTGGCATCATAGCATTTTCATTTAGGTGAAGTTGTTATGGTGACCAGAAATGTCCTTTAATTTGCTTAAAGGAACACTATAGTGTCAGGAATACAAACCTATATTCCTGACACCATAGTTGTGAAAACGCTATTCACCCTGGCTTTATGTGATAATGGCTATGCCCCTTCCCTTTCATGACACTGTCAAAAAGGTACCAAGCATGGATGTCATTACAATTATGCCCCCCCCTGGAAAAATTCCTGCGGATGCCCATGTATATATGTGCACACTCTTGTAATACTGTACTTTGTAACACACTGCATACTGCCATTCTCTATTCTTCTATACTCTGCTTATACCACTATACTCCGCAATACTCCTATACTCTGCAACACACTGTGGCACTCTTTACTAATATATACTGCATACTCTATACTACTTTACTCCGCGTCACACTTTGTACAGCAATACACTACACTATTATACTCAGAAACCACCCAAGTTACCACGATACTCTATAATACTCTGCGAAATTCTGGACTACTCTGTACTGCTTTGCGCTGCAACATAAGGTATACTGCGGTACTCTTTACTACTGCATTACTCTATACTATTTTACTTAGCAACATGCCGTGATAATATATACTACACTCTGCAACACTCTTTCCTACTATATACTGCATACAAAATACTCTATACTACTATGCATCACAATGTGTACAGCAGTACTTTACACTATATGATATGCGATTTTCAGCAACATACTGGGATTCTCTATACTACTTGATGGACTTAAGAGGATGTACATCAAAAGACAGTGATACCAACATAACTATAAAAACAAATAGAACAAGGAGCACAACCATAAGTATTTATATACACAAAAGTATCTTTATTCACAGGTAACACACTAATAGAGTATCTCATTACATGAAAAACCAGAATAAAGTCATATCATATAGCAGCAGCCAGACCAATTCTGGATATATATGCAAATGCCAAAATGCGTAATATTTGAACAGCAAAGTCTATAACATAGATAGTTGAATGAGATACCAATACACTCTAACTCCACAAATATAAATACATATAGAAAAAAAAATAAAGTATACCAGAACCAGTGAGAAGCAGGGGCAAAGTCAAGCACCAAAAAACCCCAACGTTTCAGCAAAAATGCCTTTATCAAGGGAGTCTGTCCCAGACTCCCTTGATAAAGGCATTTTTGCCCCAGAGTCCCTTGATAAAGGCATTTTTGCCGAAACGTTGTGGGTTTTTGGTGATTGACTCTGTCCCTGCTTCTCACTGGTTCTGGTATGCTTTAATTTTTTTTCTATATGTATTTATATTTGTGGGGTTAGAGTGTATTGGAATCTCATTCAACTATGTTATAGACTTTGCTGTTCAAATATTACGCATTTTGGCGTTTGCATATATATCCAGAATTGGTCTGGCTGCTGCTATATGATATGACTATATTAGTGTTATCCCACTGAATAAAGATACGTTTGTGTATATAAATATTTATGGTTGTGCTCCTTATTCTATTTGTTTTTGCATTTATTTGGGCTTTTGGAAATAGAGCCTTATGTAAGTGAGCACCCTATATCTTATTTCTTTAGAGAGCTCCATTTGGGGCTAGTTTGTATTTAATATTGGAGTGTGCCTACCTTGGTTTATTTTTTACCAACATAACTATAGCCAGGCATATCTGATCTCATAAATGATCCAGTAAGCAGAGATACAGTAACATATGGGGGCTAGGGGATTAAGACAAATAGGGGGCTTGCATTACATTAGTTTGGAATTTCCATGGAGGTAATTTGGAAGAGCATTCTTGGTTAGCAGCTGACTGAAATATATAAACTGATATATTATGATGCTCATGGTTACAATTTGTGCACTAAAATTAGTAGTTGAGGTATATTCTTGCTCCTGGAGCTGTACATATTTTGTTTAACAATCTTAGTATACAGAAAAACAAATAGTATAAATTTTTTTTATATACATAGAGCTTGGAAGAAAAGATAGCATGTACAAGGCTGGTGAAGCCTGTGTGAGTTTGCAGGAAGGAACGAAATGCTGTAGACTTCTTGGTTACATAGTTACACAGGCTGAAAAAAGACATGTGTCCATCACGTTCAGCCTTTCTCACATATTTTTTGCTGTTGATCCAAAAGAAAGAAAATACACAGATTTAAGTACTTCTAACTATGGAAAAATTTCCTTCTTGACCCTAGGATGGCAGTCAGATTTATCCCTGGATCAAGAAGCGATTACCCCACAATTTAAAAATGATATCCTTGAATTTATTGTTTGGTGAAAGTAGTTCTGGATCTTTGTAACAGTAAAGACCCCTGTAGAGACATGTGTTAGACTTATACAAGATCATTGATGATAGCCTGAAACAAACTTTCCAGAATTTATGTACATCTAACCAGTCTATGGCTTAAAATTCTATGTCACACACATAATTCGTATACCATTTGCATGTCAATATGTAAGTAAATATTGACAAATTCATGCATGCTGCATACACAAGCACTGTTAGTTACCTAAAACTGAAGAAACATGGAATAATATTACTTATAAATATTCCTTCCGTTGGCTTCTCACAATACTTTAGTGAGAGGAAGACAAATTAACCTCTACTTCTAATACAGGAAATAAAATCAACAATTCTGTCATTTACATAAAGAGCTAAAAATCTTCGAACAGACTACGAAATATTTCCAATTCCTGATACCAAAACTAAACTTCTACAAACACATTCAGAGGTATGCAAATTAGCATTAGACAAAAAGACATTCAAACAAACAAACCAAACATATGAGAATGACAATAATGCAATTTTCCTTATGCTCACAGCTTGAAGTCTAAATAGTACTATTATCTGATGTCACAGATGGAAATTGTGCCTAGAAAGATTGCAAGCAGTGTAGTTCTAATAGACGTATTTACCATATATTAAACTAAACAAAACTGTACAATCACCTTTTACTCCTGCAAAAAAATCTTTATTTTGATCTCCTTCACCATACACGTTAAGGAGTAGATTTACTAATAAATAGTAAAATTGTGGCAGAAGAGTGGAAAGCGCGCCAAAGCAACTTCAAAGCAGAACAGTCAAACAGACATTGCAATTTCAAATTCAATTGGTGCCAATCAAGTCAAGCACACATCACGGAATGAAAAAAAATAATACAGAGTACATAAATGTACATATAGGTTAGTTTCACCTAATTTGCCTTTATTTTATTCTAGCTAATCCAAGTACTTAGGTGTGGAAGTTATTGAATATACAATAGGAGACACAAGTGAATATGTGAGACATAGAAGAGGTATTGTGAGGAGAACCGAATATTAAAGACACACATACAGTCATGGGATAAAGAAAGTACACCCTCTGGATTCTAGGGTTTTACATATCAGAACATAATAACAATCATGTTCTTTAGCAGGTCCTTAATTAAATAAATACAATCTAAGCTCAACGACAACCTTTGACATATTAAATCATGTCATGATTTAATTAACAAAAATAAAGCCAAAAAGAAGTTATGTGTAAAAAAAAAAAAAAACTAAGTGTGAAAAAATACGAACACCTTATGATTCAATAGCTTGTAGAATCACCTTTAGCAGCAATAACATGAAGTAATCATTTTTTGTATGAGCTTATCAGTCTCTCACATCACTGTGGAGAAATTTTGTCCCATTCTCCTTTACAACAAAGCTTCAGTTCATTGAAGTTTGCTGGCATTTGATGATGCACAGCTCTCTTAAGGTCCCTCCACAGAATTTCGATCGGGTTGAGATCTGGACTTTGACTGGGCCATTGCTACACCTCAATTTATTTTATTTTTTTGAAAAAAAATTTTATCGGCCATTTTGTTGTAGACTTGCTGCTGTGCTTGGGATCGTTGTCCCGTTGCATGACCCAATTTCGCCCCAGCATAAGCTGTCATACTGATGGCCTCACATTTATCGCTAAAATACTTGGTGTACAGAAGAGGTCATGGTTGACCCAATGACTGCAAAGTTCCCAAGTCCTGTGGCTGAAAAACATGCCAAAACCATCACCCTTTCACCACCATGCTTGACATTGGTATAAGGTGTTTGTGCTGATACGCTATATTTGGTTTTCGCCAAAGTGGCACTGTGCGTTATGGCCAGACATTTCCAATTTAGTTTCACTTGTCCAAAGGACATTGTTACAGAAGTCTTTTGGTTTGTTCAGATTCAATTTTGCAAACCTAAGCTGTGCTGCCATGTTCTTTTTATAGAGAAAATGCTTTTTCCTGGTAACCCTTTCGAACACACCATACCTGTTTTAGCCTTTTTCTAATTGTACTGTCATACACTGTAACATCTAACATTCTAATTGAGGTCTGTAGAGCAGTGGCGTCGCTAGGGGGCCCCTACATCTTGCAGTGCCCCTCCTTGTGTGTCCACCAAATGAAGTTGAGAGCACTGAGTCTCCCTTCACAAGCTGCAGCAGCACTGTTACTGTGGAACAGTGTTCCACCCTTTTCCCATGTGCAGCCAGAGGGGGCACTGTACTGGGAGGACTTCCTCGTTGGTCACAGAGAGCAGTGCAGGGGAGACCGGTAGAGGAAGCTCAGCTCTGTGCAGAGGCATCCATGTAGCTGCTGGTAAGTGTGAGTCAGTGTGTGTGTGGTTTAATCTCTGTGTGTATATGGGTCGGTCTGTGTGTGGGGGTTCAGTCTGTGTGAATGGGTCAGTCTGTGTGTGGAGGTGAGGAGTTCAGTCTGTGTGTATGTGTATGGGTCAGACTGTGTGTGTTTGGGGGGAGTCAGTGTATGTATGGGTCAGTCTGTGTGTCAGGGTTTTACCTAATGTGGGGTCTGGTATGCAGAGATATACACTCACCCTTGCAAATAAACACAGACCAAGGTGATCAGGTAAAAATTCAGAGTCTGTGCATGAGGGCTGTTCAGGGATATACTCCAAGTCGCAGTACAGGCAAGAACAAGCAGAAGAGTAGTCATGGAAAGCCAAAGTCAGGGGAAGCCAGAGGTCAGAGAAATCAAAGAAACAAGCCAAGGTCATAAACCAAGACACAAAACAACAGGAACCAAATAGCAGAACCAGAATCAATGAACTGACACCGCCCTCAGGGAGAGGCAGTGTCTTATACCTGGCTAATAGCTACAGGTGGACCATGATTGACAGGAGCAGTCACAGGTAAAGTCCAGTCCCCAGTGCTGGAGACATGGCAAGGATAAGCTTCAGCCTAAAACAAGAACTAAAGTGGCTCAGAGGCAGGAACACAGGCTTAGAACCACAAAGTACCCAGATTCAAATATCCTGTTAGGCACTTCTGGGTGACCTTGTCTGGCCGTCTGGATGTCATGGTGAGAACCGTGACACTGTGTGTGTATGTGAGGGAACAGTCTGTTTGTGTGTATGGATCAGTCTGTGTGGGGGAGGGGGGGGTAGTGTGTGTGTGTGTGTGTGTGTGTGGAGGGCTGCCATCAGAAATGTTGGGGCCCCTGACACAGCTCAAGGTCTGGGCCCCCCGGTGCCTGCACCTGAGTCCGCCCAAAGTGCTGCCCCCCCCGAATCCGCCCACAGGGATGCAGTGTCTGCAGGGCCGGTGCAAGGATTTTTGCCACCCTAGGCAAAAGTAAAGTCTGCCGCCCCCCCCATGTGACATCACAATGCCCCACCCATATGATCTGCCATGTTAACTAACACCAGTGCTGCAGTGCCGCCGTGTTTACATTAAAAGGCCTGCAGGGACAGGCTAGACACCAGAACCACTACATTAAGCTGCAGTGGTTCTGGGGACTATAGTGTCCCTTTAATGTGAGGTAAATTAGAGATTAGTGCCACGAATAATATATTAGATTGCCTACTTACAACCAGATGAGGATGAGGATGATGATGGGCTCTAGCTGCCATCTGGCTCCACTGGTCTGGTGTACAACAGGCTCTCTGGAGGTGGTTTGTAACTGTGGTCACAAAAATCAATGTTCTGGGAGAACGGGAAGCAGCTCCATTTTTTTGAGGGCCCTTTACACAGCTCAAGGTCTGGGTCCCAGGGTCCACCTTCATGTTCCACCAATGATTTTGTTCACAGGTAGTGGAGTGTGTCTGTGGGGGATGTCCTGATGTGTGAAAGGAATGCATTGTGTGAATCTGTGTTTGTATGTGTAAGGGCTGCAAGATGAGTTTGTGTATGTATGGGATGCAAGATGAGTTTGTGTATGTATGGGATGCAGTGTGTGCGTCTGTAAGGGATGCATTGAGTGTATGTAAGGGGTGCATTGTGTGTTGCTGTGTGTAAGGGATGCATTGCTTGTGGACAGGCAGCCTTCTCAACCACCACTGATCTGATAATGTCACCCCTTCCCTGCAGGCTTATGCAATGTATGATCATATACTGTAACTAAACCCCCATTATATTTTTTTGCCTAGATTAGGTGTTTTTAATAAAACTGAAAATTGTTCAGCATTAAAATGACTGTTTAGTAGATAAGCGAGTGCGCCGGATTTTCATTTTTACTGTACTTATTGGCCCCCAGCAGCACCCTAATTTAGCATGTGCAGGTGAGTGCAGCCAAACCCTTATTTTCTCAGAATTAATATTATTGCCATTTACAATATTTACAAACTCTTTACAATATTATGAGAGGGGTATTTACCTATAAATAGGACAATTACAAGAAAACGTACAGGCACAATAGGTTGAAAAGGACCTTGCTCAAACAAGCTTACAGTCTATAGGAGGTGGGGTATCAAATACATTAGGACCGGAAATACCAATCAAATAAGGTGGGAGTGAAAAAGAGCTGGAGTGCTGCTCTTTAGGAGAGAGCAAGAGACAGATATGTAAGGTAGAGGTTGTTCTGGCAGGCCATAAGCTTTCCTAAAGAGATAGGTTTTAAGGCACTGTTGACTTTTTCTTGTTCTAAATCTTGAATGAACAGGTTCAAATGGCTATTATTAAATGCTGAAGTCTGGGAGCTCACTCACAGTGCGTCCATTCACATTGCTCGCTAGACCACGCCCCCAATTCATGTATATTTATATCTATTAATTTAACCCCTTAAATCCGGAGGGCGTACTATTACGCCCTGCAGGAGCCGGCTCTAAACGCCGGCGGGCATAATAGTACGCCCTCACTTTAATGGCCGCCCACGTGGCCGGCGCTATTCGCCCGCTGCAGATCGCGGTCGGGGGGGATGCCCGGCCCCCCAGGCAACCCCCCCCTGTGGCCGGTGACCGCGATCTGCAGTCACTGATCGCAGTGACAGGCTGTCACTGCGATCAGTTTGTAACGTGTGTCAGCCAATTTCAAATCGGCTGACACACGTGGCCAGCGGCTCTCCCCGTGCAGATCGCGGTCGGGGGACTTACCTGGCCCCCCAGGCAGTCCCCCTGGGGTCAGTGACCGCGATCTGCACCTTCTGAGATCGCAGTGACAGGCTGTCACTGCGATCTCAGAGCGCTCTGATCGCAGTGACAGCCTGTCACTGCGATCAGTGTTACATGTGTCAGCCTATTGGCTGACACATGTAACTGGCACAAAGATCCCCCTGCAGATTGGAAGGGGGGAGTGCTTGTACCACCCAGGCACTCCCCCCTGTGGCCAATTACCCAATCTGCAGGAGGTGATCACAGTGACAGGCAGTCACTGTGATCACTGATCCTGTGTGTCAGCCAGTGATGTAAAATCACTGGCTGACACTGTCTCTGCCCCCTGTCCTGTGAAAAAAAAAAATATTAGTTAAAAAAAAAAAATTACAGTTACAAATAAAATATACTTAGATCATATATATTATATATATGATCTAAGTATATATATATATATACACACACACACACACACATTTACACATGCACGAAGTGTATTTAAATATTAATATATATAATTATTTATATATATATTACTATCAAATTACACGTAGACTAATACTGATTAAATATATATATATATAGTTATTGTTATATATATATATTTATATATAATATAAAAAAATGTAAATACGTAAAAAAAATTAAATTAAAAAAATAATTAAAAATAAATAATAAAAAAATATATAGATGTTTGTTATTTCGTTCTAACTGTATTGTGATATTAATATATATATATATTTATATAAAAATACACGTAGAACGAAATAATATATATCTATATACATAAATATATACATATATATCACTAAATATATTCACCTATATATAAATAAAAATATTTTAAAAAATTATATATATATGTATATATACACATATGTATATATATATACATATATTAATTCTACACATATATTTATGTAATATTTTTACATAATTAGGTATCCTAATTAATTACAATTAGCGGGACCTGCCTGACAACCCATGCCGAAAGTATAGGGAATTTAATTTGCTAGCACTATATTTAACCTTATAACTTTCCAAGACACCATAAAACCTGTAAATTGGGGGTACTGTTTTACTCGGGAGACTTCGCTGAACACAAATATTAGTGTTTCAAAACAGTAAAATGTATTACAACAATGATATCACCAGTAAAAGTTTTTTGCATTTTTCACGCACAAACAGCACTTACACGGATGATATTATTGCTGCAATACTTTTTACTGTTTTGAAACACAAATATTTGTGTTCAGCGAAGTCTCCCGAGTACAACAGTACCCCTCATGTACAGGTTTTATGGTGTTTTCAAAAGTTACAGCGTCAAATATAAGGCTTGTGTTTCATTTTTTTTTCACATTAAAATTCGCCAGATTGGTTACGTTGCCTTTGAGACCCTATGGTAGCCCAAGAATGAAAATTACCCCTATGATGGCATACCATTTGCAATAGTAGACAACCCAAGGTATTGCAAACAGGGTATGTCCAGTCTTTTTTAGTAGCCACTTAGTCACAAACACTGGCCAAAATTAGCGTTTTTTGCATTTTTCACACACAAACAAATACTAACGCTAACTTTGGCCAGTGTTTGTGACCAAATGGCTACTAAAAAAGACTGGACATACCCCATTTGCAATACCTTGGGTTGTCTACTATTGCAAATGGTATGCCATTATGGGTGTAAATTTCATTCCCAGGCTATTATACAGTCTCAAAGGCAACGTAACCAATCTGGCGAATTTCAATTTCAAATGTAGCGTGCTATATTTGACCCTGTAACTTCCCAAAACGCCATAAAACCTGTACATAGGGGGTACTGTCTTACACGTGAGACTTTACTGAATACAAATATGTGTATTTTATTGCAGTAAAAGCAAACAGTATTATGACACTGACCGTTAAAATGTCATGTAGAACTAAAAAAATCAAAAAAATCTTATTTTCTCCCATTTTTTTCATATTAAATTATGTTTCATAGCTAAATATTTGATATTAAATGAAAGCCCTGTTTCCCCCTGAATAAAATGATATATAATAAGGGTGGGTGCATTTACTATGAAAGAGGTGTATTACGGTTGGACAGACATGTAGCGCAAATGCCAGGTTTTGTTTACATTTTGTTTCGTTCACACTGTGTACATTTGGCTCCGTCCTTAAAGGACCACTATAGTGCCAGGAAAACATACTCGTTTTCCTGGCACTATAGTGCCCTGAGGGTGCCCCCACCCTCAGGGTCCCCCTCCCGCCCGGCTCTGGAAGGGGGAAAGGGGTAATAACTTACCTTTTTCCAGCGCTGGGCGGAGAGCTCTCCTCCTTCTCTCCGCCTCCGATCCGCCCCGCCGGCTGAATGCGCACGCGCGGCAAGAGCTGCGCGCGCATTCAGCCCGTCGCATAGGAAAGCATTTACAATGCTTTCCTATGGACGCTTGCGTGCTCTCACTGTGAAAATCACAGTGAGAAGCACGCAAGCGCCTCTAGTGGCTGTCAATGAGACAGCCACTAGAGGATTAGGGGGAAGGCTTAACCCATTCATAATTATAGCAGTTTCTCTGAAACTGCTATAATTATGAAAAAATGGGTTAACCCTAGAAGGACCTGGCACCCAGACCAGTTCATTAAGCTGAAGTGGTCTGGGTGCCTAGAGTGGTCCTTTAAGGGGTTAAGTATCTGTATTGGGTTTTGTGAATTCAATGAAACATACAATACTAAATTCTAAAAATGTTATGTTTGAAACTCTAATGCATATAAAGCAGTGGTTCCCAAAATGTTTAGGTTCAAGGCGTACTTAATATTTAAATTTTTATTCCTAGGTTGTATAAGAACAGTGCTATATTATGATATATATGGTTGGTGTTTGGTTGGGTTCTTGTATATACTTTTAGTGTTTTAGTACAGGGTTGTGTTTGTATGTAATATTTGTGTTAGATTGCAGGAGTGGGTTTATATATTCTGCTGGTGTTTGACTACCTGGTTGTATGCACATACACCACTACATACATTCCATATTTACTCAAATTTAATGAGCCATCGAATCTAATGCGCACCTCAATTTTTTACATCTGGAAGCTGAAAAATGTTTTGCTGGCGAATGTAATGCGCATTCATAGAAGAAGATACTACTATACTTTAAAATGTTCATAGTAACATTGATGGTATTTCAAATTTAGTGTTACATGTTAAGTCTATTCTTTCTTAAGCTCTCATTCAGGAATGACATTTGGATAGGTGAATTTGTCTGTGTGAATACACTGGAATGAAATTCACCAGTTTGAATTCATGAATTTGTCAGTTGGACTTTGTTTCAATTCATCTGTTTTAATTTGTCTGTTTCATTTAATTTCAATTTGTCTGTTTCAATTCACTTGTTTTAATCCACCAGTTTTAATTCACCTGTGTCAATTCGCCAGAAAATTTAAAATTTTGTCCCAAATGTAATGTGTCATTGAATCTAATGCACATTCACATTTTGGAAACTTTATTTTCCAAAAAAGGTGCACTTTAGATTAGAGTAAATATGGTACTTACTCAGATGTACATAAACATTAACTCACAGATACATATAAATACACTGACACATACATACACTGATATATACCCATACAAACACTGAAACATGCACACATCATGACACACATATAAACACTTTGAAACACAGATGCACATACACAGATGCACATATACAGATGTACAGATGTGTGCACATACACTGGCACACACATTGACCTATATACACACAAACACAGATGCACACACACAGATACACACATATGCACAAACATACTGATACACACATACAGATGCATACACCCCCAGACAAACAACACTATGGTGGCCAGGTTACAGTCTTAACCCCTTAAGGACACATGACATGTGTGACATGTCATGATTCCCTTTAATTCCAGAAGTTTGGTCCTTAAGGGGTTAAAGGATTGCGGCACCCGACTGGGCCCCTGTTCAGCAGAATTGTTTCCTGGTGCTATCATAGCACTGGGGAGACATTTTGCTGCACCCCTGTGTGCCAGTCAAGGCGCCCCAGGGCGTTGCCGCACACAGTTTGGGAAACACTGATATAACGTTTTTGCAAACTGAAGACAAATCAATTTTGGAGGGTTTTTTTTTTAGCATCACCCGTTTCAAAAACAGATTGAACCAACATGTATTTGTATTGGGTATAAAACAAATGTATTTATTTTGAAATGTTTTATTTAATATGTGTGATTGCACTTAAAATGGAAAACTGCAACAAAACAAGCATGTATTATTTTGGTTATGAAGTTAGACAGTTGCCTTAGTCCTCAAAGTGTTAATATATGGGATGTGAAGGGATCGATTAAAACAGGCTTCCCCAAACTATGGCCCTCCAGATGTTGCTAAATTACAACTCCCATGATTCTCTTTTTCATTAATAGAATTATGGGAGTTGTAGTTTAGCAACATCTGGAAGCCTGGATTAAAGAGACACTCTAAGCACCAAAACAACATTAGCTTAACAACATGGTTTTTGTGTATATTACATGATTCTTCAGTCTCACTGCTTAATTTTTTTCCATTTGAGTTAAAGGATCACTATAGGGTCAGGAACACAAACATGTATTCCTGACCCTATAGTGTTAACACCACCATCTAGCCCACCTGGGCCCCTCATGCCTCCATAAATATAGTAAAAATCTTACTGTATTCAAGCCAGAAGCTGTAACTCTGCATGATGTTTGCCTAAAAAAAAAAAAAAAAAAGTCTGCTGACATCAGAAGTTGTAGCCTGATCCAATCACAGTGCTTCCCCATAGGACTGGATGAGACTGACAAGGCGGCAGATCAGGGGCAGAGCCAGCATGATTCAAACACAGCCCTGGCCAATCAGCATCTCCTCATAGAGATGAATTGAATCAATGAATCTCTATGAGGAAAGTTCAGTGTCTGCATGCAGAGGGAGGAGACACTTAAAGGGACACCGTAGGCACTGTATCTGCTTCATCTCATTAAACTGGTTATAGTGTCTGGAGTCCCCTGGTGGCATCATTTCTTTCAGCATTAAACAGTTTTTAATGTTGTAATGTGTTACTGCTAAACAAGAGACCCCGGCAGTCCATCCCCTTTGTGCTGCTTTGGCTAATAAGGAAGTGTTAGCCTGAGCAGCAATGGGCAGCTGTGATTGGCTGAGAGTGTCAGCTGACTGCTTTTAGCCTGTCAGAGCTCCAACTGACGGTATGAATGGGTATGACAGCAAGGAAGTGTGTAATCTCTGCCTTAGCTACACATACAGTAGGGGCCGGACGGTGGGTGGCCAGGGACTCTTATTTTGTGGCATACTGCACAAACATGGTGCAACACTGAATGGAGGGACAGTGCCTGGCCACTCCAGGCACTATAACCAATTCAAAGAGACAAAGTGGTTATAGTGACTATAGTGTCCCTTTAATCACAGGATGCTGTGCATAGTGCTGCCCTGTGCTCTGCTGACAGCAGACCTGAGTGGATGGAGGCATATTATGCCTCCATCAACTCTGAAGTCCCTCTTGTTCACTCTGAGTGACTGCAACTGGAGGTGTTCCTAGCTTTCAATGTAAACATTGTATTTTCTGTGAAAATACAGTGTTTACATGAGAAAGGCTGAAGGGAGCTATAGTTCTCACGTGAACAACCTCATTAAGCTGAAGTTATTCAGGTGACTATAGTGTCCCTTTAAATCACTTTATTCACACAGCTGTTGCCACTAGTCCCTTTGCTGTGACTCACACCAATTTCATTACATACAGCCTAAAAAAGACTCCAATTACTTTTAGCGTTGCTTATTGTTCAAATTATATTTTTCTTTACATTACCAAAAACTAAAAATAGAGCTGCACTCAATACATAAATAAAAGCCAAAGTGCAACCAAACCTGGGGCCAGCTGCAAGGCCCATGAAGTTGTTTGTAGTTTGTAGTCACAGAAGAAAGCAAAAGGTCCAGGCACTCTAAGGCTTAGGTAGGCATTTTTATTTGAACTGCAGTCTCCTGCAGCAACATTTAGACCAAAAGGTCTTTTTCAAGCTAGACTTTTAGGTCAAAACGTTGCTGCTGAACACTGTAGTTCAAATAAAAATGCCTATCTAAAAAGTGCCAGGACATTTTTCTTTCTTCTATAATTTATATGTGTTGTAAGATCTGACTGAAAACAAAAAAAATGTTTCTTTTTTTTTAAGGCTGCATGAGTCACAGTCAGGGGAGATGTGGCTACAGCTTTGTAAACAGAAACTCAAGTGATTTAGCTTCTAAATGGCAGAGAAGTGAGCAG
The DNA here is from genome assembly GCA_933207985.1 of Pelobates cultripes. NCBI lineage: Eukaryota > Metazoa > Chordata > Amphibia > Anura > Pelobatidae > Pelobates > Pelobates cultripes. The sequence continues at coordinate 172,952,447 of OW240915.1, read as the reverse complement.
TGAAACTGCGGGGTTGTGTTTAATTAAGCTAAAGGTGTTTTGAAGCTTAGAGTACGTTTGTAATGATAGCATCTGAACAAGAAATATGTTTTGTAATTATACTTTAAAATTTTTAATAATTGACCATTTAATTGTTCCTTGCCTATGACTGGTTTATATAAATGTAACTTCTAAATGATTTTTATTCATTAAATGGCAAATTCTACAATATATGCAGCTCCCAATTCATGCCACTATTCTAAATAACAAAGGAAGAATTGGCAAGTTTTTATTAATTAGTAGACCTTATTATATAGTTGTCATAGTTTCTAAAGAATAATGCCTTTAATGAAATTAAATATTCTGGTAGAATAAATATCATGTGACATTACCATAGAACATTTTTTTTTCTCTTTCATTTTATGTGAAAACATGAGCATTCCAAATGTGAACATTAAAGGATGTTTGTTCAAGTATAAACAAGTTTCAGAGAATAATGCAGGTTGCAATTTTTTTCTGCAATTATTTCCCCTATACATTTACAGAGATCCTAAGTACTTCCCTTTCTGCTAAAAGCCATGTCTTGATGATAAAATGTGACCAAATTGTAATTGTATCTCTTTGGACTCACATCAAAGGCAATGGCAAAAATGACAGGTATTTTGTTACTGTTAAATAAGGATCTCCTCTCTTTTTAGACAGGTGACAATCAAGTTGACTGGGTAGAATCCAACATTCATCAGTGGGGTGTTTGTCAGTTTGAAAATAATTCAAATATGTCAAGTTAGGAACCAGAAATATGTTATATCCATTACATTAGGACACAGCGAGGCATGACATTTTATATTGATTCATGTCATTTCACATTGCATACCTTTGCATCAAATTGTGACAGAGGAAAACAGCATCTTTTCCTAGATAAAACATCTGAAGAGAAAATGTCACAGCTTAAAATAAACAGATAATTACATACATTGATTTTGAGAGAGCTTGTGTTATGCATACTGATATTGTACTTGTATATCATGCAGATTCATATCTTAAATAATGAAATTGTATGCGATATGGGCATACTTTGGTGAGCAGGTGGAAGAGATACATATATACTAAGACCCATTAAGTATAAGTGAAATCATATTATAAACACATTTTATTGCAATACAAATATAGCATATCAAATGTACTTGAGTTCTCATTTAAAAAAGAAGTTTGAAGTTGAAGGATATCACTTTGTCGATTAACATTGTCATGATGTTATATTGTGAATTTAAATTATGCATGTTTTTTTTCCCATAAGAGAGAAGTCTCAAAAAATTCATATTTTGTTCTTGCAGAACCGATTTAAATATACAACTGTTTGGTCCTGCTGAAAGAATCAATTTTGGATTTAATGCAATAATCTGTGTAAAACCCTATATATTTCCACAGCAAATATTTTTCTATTTTGTTTAGACACAAAGTTACCATTAAAGTGTAAATGGCAAATATTTTCAAGATAAATAGTGTAAATTAATGCATTCTGAAACCATATACACTACATTTAAATTAATGGGGCACAAAAGGGAGTGATTCCATGCTGCCTTATGGGTAATCCAACTTTGTATCAATGTCGCTAAACACCATTTCAGAATACAAACACAATTTTGTTAAATTGAGGGTGCATCAAAATCTTGTATTTCATAATAGTGGAACTGTCATAATTACCAAGATCAATACAAAATTCAAATTAAATGGACACTATAGTCACCAGAACAACCAATGCACTGGAAAATTCAAGGAAACCTAAACAGTGCTTTTAAAACTATAGCAGCAGGAATACATGTTTGTAGTCCTGACACTGTAGTGTTCCTTTAACCCCTTAAGGACACATAATGGAATTTTTTCTTATCATGCTGGTCCTTCACTTAAGGACACATGACAGAATATGTCCATCATCCCTGCTGGTAACTGGGAACCCCAGCCAGAATTAGTGAAAAATATTGGCGAAAAAAATGTCACTTCAATAAAGCTCAAAATATATTATGGGAAAGTCCCCATTGGTGTCTACTTTTGCAAATGGTGTGCATTAAGGCATAATTACAATTTCTAAGCTACTAAAATGCACCAAAGACCCATGTTTAATTTGCTATTTTTTTTACAAGACATACATTGAGGCATTGTTTTATTCAGAAGAGTTTGCAGAGCATAAATTTGGGAGTTTGATCACAGTGGAGAATATCAAATTTGAAAAATGGCCAGCAAACATTTAGTGTATGTCAAAATGCAAAAAAACAATTACCACAAAGTTTGACATAAATTGGTGAAATAAATAAATAATGTTAAGGCATAATATACATCATATTAATACCCGGAAGTGTTTACTTTCACAAATAGTAGGCCTTTGTGGGGTAATTTCAACAGTCAAACTGCTGCAAGGCACCACAATGAGACTTACACTCATCAAATTCATCTATCAAAATTTAAGATTATGCTGGCTTTAGTGTACCTATAATCTTAATTTTAATAATGACAGGATGTGATAATCTTTCTTTACTTACTCCCCAGCAGAAAAGAAATCATAAGAAAACAGAGAACCAATCAAAAGTCAGTAACAGATATGTGAGGCGTGTGTAACCGTAGCAACTTCTCTAATCTGCGACATCACAAGTCCAACAAATCAACATTCTTGCTAAAGAAGGTGATAGATCGTTAGTCCAACAGTAGGAAATGTCTGAAACATGTAACCTGGCTGATCTATGCTAGATAATTATAATATAAGTGATAACCCAAGAAGAAAACCACTTAATGATAACTAACTAAACAAAACAGTAACCAAAAACCCACCATAATGCAATATTATCAAAAGTATTGGAGACCAATAGAAACAAGTCACTGAGCATAAGTGACACAAAAATAAAATTCAGAGAAGGAGAATAGAGATGGAAAAAACAGAATGAAAGGGTGGGCAAGAAAATTGGAAATAGGGTGGAAAATATTTGCCTCCTGTCATATAGGTACACTAAAACTAGCATCATCTTCAATTTTATAGCATGACAGAAGGCTTCATATTGGCAATTTCAATGCTGAGAGAGAAGAGAAAAGGGCTGTGTTCGAAGAAGGTTAGAAGAAGAAAGTTCGAAACGTGGACTCTCGCGTCCAATCTGCAGTATGGAAAAGTATGGAAAATGTTTGCCCCTCAGACAGAGTGTGCCCTGAAACCAGGGTCAATCCCAGCCAACGATAGGAGCCAGTGAACCCATCTGGCTGAAGTAGTGACCGAAACTGGGTCATGAGGACGAACATATGAAATGAGCAACTGACGCGACGTAGAGGGCTGTCGCGGTAGCCTCAATGTAGAAATGTAGCGCCGCAATGACAGAGTTGTGGGTTAGCAGGGAAAAAGGGATAGAAGACAGAAACAGAGTCTGACTTTATACAATGGGAAACCTGAAAGGTAACTCCTTCAGGGGAGAAGGAGAACACATCCACATCGAAAACACGAAAACATCTGAAACTCTCCGAAAGGAGACCAAGCAGAGAAGGGTAGTAACTTCACCGTGACCTAAGGCAGCAAAAGTTTATAATTTGTCGGGCATTCATGTAAAAACTGGAGGATGATGCCAACGTCCCAGCATTGAGTATATTTAAATCCTGGTGGGCGCCATAGTCGAATCCTAAGAAGTAATTGACAAACCAAAAGGTCCTGGCCCACAGGCACCGCTTGTGATGGGACATGGGCAGCTGATATGGCTGAACAGACCACATTAATAGACCGGTAAGATTTCCCAGAGGAAAATAGAGGATAGGAAATTTAGGATTTGTGGAAACAAGGGCAGTAAAAGGATCAAGGCCCTGTCCCAAACATCAACTGATCCATGACTGCCAGGTGGAAAGGTAACATTTCCATGTCCCAGGCACCCATGAGTCTCACAACATTTCCTTAGTCATTTGCGATAAGTCTCCGGTTCACCAGGAACCCCGGAAACACTCCAAACCACTAGGAGGAGACGACCGTCCACAGGCATTGGATGTGGCTTACCTAAGAAGTTCCTGAGAAGTGTCTGCTCATCAGGCAGTAGTAGGGGATCCTTGTGGGATAGTTCCAGAAGGTCAAGGAACCATGGTTGACTCTGCCACAGTGGTGTGAGGAGAAGCACTGCCACTCGTTGTAGGCGTATCTGGTTCAAGACCATCGCTATCAGCGAGAAGGGCAGAAAGGGGTAGGCACTGCGACTCGGACATGTCTGCAAAAAGACGTCCACCACCATGCACTCCAGGTCCGGTAGCCAACTGTAGAATTCTGGTAACTAGTTGTTGTTGCAAGAGGCAAATAAGTCAAGGTAAAGTGGACCCCTCCAGTATTCCAGTGAGGCGAAGACTTGAGGGTTCAATTGCCAATTGCTGCCATCCCTCCAGTGTTATGAAAACCAATCTGCAGTGAGATTGAATTCTCCTGGAAGGCATTCTGCCATCAGGGTGATGTTATGAGGGAGTCTGTAGTTGAAGATCTCCTTTGTTAAGTCCACCAGTGCCTGATAGTAGGTGCCCCCGATGGGACTGATATAGCACACCGCGGAGACGTTGTCCATCCGAAGCAGAATGCAACAGTTCAATCTGCCTTTAGTTAGACTGCAGAGTCCATTGCGGGGCGGAACGGGTTGGGAATATGTTTCATTTGGAATGCTTTGGAGAAAACCTCCTCCATGGAGGCAGTCACTGCCACAGCAATCATAGTCTGAATGTCTACTGGCGAGTCTTTGGGAGTCTTCCATGGTGATTATTATAGGAGAGTGGGACACTGAACCTTGGCATAAAGTAGAAATTGGCACAAAGGGTAGTAGAGGCTTGGGGACCAGGAGAGGAGGTAAGCAGACAGGTGAAGGAACCTGTATAACTAATAGTAGGCCTGTAAACAGAGCAGACTACCATATAATTATCACTGGGACTCACCCAGGAAAACAGAACCTGCATCAACAGGTTAAGCTCAGCAGCAGATAAAGGGGGCTCACACCAGGCCAGAATAAGGGATAAGACCCAACTGGATAACCAACCCCACAGTGCAGAGCACCAACCTTAAACCTGGTCGCAACTAAGTCTCAAGAGGCAGAAGAAACAGCAGAGTTGAAGCAGAGTTGAAGCAGAGTAGTACAGCAGAATTGCAGTGAATCCAAAATGGTGTTTTACCCTGACGAATGTGCGTCTTATACAGCACCGAAATGCGCGTTGGGCGTTTGTTTTCTTTTTGGGCTATGGGCACTTGACACGGCACTTTGTTTGCCTCACATGGTTTTTGTTTAGAATGTGATTTTTCTTTACCATTTCATTGCTCCTATCTCTGTCTAGTCAGTTTACCTGGGAGAGAGGATATATAATCCTAATCCTAATCTCTACTGCTAGCTTTTCTATCAGCTTATTGAAACTTTTACTCTCTATCCTAAAACTATCAATTTTCTGACAGGCTGTATTCTTTGACACATTGTTACCTGATATCCCCAGGCAGCACCATAAGCCTCTATATTGCGGTCCCTTTGAGGGGTTAATTTTCTGATATATCAGGCTCTACTGTATAGACAGACTAGATACATTGCATGAGGATTTATTATTTGAGTATATAACAGGAGACTTAATATCAGGGAAATGTTCCCTGAGACTTAATATCAGGGATATACTAAGAGCCAGATTAAATGAAGCTCACTTAATATATATCCGTAACAGTACCTATATATAACGAATATTTGTTATATACTCTTTTGTACATAGGAACATAATGTATTCTATTTTATTTCACCCAGACTACTATTTTGTCTCTATCACTATCCGATAGAGGCTCTTTTGAATTGATATCTACTCACCTGCAACTAGGTGTCCTTGTATATCAACTCTACTTTTATTTAACATCAATTAGGCTACGTATATCTCCAGGTGATAACAGTGGGTTATATATATATAACCACCTGTATTGGTTGCTTGTTTTTTCCTTTTCATCCAAAATGGTGGCACGGGAGCATTTTCTGTGAAACCACGCCCCCAAAATGGCCACCGTGAGATGATCCATGAAAATTGCGGGAAAAAGTCCCAAACGTTCGGTTCGAGAACGAGAAGCTGTTTGTGGAATAGTGTTCAGGAGTTAGCGGAACCAAGCAAGCGAGGTTCTGTGCTCCAGGAACCAACACTTGATACAAATGTGAGAGCTGGTTCGGGAGCCGAATGAAAACTGGCGAGCGTGGAGAAAACACAAAGTGTTTTAATCTGTGAATCCCTTCGCACCATGAATGGGTGTTCGGTGGCGTGAACGGATTGTAAAGTATGCACGTCTGAGGACAGAGTGCAATAGCTGTGCCCCAAAAACCCTGGGTGAAATGCTGTACCACCACAAAACACCCCCAACAAACCCCTCAGGTCCCAGCAGAGAAGGAGACCCCAGGGAGCAAAGAAGGGTGGGTGAGGATGGACCCCAGCACACAAGGTGGGGAAAGCAAGGGGAAAGAGCTGGTTGACAGGAAAGTGGCACAGAAATAATAACAAAGGAACAAGTATATAAGAAGGATAGAATTAGGTAAAAAGGAACCCTAAAAGTTGAAAATCAATAAAAAAAAATCACAAATAGAAGTTAAACAAATAGGAGTGGCACATATAGTACTTATCTTGTGATGGAGCAGCAAAGAAAGAGGAAATGCTATGGTTACACGTCTCATATGTTTCTGACTTTTGATTGGCTCAGTTTTCTTATGATTTATTTGCTGCTGTGGAGTGATTAAAGAAAGATTGTGCAAATATTCACCTCCTGTCATGTTATAAAATTGTAACTGAAGAAACAGAAAAAGGTCAGGTCTATTTCATGGTACTGTAACTTCACAGGATAGTTGCAAATGGACACATCTGGGGTATTGTTTTACTCAGAAGATGAACACAGTATGTGGTTTTCTACAGGAAAACCGTGTTATATGTGTGCATTAACAATCAGAAAAAAAACAACGCACCTACAATATTTAGCCGAGATTGCATGTTAAATGGATACATAAAGTTCAACACACTCTTTGGTAAATAGCTTATGTATTTCACTCCTTGTATTTTGTGACCTGTGACCTACCAAAAGTAAACCCAAATCCTACACATATGATGTACTCTGTAGATCAGAACAACAAAGTGGTTTTATTTTTAATTACTTTTCTTAAGTAATTATGCACATGTTATTATTGCCAAAACTGTGAATTGTTTTATTTTGTTTTGCTTTAAAAAAAAAATAATAATAATTTTATATATATATATATATATATATATATTTATATTAAATGAGAATTGATGTATGTATATGTCGCATCACAATAAAGCCCTTTTTTCCTTTAAACGCTGGTGTACAATGTGTATGTGTTGGTGCAAAAATGACAAAGATACAAATTGTGCTTGAACACAAACCACAAAAAAACAAAAACTGCTGTAGTCACCAAAACTACTTTAGCTTAATGAAGTCATTTTGGTTTAAGTCTCCCTGCTCAACTTTCTGCCATTCAGAAGGAGGTCACATTGTCTATGCGGTTATAGTAACACCTCCCTACATGTGACTTACATAGTCTACTTAAACACTTACTGTAAAGAGTCATCTAATGTTTACACTTCCTTTATCAAAGTAAGCAACATCTAATTGAAAGTGAAACATTTTTTCATGCAGGCTGTGTTAGTCACAGCCAGGGTATACACCAAAAATGCTTCATTAAGCTAACATTGTTTCAGTCACTACAGTGTACCTTTAAGTATAAGACAAGCTTTTTTTTGGCATATCTGCCAAAGCTAATAATAATTATAATCACCTCAACTGATTTTGAGGTTATGTGTAAGCAGTGGTTTGCTTTAACAGACAATGGCAATATATTGTAAATAAATACCCTTTTAAGATAGGTAACTTTGTGTAACATTGTTAGACTGGAAACTGTCTTTTGTGTGTGCTGCTCCCTAAGTGTGTATATTTTACATACTATATGATGGAAAGCAAAGCTTCAGGAAAGTCAGTGTCTAGGGTAAGGCCAAAGGCTTTTCATTTCCCAGCAGCATGGAAATGGCTGCTCTTAATGCAAATCACCTTGATGTTGTGTAACAAAGAACATTCTCAAACCACCAATTAGTTATGTTAGCTGTTGTATGCCAGCTGCTATCTGGTTAATGTCTGCCTCAAGTGCTGAAAAAATGAAGACACTTCCTAATAAGGCACATTTAAATAGCCTGTTTAGATGCTGGTCAGGAAGATCCTAGACACTGACCTAAGGAGCCACTATTCATTCATTCTGTGCTAACAATATAACCACATGTCTTTTTTAATAACAGACACTTAAAAAAAAAAAAAAAATGAACACTGCAGCAGAGAATTGTATAGCTGCACTCTACTATTGCCCATTATTTTTAAAATATGGAAATTTAGTCTCCTATACATTCTATACCTACAAGAAATCTACATTCCATACACAAAGGAGAACGGTAAAACAAAAAATAATCCTGGTGAAACGTTGTACTCTAAATCTTTTCTTTTACATACACCTCTATATACGAAATATAGATTCAAAAATGTCTGTGAACAGAAAAACTGAATCTAAAACAAATATCTAGCATGTACTACTGAAAAAAATAACTCCAGTTTGCTTTTCTGTTTTGAGATAAATATATGCATGTATGTATGTATGATACATGGTAATGCTATATGCAATATGTGTTTGTTTTATGTGACACATTATTATGTGATGGTGTGATGTGAATATATATAGTATGTAGCAACACATTTAGAATACTTAACCAGTCATACTGCAAAATTATTTAAAGGAGTAGCTAACAAATGGAATCAGTAAAAGGAAGATACAGGAAAACATACAATTTACCAAGAAGAGGCTGTAAAAAAAATAAACAAACCAAAGCTTTTAGATTTAGAAAGATTAAAGAGAACAAGAGTGGAGTTAGCCATTCAGACACTGACAGAATATCACTAGATAATAGAATCCCTGGGTATTCAAAATGCAAAAAGAAGTTTAAATATTTATGAACCAAAGTTTCCCAAAATACAATGGAACAGGGAATCCATGACTCAAAATTTATCTTTATCACACGAAAATGACTGTATACAGTTACTATTATAAGCCAATATATTGTCACAGCAATAAAAATCTTGTGCTAGACGTTTAAGACCCTGATAATGTGATTATGATTCTGTTTAAAGGTATGATGTAATGCTAAAGTAAGGTACGACCGCCAAAATTAATTGTATGTGTAGACAGTGGTTTAGCAGCGGGTGAGAGTCCTAATAATACATGGGTGGACCTAATATCTACACCCTGGCCCCCAGGGGGGAATCTAGAGTCCCCTTCCTTGACCAATGACAGTATGGGCCCCAATTAATTATAAAGTAGAGATATGGGCATGCCATTGTCTACCCCCAAATTATAATAAGAGCCACCCCTTCCCTAAATCACCCTCATTCCCATCACCATCATTCCCATTTAGCAGAGCACACTTGGTGATGGATGATGACATGTAAGGAGTGTGCCAGAAGTGACGCAGGAGTCTAACGGTCAGATTTTAACTTAGTCTGACTGAAGGTGTATAAATATGGCAGAGGGATCTGTGAAGTTACCAGATTTTCAGGTATTTTTACATATACTTTATTTTTAAAAATGCCATATAATTTCATTACATGCTGGACAAATTCTTACCTTTCTTTTTCTTTAAAATGTATTTATTTATTTTTTATTGACTGCGTCAGACAAATAGAAATGCAAAACATACTGTGGGTATCAATGAGTAGTTTTATGTACAAAAAGATAGGCATTTGGAAATAGCAAAGCAGATGAACTGACATTCTCTTTTTATTGTGAAATTATAACATAACTACACTAAACAAACATACCTGCGAATACCAGGTCTGTCCCAGTGCCCAACCAAGACAACCTTGGTGGTAAGGGAGAAAGCAATAGCCTAAGCATATCCTTTTTCAAGGTCGGGTTTGAATGTAAATGTTTTACAATCCCATGAATTTATATTGGAGATATCACAGTAATACCAAGGTTATTAATATTCTGTTGTTATGTAGGCACAGTAGTGAGATGTGGAAATAATAGGGAGAGCCTACTCCTCAGTCAGCCATGTCCCCTCACCTACAAACAATCGTAGTGACATCAGGAATGTCAGATATTATAAAGGAAATCAGACATATACAACTAGTAGGAGGGATGGGGAAGGCTGACAACTGTAAAACATGTACTGTAACACTACAAGAACAGCGTATAAGTAAGCTGAGACTGCAAATAAAGCAGGACTCTTTCAAAGTGAACAGCTATATGTAATTCCCAGTCCACCCCACTTCCACGCCCAAGTTATGGTGACCAGCTCCTGATTGGACATGTAGAGGGTCTCAACCCACCACCACCTCAGCTGAAAATGAAGCCATGTACTCATACGTTGCCAGAACCGCAGACTGAAAGTAGCTGTCTAGAGTAGGACTATACCACTTCCAAGTGAGGAAAATTCTTTGGCAAACAGTTCCTTGTTGGTCAGGATATAAGGCCAATCAATTTTAAATGGTGGAGTACCTGGCTGGTTCCAGACCTGGAGAATGATCTTATGGCTCACCGTAACTTTAATCGTGGAAAAGCGTCTATTAGGTATAGGGTTACCAGGAGTGGGTCCTAACAGTATGAAACTTGTAACTAATTGCAAGAGCATCATATTGTTGTTAGACAAGACCAGAAGGTCTGGTGTAATGGACATTCCAACAGACAGTGTTACAGATCTGCTTTGGTGTGAGGGATTTTTACCTTTGAGCCCCTGCCCAGTGGCTCCCTGTGCTTCCTGTAAATCACATTCTGAAGCCAGATGTCATCTGGGGGACCTGGAGATCAATACTTAGCCTTTGGGGTTAAACAGTTCGAGTAGACCCATAGGCCTCCTTGGAATATAATATCATTTAGATAGCATTGTTATGTTGACCAGAGTATCCCTTTAACAGTGCCATAACAGTATTATGTGCCCCCGGGCAAAGCAGTTCACTGGTGCCCTGCCTACCCAATCACTCACAATAAATATGTAAATTATCGATAAAATTAAAGGATCACTATAGGGTCAGGAACACAAACATGTATTCCAGACCCTATAGTGTTAAAACCACCATCTAGCCCCCCTGGACCCCTCATGCCTCCATAAATATAGCAACATATGTAGTTGTTCTGGTGAATATAGTGTTCCTTTAAGCTTATATTTATAGGTACCTCCAACAAATGCAATACATTCATACAATAAATACACACAGACTGCTGAATACATTCACATACTGCTGAATACCCACACACATATATTGCTGAAAACACACACAGACTGCTAAATACACAGATACAGACTGCTAAATACACAGATACAGACTGCTGAATACAAACAAAGGCTGCTGACTACATACAGGCTGCTGAATACACACAAGGGCTGCTAAGTACATACAGACTGTTGAATACACACAAAGGCGGCTAAGTACATACACACACACACACACACAGATTGCTGAATACGCACACAGAGACTGCTAAACAAACACACACTGTTGTGTACACATACACAGACTGCTGAATTCACACACACACACACACACACACAGAGACAGACTGCTGAGAACACAAACACAGACCACTGAATACATACATAGACTGCTGAGTACGCACAAAGACTGCTGAACACATACATACAAAGTCTGCTGAATACACACAGACTGCTGAATACACACACACACGGACAGTCTACTTAATACACACACACACACACACAGCAGTGAGGAGTCAAAGTTGTCAAAGCTGTTGTATACAGCAGACACAGACTCAAAGAAATCAATGTTTAAAATGAAATGAGGCATAAATGGGATATGCCCACCCAGAATCCTTTGCGGTAGTAACATCACTGGAAATTTGAGATTTCTATGGGGAAAGCAAGTCTTATGGCAGACTGCAGGTGGAAGGGGTTTTCAATCACAATTTTTCCCCACCATAACTTTTTTGCTTTAGAGATATATATATATATATATATATATATATATATATATATATATATATATATATATATATATATATATACACATACACACACACACACACACACACACACCTCAAAAAATAAAGGGAACACTTAAACAACATAATGTAACTCCAAGTCAATCACACTTCTGTGAAATCAAACTGTCCACTTAGGAAGCAACATTGAGTGACAATCAATTTCACATGCTGTTGTGCAAATGGGATAGACAACAGGAGACACCCCCAATAAAGGAGTGTTTCTGCAGGTGGTGACCACAGACCACTTCTCAGTTCCTATGCTTCCTGGCTGATGTTTTGGCCACTTTTGAATGCTGGCTGTGCTTTCACTCTAGTGGTAGCATGAGACGGAGTCTACAACCCACAAAAGTGGCTCAGGTAGTGCAGCTCATCCAGAGTGGCACATCAATGCTAGCTGTGGCAAGAAGGTTTGCTGTGTCTGTGTCCAGAGCATGGAGGCGCTACCAGGAGACAGGCCAGTACATCAAGAGATGTGGAGAAGGCCATAGGAGGGCAACAACCCAGCAGCAGGACTGCCACCTCCTCCTTTGTGCAAGGAGGAACAGGAGGAGCACTGCCAGAGCCCTGCAAAATGACCTCCAGCAGGCCACAAATGTGCATGTGTCTTCTCAAACAGTCAGAAACAGACTCCATGAGGGTGGTATGAGGGCCTGACCTCCACAGGTGAGGGTTGTGCTTACAGCCCAACAACGTGCAGGACGTTTGGCATTTGCCAGAGAACACCAAGTTTGGCAAATTCGCCACTGGGCCCTGTGGGTCACAAAAGGTAATCAAAAGGTGAATGATCTAATAGAGGGGGATAAAATTAAACCATTCCCAGTGCTCCAAAAACAATACTCGCTACCACCAAGAGACCTATTTTTGTACATGAGAGTAAAAAAACTTAATGTTTTCTAGGTTAGACACAACACACAATGTACTTCCCGAAGCGGTAGTGAATGTACCCTCAATGCGTTCAGCCAAACACTTGAAACCTCTCTCTCTATGTTACAATGCTTTTCTCCAGGGGCCTGCAAAAGACATAATGCCCTAAATGATCCAATGGGAGAAGGAGCTGGGGTATGAGATACCTCTGTCACATTGGCACAAAGCTATGTCAATTACTAAACGAGCCTCAAGGAGCTTATCACTCTGGGAAGCCTTCTGTAAAATCACCATGAGATGGTACCTGGTGCCATACAAGTTATCGCAAATCTATAAGGAGACATCGGAGCTATGCTGGAGATGCAAAACACAGATAGGCACTATGCTACACACATTTTGGGATTGTCCGGCCCTAGGAGGATACTGGGACCGGGTGGGGAAATTTATCTCTGATACCACACTCTATAGAATACCAAAGAAGCCAACCAGCTACCTTCTGCATATCATCCCCAGGCTGATACACCACCCCAATCACAAATCATTACTCATCATTCTCACAGTAGCTAAGATAAACTTGGCGTTCCACTGGAAGAGCACGACAATTCCCTCATTAGATACTCTCATACAGAGGTTGAATACGATAAGTATTTACGAGAGAATGGTTAGCAAAACACAGGGTTGTGTAAGTAGGTATGTGAGAGATTGGGAATGCTGGACCACAAATATTGGAAAGGCACAGGACAGCAACGCTAACAATGAGGAAACTGATAGGAATAAATAGCTTATAGGGCACCACTTTTGTGTGACTTTAATGTCCGGCCAGACTCTAGGGTTCTAAGGCCAGGGTATGTTTTTTAATGTGGATAAGTGCAAGATAATGCATCTTGGACGTAAAAACCCAAGGGCAGAGTACAGAATATTTGATAGAGTTCTAACCTCAACATATGAGGAAAGGGATTTAGGGGTGATTATTTCTGATGACTTAAAGGTAGGCAGACAATGTAATAGAGCAGCAGGAAATGCTAGCAGAATGCTTGGTTGTATAGGGAGAGGTATTAGCAGTAGAAAGAGGGAAGTGCTCATGCCATTGTACAGAACACTGGTGAGACCTCACTTGGAGTATTGTACACAGTACTGGAGACCGTATCTTCAGAAGGATATTGATACCTTAGAGAGGGTTCAGAGAAGGGCTACTAAACTGGTTCATGGATTGCGGGATAAAACTTACCAGGAAAGGTTAAAGGATCTTAACATGTATAGCTTGGAGGAAAGACGAGACAGGGGGGATATGATAGAAACATTTAAATATATAAAGGGAATCAACACAGTAAAGGAGGAGACTATATTTAAAAGAAGAAAAACTACCACAACAAGAGGACATAGTCTTAAATTAGAGGGACAAAGGTTTAAAAATAATATCAGGAAGTATTACTTTACTGAGAGGGTAGTGGATGCATGGAATAGCCTTCCAGCTGAAGTGGTAGAGGTTAACACAGTAAAGGAGTTTAAGCATGCATGGGATAGGCATAAGGCTATCCTAACTATAAGATAAGGCTAGGGACTAATGAAAGTTTTTAGAAAATTGGGCAGACTAGATGGGCCGAATGGTTCTTATCTGCCGTCACATTCTATGTTTCTATGTTTCTATGTTTCTATGTTTCACAAGAATTGTTGCATAAGCAATATCAATGTGAACCTAACCCCCCACCCCCTTTTTTCCTTTCTGTATTCCCCTCCCTCTATGTCATCTTTCTATGTTATTCTTATGTTTTAATGAAGCTAACAAGGCTACAATTACCGGAGGACAACACCATAATACGTTTAAGCAAAGCTTTGATGTCAATCTAGAAAAAATTGTTGTAAATTGTCGTGTAGCAATTGTTTACTCTGTTATATGAAAATGTTACAGTTTTGATATTATATGCATTGATAACATTGTCTAATAAAAATGATATATGGGGAAAAAAAACCTAATTGTCTGTATATAGTTGTTTTGTATCTGTATTTGTTTTCATATTTGCTTTTGTTTATATAATTCTTTGTTGCTGTGCTGGGGGACAATAGAGGTCCTAACTGCTAGATTGTAACAGTTGGAGAATGGCTACCCTACATATAGTTACTCTAAATATGAAGGGATTAAATTCCCCTGAAAAATGTTCCCTGACCCTCTTAGAGCTACACAGATTGCATGCTGACGTGGCATTCCTTCGTGAAACCCACTTTAAATAAAAAAAGGGGGCTCCAAGCTTTAGAAATTGTAGGTACCCTACTGGCTATTTCGGTCATTTCTCAGAGAAAAAAACTTGAGGGGTGGCCATACTAATCTCTGCCCAAGTGCCAATCACATTCATAGACCAGAAAATGGATGATTCGGGGAGAGTGTTGTTGGTAAATGGAAACATAGGACACAATATTGTGTCCAACACAGTCCAATGCAAAACCCTTTAAAAGTTTTTACAGTGGGTAGAGACATTTGCGGAGGGTATACTAATAATGGGGGTCTCTAGACTCAGCCCTAGACACCGTCTGTAACACACAATCGACAAAACCCAGTGTGAAGACAATTCTCCCACCTGCTAGGCCGTTCACAGCTATATGAGTGCTGGAGGATATGCCATCCAACTATGAAAGATTACTCCTACTACTCTCCAGCAACACGCACATACTCACGGTTGGATATGTTCTTTTTGCCACAGGTTTTTACACTTGGTAACATGCTCCTATGCCCTATCACATGGTCTGACCATGCGCCCCTGACTCTTGCCATTCAAATCCCCTCCCTACCCTTGAAAATGTTCCAATGGAAACTGAATGACTTGTTATTAAATGACCAGACCATACTCAAACAACTCCAGAGCTCAATACTATGCTATTTCGATGAAAACACCTTCCCAACTACCTCCCCTCTGATAACCTGGGAGGCACACAAATGCGTACTTAGGGGATTAATCATAGCTATCGCATCCAAACAGAAAAAAATCAGGGAACATAAAATAAAATCCCTCACAGATGACATACTGGCCTTGGAGGCAGCTCATAATCACAGGGACTCCTTTCTAACAAACAAAACGCTGCTTGCAAAACGATCAGAACTACAACAGCTCTTAAACACACCAAGTACAAAACACTCCTACTACACTGCCAGATATTATGGAGGCTCTCCACAAATTCTATTCTGAACTGTATAATCTAAGGAGTTGACCTCCTTCAGCGACTGACATTGATGCTTCCTATCCACAAGGGTACGTAACAAAATCCCAAGCAATATGTTGCAAACCCTAGACTGCCCTTTGGCGAAAGACAAATTCACCAAAGCTGTAGGTTCCCTGCCCCTAAGAAAAAGTCCAGGCCCCGAGGGTTTTACGGCAAAATACTATAAAACATTTATGGAAAAACTAGCAGACCCCTTTCTAAAGGCCTTTAACTCTCTTACAGACACCCCGTTACAACCGACCCCTGCTCTCGAAGCCCATATAATGTTACTACCGAAACCTGGGAAAGACCCTGTGATGAAAGCACCTTCGTCACTTGAATTTGGAGAGGCCTGCTCGCCAGCCTCTTGCCCTGTGACTATGGCCGCTGGGATATATTGCC
The DNA here is from genome assembly GCA_933207985.1 of Pelobates cultripes. Taxonomy (NCBI): domain Eukaryota; kingdom Metazoa; phylum Chordata; class Amphibia; order Anura; family Pelobatidae; genus Pelobates; species Pelobates cultripes. The sequence continues at coordinate 172,935,963 of OW240915.1, read as the reverse complement.
CTTTAAAAACACTATTCGGGCATATTGGATTTTAAAGGCACTGTTTCTGCCCCTTGGACTTTTAACTGGAACAGATTCAAACATGTGGGCAGCGGCCATCTTAAGTTGTCCAGCAGTGTTTTGCCGTTGAGTGTATGGAACTTTTGGGCATGGGACCATGTGCACGGTGGGGCAAAAATAAGACTTCCAGGAAATTCTTGAAGCCCTGAACCGATCTGAGTGATTTTTGAATATGTTGTTCATCCAGATTGGGGCTATCAGGGGATGTTGTATTTTGGGGTTTGTAAAAATTTATGTTTTTTTTCTGCTTAGAGTTAATTGAGTTAGTCCATTATCTTAGTTAATTGTATCACAGGCAGAGGGGAGGACTTGTGTGCTGTATGTGGGAGGGGCAGCCATTGTTGTATTGTTTTGATTGGATTGTGTGCCTGTGTTCCATCAGGCCAAAGGGGTGTGCCTCTGGCCTGAGGAATTGTATAAATTGTGAGTACTGGCTTGCATTAAACAGACCTGTACTATCCTTCATGAAGTCTGGGCTCATGTTTGGGGGATTGGAGAACTACCTACACTTTGGGGATTGCTATAATCACTATACTTCCCAGAGTAAGCTCTTGTAAGAGCTTGTTCCTGTTTTCTGGATTAGAAGAGAGGTCTACCTACTGGAATTTGGATCCTGGTCTTGGGTCCAGAGTGGGTGGAAGACAGCGAGACCCCAACCAAGCTGTGGCGGTTCGTGGGGTCTGCGGTGGTTATGATGTCTAGTGGAGTGCTTGAAACCCTCGGAAAGCATTAGGAGCATCCGTCAACAGAAGGTATGCAGTCGGGGTGCCAGGTGATCCGTTACAGACCCCACCAGTTGTGGCAGTTATCGCCCAATTTCCTTGCTTACCGTATATCTCAAGATCTTCACTAAAATACTTGCAAACCATCTACGTCCCCTTTTGACAAAACTCATACACTCAGACCAGGCAGGCTTCATCACTGAAAGCGATGCTAAACACAACACGACAAAGCTGCTTAATCTCATCCATCTATCACATTCCTACTCTCTGCCTAGCCTTTTGCTATCGGTCGATGCAGAAAAAGCATTTGACCAAGTAGACTGGTCCCTACTGAAAACGACTAAACAGGCAATGGGCTTCGGGCTCAACTGGGCAAACTGGCTTAATGCTATCTACTCCACCCCCACAGCCAAACTTAAAATGAATGGACAACTGTCAGACTCAGTGACAATTCAGAACGGCACAAGACAGGGGTGCCCCCTATCCCCTCTCCTCTTCATCCTAATGATGGAACCCTTCATTCAAGGAAAACAGGACAATAGGGACATTATAGGTTTCAAAGTTGGATTTGCTGATGATCTGCTTTGTACGCTGACATCTCCTATCACATCTATGACCCCCCTTTTAGAGGAAATAGCTACATATAATAATGTTTCAAATTTCCAGGTCAATTTTACCAAAAGTGAGGTTCTACCCCTAGAAATAGACCAACAATCTCAAACACTAATGAAGGGGATGTACCCTTTTACGTGGGCAGCGAAAGACATCACGTATTTGGGAATACATTTACCACGCAACTGACACTTATACTATTCATTTCGTCCCACTTCTCCACAAGATAGCTACTGACTTAGCCACTTGGTACAATCCCCAATTTGGATGGCTGTGTCGCATAAACATTTTAAAAATGAACACTCTCTCGAAACTGCTGTACCTTCTACAGACCTCCCAATTCAGATCCCCAAACCATTCTTTGCCAAACTCAAACACATATTTACCAAATTTATATGGGCAAACAAACCTCCACAGATCGCTTTCAGTATACTCAAGAGACTCAAAAATCAAGGAGGACTGGACATGCCACAAATAAGTCTATATCATGCTCACTAGGATATATGAATGGGCTAAACCACACCCACAGGCACAATGGGTAGAGTTGGAAAACTCCTTCTTCTGAACCCCAATTCACATGATCCCATGGCATAAAACCGGACAAACAGTCCTCCCCCCTCAACAGTCTCTTCACCCAACCATTGTCTGGAAGCTCACGAGACATATGTAATCCATATCACCATAACCATCTCCCCTATTTCCATTGACAGGAAACCCACTCTTCCAGCCAGGACTACAGGCCCACTCCTTTGACTTCATACAGGCACCCCAGAAGGCATCTTATCTAAGACTGCATACCGTTGTTGAGGGCAGTTCAGTTAAACCACTTTGCTCTCTTACTGAAACATAAGAAATTTACTGAAATAAAGATCAGTCTGCCACAAACAGGATACTTTGTGAGAAAAACAGGGTTTAGATGATATGCCACAAACAAGATTTTTGGAAAGTCAATGAATAAAGTCTTTTGTATACAAGCAAGCTTGAAGTTATACCAAGTAGTTAAGGATTTCCAGGATACTTTGCAATGCAGCTAGTTATAGGTAAATACCTTTTAGGATAAGGCAATACAGGATCATGCAGAGTTGCAGAGGTTGAAACAGGTAGGTATATTTCAAAATAATATAACGCAGGTTGCTTACGAGATCATGCAGTGATGCAACACTGCATGCAGTGATGCAACAACATAATGTAACTCCAAGTCAATCACACTTCTGTGAAATCAAACTGTCCACTTAGGAAGCAACATTGAGTGACAATCAATTTCACATGCTGTTGTGCAAATGGGATAGACAACAGGAGACACCCCCAATAAAGGAGTGTTTCTGCAGGTGGTGACCACAGACCACTTCTCAGTTCCTATGCTTCCTGGCTGATGTTTTGGCCACTTTTGAATGCTGGCTGTGCTTTCACTCTAGTGGTAGCATGAGACGGAGTCTACAACCCACACAAGTGGCTCAGGTAGTGCAGCTCATCCAGGGTGGCACATCAATGCTAGCTGTGGCAAGAAGGTTTGCTGTGTCTGTGTCCAGAGCATGGAGGCGCTACCAGGAGACAGGCCAGTACATCAAGAGATGTGGAGAAGGCCATAGGAGGGCAACAACCCAGCAGCAGGACTGCCACCTCCTCCTTTGTGCAAGGAGGAACAGGAGGAGCACTGCCAGAGCCCTGCAAAATGACCTCCAGCAGGCCACAAATGTGCATGTGTCTGCTCAAACAGTCAGAAACAGACTCCATGAGGGTGGTATGAGGGCCCGACCTCCACAGGTGAGGGTTGTGCTTACAGCCCAACAACGTGCAGGACGTTTGGCATTTGCCAGAGAACACCAAGTTTGGCAAATTCGCCACTGGGCCCTGTGGGTCACAAAAGGTAATCAAAAGGTGAATGATCTATTAGAGGGGGATAAAATTAAACCATTCCCAGTGCTCCAAAAACAATACTCGCTACCACCAAGAGACCTATTTTTGTACATGAGAGTAAAAAAACTTAATGTTTTCTAGGTTAGACACAACACACAATGTACTTCCCGAAGCGGTAGTGAATGTACCCTCAATGCGTTCAGCCAAACACTTGAAACCTCTCTCTCTATGTTACAATGCTTTTCTCCAGGGGCCTGCAAAAGACATAATGCCCTAAATGATCCAATGGGAGAAGGAGCTGGGGTATGAGATACCTCTGTCACATTGGCACAAAGCTATGTCAATTACTAAACGAGCCTCAAGGAGCTTATCACTCTGGGAAGCCTTCTGTAAAATCACCATGAGATGGTACCTGGTGCCATACAAGTTATCGCAAATCTATAAGGAGACATCGGAGCTATGCTGGAGATGCAAAACACAGATAGGCACTATGCTACACACATTTTGGGATTGTCCGGCCCTAGGAGGATACTGGGACCGGGTGGGGAAATTTATCTCTGATACCACACTCTATAGAATACCAAAGAAGCCAACCAGCTACCTTCTGCATATCATCCCCAGGCTGATACACCACCCCAATCACAAATCATTACTCATCATTCTCACAGTAGCTAAGATAAACTTGGCGTTCCACTGGAAGAGCACGACAATTCCCTCATTAGATACTCTCATACAGAGGTTGAATACGATAAGTATTTACGAGAGAATGGTTAGCAAAACACAGGGTTGTGTAAGTAGGTATGTGAGAGATTGGGAATGCTGGACCACAAATATTGGAAAGGCACAGGACAGCAACGCTAACAATGAGGAAACTGATAGGAATAAATAGCTTATAGGGCACCACTTTTGTGTGACTTTAATGTCCGGCCAGACTCTAGGGTTCTAAGGCCAGGGTATGTTTTTTAATGTGGATAAGTGCAAGATAATGCATCTTGGACGTAAAAACCCAAGGGCAGAGTACAGAATATTTGATAGAGTTCTAACCTCAACATATGAGGAAAGGGATTTAGGGGTGATTATTTCTGATGACTTAAAGGTAGGCAGACAATGTAATAGAGCAGCAGGAAATACTAGCAGAATGCTTGGTTGTATAGGAGAGGTATTAGCAGTAGAAAGAGGGAAGTGCTCATGCCATTGTACAGAACACTGGTGAGACCTCACTTGGAGTATTGTACACAGTACTGGAGACCGTATCTTCAGAAGGATATTGATACCAGAGAAGGGCTACTAAACTGGTTCATGGATTGCGGGATAAAACTTACCAGGCAAGGTTAAAGGATCTTAACATGTATAGCTTGGAGGAAAGACGAGATAGGGGGGATATGATAGAAACATTTAAATATATAAAGGGAATCAACACAGTAAAGGAGGAGACTATATTTAAAAGAAGAAAAACTACCACAACAAGAGGACATAGTCTTAAATTAGAGGGACAAAGGTTTAAAATAATATCAGGAAGTATTACTTTACTGAGAGGGTAGTGGATGCATGGAATAGCCTTCCAGCCGAAGTGGTAGAGGTTAACACAGTAAAGGAGTTTAAGCATGCATGGGATAGGCATAAGGCTATCCTAACTATAAGATAAGGCTAGGGACTAATGAAAGTTTTTAGAAAATTGGGCAGACTAGATGGGCCGAATGGTTCTTATCTGCCGTCACATTCTATGTTTCTATGTTTCTATGTTTCTATGTTTCACAAGAATTGTTGCATAAGCAATATCAATGTGAACCTAACCCCCCACCCCCTTTTTTCCTTTCTGTATTCCCCTCCCTCTATGTCATCTTTCTATGTTATTCTTATGTTTTAATGAAGCTAACAAGGCTACAATTACCGGAGGACAACACCATAATACGTTTAAGCAAAGCTTTGATGTCAATCTAGAAAAAATTGTTGTAAATTGTCGTATAGCAATTGTTTACTCTGTTATATGAAAATGTTACAGTTTTGATATTATATGCATTGATAACATTGTCTAATAAAAATGATATATGGGGAAAAAAAACCTAATTGTCTGTATATAGTTGTTTTGTATCTGTATTTGTTTTCATATTTGCTTTTGTTTATATAATTCTTTGTTGCTGTGCTGGGGGACAATAGAGGTCCTAACTGCTAGATTGTAACAGTTGGAGAATGGCTACCCTACATATAGTTACTCTAAATATGAAGGGATTAAATTCCCCTGAAAAATGTTCCCTGACCCTCTTAGAGCTACACAGATTGCATGCTGACGTGGCATTCCTTCGTGAAACCCACTTTAAATAAAAAAAGGGGGCTCCAAGCTTTAGAAATTGTAGGTACCCTACTGGCTATTTCGGTCATTTCTCAGAGAAAAAAACTTGAGGGGTGGCCATACTAATCTCTGCCCAAGTGCCAATCACATTCATAGACCAGAAAATGGATGATTCGGGGAGAGTGTTGTTGGTAAATGGAAACATAGGACACAATATTGTGTCCAACACAGTCCAATGCAAAACCCTTTAAAAGTTTTTACAGTGGGTAGAGACATTTGCGGAGGGTATACTAATAATGGGGGTCTCTAGACTCAGCCCTAGACACCGTCTGTAACACACAATCGACAAAACCCAGTGTGAAGACAATTCTCCCACCTGCTAGGCCGTTCACAGCTATATGAGTGCTGGAGGATATGCCATCCAACTATGAAAGATTACTCCTACTACTCTCCAGCAACACGCACATACTCACGGTTGGATATGTTCTTTTTGCCACAGGTTTTTACACTTGGTAACATGCTCCTATGCCCTATCACATGGTCTGACCATGCGCCCCTGACTCTTGCCATTCAAATCCCCTCCCTACCCTTGAAAATGTTCCAATGGAAACTGAATGACTTGTTATTAAATGACCAGACCATACTCAAACAACTCCAGAGCTCAATACTATGCTATTTCGATGAAAACACCTTCCCAACTACCTCCCCTCTGATAACCTGGGAGGCACACAAATGCGTACTTAGGGGATTAATCATAGCTATCGCATCCAAACAGAAAAAAATCAGGGAACATAAAATAAAATCCCTCACAGATGACATACTGGCCTTGGAGGCAGCTCATAATCACAGGGACTCCTTTCTAACAAACAAAACGCTGCTTGCAAAACGATCAGAACTACAACAGCTCTTAAACACACCAAGTACAAAACACTCCTACTACACTGCCAGATATTATGGAGGCTCTCCACAAATTCTATTCTGAACTGTATAATCTAAGGAGTTGACCTCCTTCAGCGACTGACATTGATGCTTCCTATCCACAAGGGTACGTAACAAAATCCCAAGCAATATGTTGCAAACCCTAGACTGCCCTTTGGCGAAAGACAAATTCACCAAAGCTGTAGGTTCCCTGCCCCTAAGAAAAAGTCCAGGCCCCGAGGGTTTTACGGCAAAATACTATAAAACATTTATGGAAAAACTAGCAGACCCCTTTCTAAAGGCCTTTAACTCTCTTACAGACACCCCGTTACAACCGACCCCTGCTCTCGAAGCCCATATAATGTTACTACCGAAACCTGGGAAAGACCCTGTGATGAAAGCACCTTCGTCACTTGAATTTGGAGAGGCCTGCTCGCCAGCCTCTTGCCCTGTGACTATGGCCGCTGGGATATATTGCCCTTTAAAAACACTATTCGGGCATATTGGATTTTAAAGGCACTGTTTCTGCCCCTTGGACTTTTAACTGGAACAGATTCAAACATGTGGGCAGCGGCCATCTTAAGTTGTCCAGCAGTGTTTTGCCGTTGAGTGTATGGAACTTTTGGGCATGGGACCATGTGCACGGTGGGGCAAAAATAAGACTTCCAGGAAATTCTTGAAGCCCTGAACCGATCTGAGTGATTTTTGAATATGTTGTTCATCCAGATTGGGGCTATCAGGGGATGTTGTATTTTGGGGTTTGTAAAAATTTATGTTTTTTTTCTGCTTAGAGTTAATTGAGTTAGTCCATTATCTTAGTTAATTGTATCACAGGCAGAGGGGAGGACTTGTGTGCTGTATGTGGGAGGGGCAGCCATTGTTGTATTGTTTTGATTGGATTGTGTGCCTGTGTTCCATCAGGCCAAAGGGGTGTGCCTCTGGCCTGAGGAATTGTATAAATTGTGAGTACTGGCTTGCATTAAACAGACCTGTACTATCCTTCATGAAGTCTGGGCTCATGTTTGGGGGATTGGAGAACTACCTACACTTTGGGGATTGCTATAATCACTATACTTCCCAGAGTAAGCTCTTGTAAGAGCTTGTTCCTGTTTTCTGGATTAGAAGAGAGGTCTACCTACTGGAATTTGGATCCTGGTCTTGGGTCCAGAGTGGGTGGAAGACAGCGAGACCCCAACCAAGCTGTGGCGGTTCGTGGGGTCTGCGGTGGTTATGATGTCTAGTGGAGTGCTTGAAACCCTCGGAAAGCATTAGGAGCATCCGTCAACAGAAGGTATGCAGTCGGGGTGCCAGGTGATCCGTTACAGACCCCACCAGTTGTGGCAGTTATCGCCCAATTTCCTTGCTTACCGTATATCTCAAGATCTTCACTAAAATACTTGCAAACCATCTACGTCCCCTTTTGACAAAACTCATACACTCAGACCAGGCAGGCTTCATCACTGAAAGCGATGCTAAACACAACACGACAAAGCTGCTTAATCTCATCCATCTATCACATTCCTACTCTCTGCCTAGCCTTTTGCTATCGGTCGATGCAGAAAAAGCATTTGACCAAGTAGACTGGTCCCTACTGAAAACGACTAAACAGGCAATGGGCTTCGGGCTCAACTGGGCAAACTGGCTTAATGCTATCTACTCCACCCCCACAGCCAAACTTAAAATGAATGGACAACTGTCAGACTCAGTGACAATTCAGAACGGCACAAGACAGGGGTGCCCCCTATCCCCTCTCCTCTTCATCCTAATGATGGAACCCTTCATTCAAGGAAAACAGGACAATAGGGACATTATAGGTTTCAAAGTTGGATTTGCTGATGATCTGCTTTGTACGCTGACATCTCCTATCACATCTATGACCCCCCTTTTAGAGGAAATAGCTACATATAATAATGTTTCAAATTTCCAGGTCAATTTTACCAAAAGTGAGGTTCTACCCCTAGAAATAGACCAACAATCTCAAACACTAATGAAGGGGATGTACCCTTTTACGTGGGCAGCGAAAGACATCACGTATTTGGGAATACATTTACCACGCAACTGACACTTATACTATTCATTTCGTCCCACTTCTCCACAAGATAGCTACTGACTTAGCCACTTGGTACAATCCCCAATTTGGATGGCTGTGTCGCATAAACATTTTAAAAATGAACACTCTCTCGAAACTGCTGTACCTTCTACAGACCTCCCAATTCAGATCCCCAAACCATTCTTTGCCAAACTCAAACACATATTTACCAAATTTATATGGGCAAACAAACCTCCACAGATCGCTTTCAGTATACTCAAGAGACTCAAAAATCAAGGAGGACTGGACATGCCACAAATAAGTCTATATCATGCTCACTAGGATATATGAATGGGCTAAACCACACCCACAGGCACAATGGGTAGAGTTGGAAAACTCCTTCTTCTGAACCCCAATTCACATGATCCCATGGCATAAAACCGGACAAACAGTCCTCCCCCCTCAACAGTCTCTTCACCCAACCATTGTCTGGAAGCTCACGAGACATATGTAATCCATATCACCATAACCATCTCCCCTATTTCCATTGACAGGAAACCCACTCTTCCAGCCAGGACTACAGGCCCACTCCTTTGACTTCATACAGGCACCCCAGAAGGCATCTTATCTAAGACTGCATACCGTTGTTGAGGGCAGTTCAGTTAAACCACTTTGCTCTCTTACTGAAACATAAGAAATTTACTGAAATAAAGATCAGTCTGCCACAAACAGGATACTTTGTGAGAAAAACAGGGTTTAGATGATATGCCACAAACAAGATTTTTGGAAAGTCAATGAATAAAGTCTTTTGTATACAAGCAAGCTTGAAGTTATACCAAGTAGTTAAGGATTTCCAGGATACTTTGCAATGCAGCTAGTTATAGGTAAATACCTTTTAGGATAAGGCAATACAGGATCATGCAGAGTTGCAGAGGTTGAAACAGGTAGGTATATTTCAAAATAATATAACGCAGGTTGCTTACGAGATCATGCAGTGATGCAACAATTGAAGCAGTTCAATGAAGGCATTACGCCACAAATCAGGATTCTTGTAAGCTGATAA
>OW240915.1:172743178-172926032 GCA_933207985.1 Pelobates cultripes | reverse complement strand
GAGCATAGACTTCAATGTCAAGGCACTGTTGTGTGCCGGGAGTAGACTTATCAAGCCTCCTAATTAATTAATCCAGGTGAGGTTATTAAGGTGAGTGAATGGATTAGTGGCTAGGGAGGCCACTAGAGGAGAAAATCATGAAGTTCACTTAAAGGGCCAGTAATAAACAAAAAAGTCTTACATGTCAGTTTTGAAACCTGACAGTTACTTTTTACTATTATCTATACCCTCTCACGCTGAGATTTGTAAAGGTTCCGTATGCCTGATAAGCACACAGTCCAAGACATAGGCCGCAGGGGGCTGCATTTTTGTTTGGCCTTCTCCCCCAGCCAGCGACCCACAAACCCTAGCTAGGGTGATTGGACTACTTCGACCATGGTTCTTATGTTTTGCAAAAATGATAAAAAATGACATGCAACTTGGGTGATTCCCCACGCTGCTCAAGCGTCTCAAACCCCGGTTACACCTTAGAGACATGTAACATGTACGGTAGGAGCCACAAACAGGCAGCCACCAAACGGAGAATAATAACTTACCCTGACCGGGCCATCCTACATAGGGGTAACGTGACATTGAAATTGAACAAAGAGCCAATATGTACACAAGGTATCTTGCTGAATGATGTATACCACTGTAATATAACATCGGAAGACAATATCAATGATTGATACACTATTACCAGTATGAAACTACAATTTGTAATCTTGATTCAATCTATTCGATAACCTCTGGTCATGTACATACCTTGTTCAATCTTATCAAGACTCACATTGTGCTATGTTCTTAACTGTGATCGAACCACTGTACATTATATGCCTTGAAATGGAACCACAAATTGCATAAATAAAAGCAATTAAAAAAACAAAAAAAATGGTATGCCATGGTTGGGTTATTTCACATTTCTGGGCTCTCAAAAGGCAACACAGACCCAGCAAACTGAACTGGCAAACTGAATTGGGCATGCCCTATATTGACCTTGTAACTTTCCAAAACACCATAAAACCTGGACATGGGGGGTATTGTTATACTCGAGAACACAGATATGAGTGTTTAAAACCATAAAACGTATCACAACTATTAAATCACCAGTAAAAGAGCAGTTTTGTGTAAAAAAAAATGCAAAAAAAAATAAAAACGCTAACTTTGGCAAGCATTTTTTTTTAAAATGTCTTAATTTTTCTTTCTTTTTTTTTTAATAATCCACATAAAAAAAAAAGTTAATGGGGATACAGAAAAGAGAAGGGAAAGGAATAAATAAATTTGCTTTCTAGAGCTACATCAAATGCAGTTTAACATAATTACATTGGAAAATATTTCAAAACATACATTTAGTATTTTTACATATTTCTGAGGTATGCAATAGAGTATACACCAAAGCTTAAAGAATCTTAAATTCTTTCTCCCTTTTACTTATAACGACTATAGCTATAAATCTTTACTTTTCTGTTTATCAACTATTAGATTGAATTTGGATTTTAGCCGAGGGTGTCTTAGCACATTGATTAATGATTTTTTTGATCACTCAACTCTACTTAATTTTCATTTGGCTTAATGATCCTACCTTATAGTCATAATATCATCTTAATATCACTCTCTATCTACCTATCTCTTGTAGCTCTCCAACCCACAGCAAATAAACAAAGAAAAAAAAATTCTATATTTTTTTTTTTTTTTTTAAAGGAAGGGCAATCCTAGACTTGTAGCTCACTTCTCGATTTCTATAGAATATTCATATAGTAAGTTAAATTGCTATATTCTCAGCCAGCAAACTCTTGAAAAGGGCTTTATAAGAGGGCAAAAAAAAAAACAGAATCGGGTCTACAAATATAATCATTAGAGTTGAGCAAACCCGGACTGTAAAGTTCATGTTGGTACCGAACATTACGTTTTCGGACCCCAGAACCGAACACGGACATATCACTGTATGTTCGGGTTGGAGTTCGGTGTTCGGCGATTTAATGGTGCATTTTAAAAGGCTGCAGGCAGCCAATTAACAAGCGTTTCACTTGTGTGCCCTTATAAGCCATCACAGCCATGTTTCTAATGGCATGGCTGTGATTGGCCAGTGCAGCATGTGTCCCAGCCTCTATATATAAGCTGGAGTCTCGTAGCGCTGCACACACATGAGGTCTTATTAGTGTAGGGAGAGGATGCTGCAGCTGTGAGGGACAGCTTAAGAAAGAATTCTGCAAACTATTACATATTACATATTACAGTGGGGTGTACTTCATTTCTGAGAGTGAAATAGAAGCATCAAATACTGCGGTTACATTGCAGTTTTTAAACTTAAAAAATTTTGGGTTCTAAAAAGTACAATAGTAGGATGCACTTCATATCTGAGAGACAAATAGAAGCGGCAAATAGTGCGCTTACTGGGCAGTTGTAAACATTCTAATTGTTTTGGTGCTAAACTGCTAAAAAGTAAATTTTGGGGCCTGCTCTTCATATCTGAGAGTCAAATAGAAGCGTCTAATAGTGCGCTTACAGCACAGTTGTAAACATTTTTATTGTTTTCGTGCTAAACTGCTAAATAGTACATTTTGGGGGTGCACTTCATATCTGAGAGTCAAAAAGAAGCGTCAAATAGTGCGCTTAATGCGCAGTTGTAAAAATTCTAATTGTTTTGGTGCTAAACTGCTAAATAGTACATTTGCAGCCTGCACTACAAATCTGAGAGTCAAATAGAAGCATCAAATACTGCGGTTTCAGCGCAATTGTAAACATTCTAATTGTTTTTCTGCTAAACTGCTAAATAGTACATTTGCGGCCTGCACTTCATATCTGAGAGACAAATAGAAGCATCAAATAGTGCGCTTACTGCGCAGTTGTAAAAATTCTTAGTTTCTGGGTGCTAATCTGCTAAATAGTACATTTTGGGGCCTGCTCTTCATATCTGAGAGTCAAATAGAAGCGTCTAATAGTGCTCTTACAGCGCAATTGTAAACATTCTTATTTTCTGGGTGCTAAACTGCTAAATAGTACATTTGCTGCTTGCGGTGCATTTCTTGCAGTCCAATAAACAAAAACAATTTTTTTTTTTACTATTGGCGGTTACAATGTCGACTGACATAAACCATCTGTTAGTTTGGTCGGTGAATGCAAAGATTGAGGAGAGCATCATTTAAGGGTAGTGGCCCTGGTTGTGGTGCTGCTGGTGTTGGTGGAGCTCCTGTTGCAAGGAGAGGACGTGGTCGATCTGTGCCAGCTACATGCACAAGTGAAACACCTTCCTCAGGTGCAAGTAGGCGACAGAACCTTCAGTGTTATTTGGTAGGCCCGAATGCCGCTCTACGAATGGTGAGGCCAGAACAAGTACAGGCGATAGTAGATTGGATGGCTGACAGTGCCTCCAGTACCTGCACATTGTCTTGCACACACTACACTAACATTTACACACACTATACACTAACACTTACACACACTATTCACTAACATTTACACACACACTATTCACTAACATTTACACACACTATACACTAACATTTACACACACTATTTACTAACATTTACACACACTATTTACTAACATTTACACACACACTATTCACTAACATTTACACACACTATTCACTAACTTTTACACACACTATACACTAACATTTACACACACTATTCACTAGCATTTACACACACTACACACTAACATTTACACACACTATACACTAACATATACACAAAATATTCACTAAAATGTATACACTACATCCTTACACAAACAAACAATCTGCAGTCACTACACACACTACATCCTTACACAAACACACACTCTGGAGTCACTACACAAACACACACACACTCTGCAGTAACTACACACACTACGTCCTAACACAAACACACACTCTGCAGTAACTACACAAACACACACACACTTTGTAGTCACTACACACACTACATCCACTACACAAACACACAGTCTGCAGTCACTATACATACATTAAATACTTACAAAAACACACACTATGTAGTCACTATACACACACTACATCGACTACACAAAGACACACTCTGCTTCTACACACTGTATTCACTAAACACTACATCCACTACACACACTCTGCATTCACTACACACACACACTACATCCACTACACAAACACACACTCTGCATTCACTATACACATCACATTTAATACACACAAACACTACATCCACTACACAAACACACACTCTGCGTCTAATATACACCACATACATTACACAAATGTACAATCTGCATCCACTATAAACAATGCAGCCGTTTAACACACACCACATCCACTTAACACACGAACTCTGCATCAACTACACACATTCTACATCCACTATACACACACCAGAATCAGTACAGACACTGTATCCCTGTGGGTGGACTCAAGGGGGGAAGCACTTTGGGCGGACTCGAGTTCAGGCACCGGGGGGCCCAGACCTTGAGCTGTGTCAGGGGCCCCAAAATTTCTGACGGCAGCCCTGACTCTGCTGGCGGGGTTTCCGTGGGCCATCCACCAAGCCCTTCCCCAGAAGTGGAAGCGATTGAGTGCACTGATGCACTTATATGTCAGGATGTGGACATGCAAGGACCACCGCAGCACGTCTCTGATGATGACGAAACACAGGTGCCAACTACTGTGGCTTTCTGCAGTGTGCAGACCGGCAAGGAGGGCAGGGTTGAGGAGTGGGTGGAAGATGATGGGGAGGATGATGAGGTCCTAGACCCCACATGGAATGAAGGTCATGAAAGTGACATGTGCAGTTTGGAGGAAGAGGCGGTGGTTGCACAGAGGTACCTGCACAGCATAAGAGGGAGCAGGGTGCAAAAGCGGAGCGGCCATCCCCTAGACGGTACACCTGTTACTGCCCACCGCACCCAGGGACCGAGCACACCATAGCCAGCTCCAAGGAGTTCCCTGGCGTGGCAGTTCTTCACACAATGTGCTGACGACAAGACACAAGTGGTTTGCACACTGTGCAATCAGAGCCTGAAGCGAGGCATAAACGTGCTAAACCTGAGCACAACCTGCATGACCAGGCATCTACATGCAAAGCACGAGCTGCAGCGGAGTAAGCACATCAAAAACCAAGAAAGGTCTAAGGCTCCTCCTGCTTCCTCTTCTGCTGCTGTCTCAGCCTCTTCCTCCACCTCTGGAGTGACAGTGGCACCTGCCACCCCACAAACAGAGGATGTGGCAGCAATGCCACCATGTCCACCACCATCCCCAAGCATCTCCACACTGTCCCATGGGAGCGTTCAGCTGCCAATCTCCCAAACACCGGAGAGAAAGAGGAAGTATGCCCCTACCCACCCACGATCCCTGGCCCTGAATGCCAGCATTTCAAAATTTGTGGCCTTTGAAATGCTGTCATTCCGTCTGGTGGAGACAGACAGTTTTAAAAACCTGATGGCGGTGGCTGTCCCACAGTACGTGGTTCCCACCCCACCCCACCACTACTTTTCCAGGCGAGCCATCCCTTCCCTGCACATCCAATTGGCGGACAAAATCAGGTGTGCACTGCGCAACTCCATCTGTGGCAAGGTCCACATAACCACAGATACGTGGACCAGTAAGCACTGGCAGGGACGCTATATATCCCTAACTACACACTGGACAAATGTAGTGGCGGCTGGGCCTGATGCGGATAGCAGTTTGGCGCATGTCCTTCCGCCAACAAGGATTGCAGGGCATTTCTCTTTGATTCCTGTTGCCTCATCCTCCTACTCCGCTTCCTCCTCCTCTACCACCACCTCATCCGGGCAGCGTAACACCTTCACCACCAACTTCAGCACAGCCAGGGGAAACGACAGCAGGCTGTTTTAAAACTCATATGTTTGGGGGAAAATCCCCACACCGCACAGGAGCTGTAGACGGGCATGGAACAACAGACCGATGAGTGGTTGTTACCACTGAGCTTCGAGCCCGGCCTGGTGGTGTGCGATAATGGGTGAAATCTCGTAGCAGCTCTGGGCCTAGACGGTTTGATGCACATCCCTTGCCTGGCACATGTGCTGAATTTGGTGGTGCAGAAATTCTTGAAAAACTACCCAGATATATCAGAGCTGCTGCAGAAAGTGCGGACTGTCTATGTGCGCTTTCTGCATTCTCACCCTGCCTGTGCTGCAGCTTTCCCACTCACCGCCTCATATGCAACGTGCCCACAAGGTGGAACTCCACCGAGCAGCAGCAGGCGATAGTGGAGTTTCAGATGCAGCACGCACAGGTCAGTCGCTCTGTGGAAAAGCACCACTTTACCACCAATGAGTGGGCCTCCATGCGAGACCTGTGTGCCATTTTGCACTGTTTCGAGTACTCCACCAACATGGCCAGTGCCAATGACGCCGTTCTCAGCCTTACTATCCCGCTTCTATGTCTCCTTGAAAAAACGCTGCGGGCGATGATGGAAGAGGATGTGGCACAGGAGGAAGAGGAGGAGGAAGAGGGGTCAATTCCACAGTTATCAGGCCAGTCATTCACAAGTGGCTTGGAGGGTGGGTTCCTGCACCAGCATAGGCAAGGTACACAATTGTCCAGCCATTTATGCCTTAGAGCTTGCCATTTATGCCTTGGAGGTGCTGGCCTGCCCTGCAGCCAGTGTATTGTCTGAACGTGTGTTTAGCACGGCAGGAGGCGTTATCATAGACAAGCGCAGCCGCCAACGTGGACAAGCTCACATTTATTAAAATGAACCAGGCATGGATCCCACCAGACTTGTCTTTACATTGTGCAGAATAGACATTTATACCAGCCTCACCCAGCCATTGCTATACTCAAGTGCACTTATTCTTTGTTTTCTTTTTTTATATGGCCGAATATTTTGGAGGCTACCCCAATAAAAAAAATTTAAAAAAGTGTTGGCTACCTCCTCCGCTGCCGCTTAAACCTACACCGCCATGGTCACCGCCTCCTCAACCTATGGGTCACTTAGTATAAACTATGTACACAATAACAGAGGCTTGTGAAGGCCTTTTCTCCATGCATCAGGAGTTGCGCATTTCTCCATGCATCAGGACTGCAAGAAATGCACCGTAAGCCGCAAATTTATCTTTTTTATATTTCCCAATATTTTGGGGGCTACCCCAATTAAAAATATATATATATATATAAAAAACAGTGTTGGCTACCTCCTCCTCCTCCACCGCCGCTTCCACCTACACCGCCACGGTCACTGCCTCCTCAACATATGGGTCACTCAGTATAAACTATGTACACAATAGCAGAGGCTTTTTCTCCATGCATCAGGAGTTGAGCTCAGTTTAAACAATGAAAGAGAATACCCTCTCTCAAATGGATAATTCTGGTGATCCTCCTGACAGCCATGCTTTAGATTTTGATTTATGTTTTTCCAAAGCTAAAATCAAAGATTTCATCTAGTTCTATTTTATGGCTCAGCTGTATTTTAATATCATTTTAAGTGATTTCCCTATCCACATTTGTTTGCAGGGCACTTGCCCTACTCTTACCCCCTTTTTATTTCCTTTTGCAGCCCTCTAGCCCTTTCCAGGAGTTTTTTAGAGGTATTTTTGTGCCCAAAAGTTTGGATCCCCATTGACTTCAATGAGGTTCGGGTTCGGGGTCAAGTTCCAGCACCAACCCAGACTTTTTTTCAAAGTTCGGCCGAACCCGCCAGACCTGAACATCCAAGTGTCCGCTCAACTCTAAGTATCATATCTAATTTGTATATTTACAATTATATTTTTATATATTTAAAGATGTAGTTGTTGAGTTTGTACTATATATAATGATCTCTAATCTGAATCCATCTTCACCAGCATTTATTGTATATGCCCTCTATACTTTGAAGACGACTAACCATTTGTTAATATTTACTTGTGGATTCAATTCGCAATATAATCGCTAACACAGTGGGACATTGTGATTGTTTCCATTTATATGCAATTGCTGTTTTTGCTGCTATAAGACAATGTGTAATTACATATAATTTGTCTTCCTTGAGTGGGTTTGGAAACATATGTAAGAGGAAGCATTCTGGTGTCCTTGGAATTTTAACTTCTAATGCTTTTATAAAAAATTGTTCTAGTAATTACCAGAATTTAATAATTTTGGTACAAGTCCAAAACATGTGTAATAGTGTGCCCACCTGATATTTACACCTCCAACTTGTTGGAGGTGATGTACCTGGAAACATGTGTGCCAGTCTTGCTGGTACTAGGTACCACCTCATTGTCAATTTACAAAAGGTCTCCCAATGTGCTAAACTGTTAGTGGCTTTTTTAACCCTATCTAATGCTAATTGCCAACTGTTTTGCTGAAAATTAGTATTTAAATCTCTTTCCCAAGTTGCATGTATGGGGGTAATACTTCTGCCTCTTAATTAAAGAAGATTGTAAGAAAGAGACAAAGCTTTTAGATTATTTAATTTCCCTAAACATTTTTGGGCAAAAGATGATAAAGGTAACTTCATTCTGTTTTCTAGTTTCATATTATATAAAATATTCTTAATGCGTAAAAATTTAAATAGTTCCTTTTTGGTAGGGAATAGAGTTGTTGTAATACTGGGAAGGGCATAATACTTGTATCATCATATAAGGCACTTATGTTGTTAATACCCTGTTGTATCCAGAGATCCAGAGACAGGTCTGTTGTAT
This sequence comes from Pelobates cultripes, assembly GCA_933207985.1. Lineage (NCBI taxonomy): Eukaryota > Metazoa > Chordata > Amphibia > Anura > Pelobatidae > Pelobates > Pelobates cultripes. The sequence goes on along the minus strand of OW240915.1, from coordinate 172,917,454 downwards.
AAGAAGCTATAACTTGCAATGGTGCTACATATAATAACTCTTTATCAATGCCGAGTTTTGAAGTCATACAATTTTGGAGCATTAATTTTGTTGGAGGTAGAGTTTTATGGTCTTTTGTACGGTTCGTAGAACCAGTCCATAAAGCTGTTTCAACTGATCCTTGGGTCATACAGGCATTTTCTAACGCGAGCCAGATAGGGGGATTTCAGCGTTCCAGGGTCATTAAGCCCTGAGCCAATTTTGAAGCCTTATAGTATAATTTAATATTAGGAATGCTCAAGCCTCCTTTTTGGAATGATCTCCAACTTAATTTGTGCGTTATACGTGGAGGTTTCCTCTTCCATATATATGAATTTATTGTAGTTTGGAATTTTTTCAGCAGGGCATTTGGAATTGCTATTGGCAATGTTCAAAACAAATATAAAATATGTGGTAAAATCATAATTTTGACTGTATTTATACGGCTTAGCCATGATATTCCTTTCTCATCCCAGTTTTTAAGTTGAAGGTCTAATCTACTTAAAAGGGGAATGTGATTTTCTTTTATAATCTGGTTCATCACATTTGACAGTTTAGTGCCAAGGTATGATATTGATAACTTTCGCCAATCAAATGGTTAAGTGTCTTTTAATACCTGTAAGATATGTATAGGCATCTGAATTGCTAAAGCTCGTGATTTTTTTGGCTAGCGATTGTGACTAAGTGGCTACTACAAAAAACTGTACATACCCCATTTTGAATACCATGGGTTCTCTACCTTTACAAATGGTATGCCATGATGGGGTTAATTTTCATTCCTGGGCTGCTATACGGTCTCAAAGGCAACATAGGCTCAGCAAACCAATCTGGCAAATTTCAATGTGCAAACATGGAAAAGGGGAGAGCCCTACATGTGACCCCTGTAAGCTTGCCAAAACCCATACAACTTGTACATTGGGGGCACTGTTGTACTCGGGAGATGTTGCTGAACACATATTGGGGTGTTCTCTGTCAGTGACACATAACAGGAACTGAGAATCCATGCCTAGAGTACAATGTCAGAGAAAAATAACACAAAAAATGACTACACAAAAGTTTGATAGAGACTGGTGGTAGAATTAGTGCATGGAAAGTGTTACAATACCACCAATTGGAAATACCATTTTCAAAAATATATGGTTTGGCTGGCTTAAAAAATGTCCCAAATAAGACATGGGTGCATGATGATCAGTTGTGAAATTTCTAAGTTGGAAAATTGGAATGTGCACCCTCCAAATAAGGTCTTTTAGCCCCCAGAGAACCTGACACACCGATACATGGGTGGTGTCACTGTACTCAGGAGATGTTGCTGAATATATATTGGGGTGTTCTGTGGCAGTAACCCTTAAAGTGCTCTGTACATGTATTCTTAAATTGATGTGTGTCAAAAGAATCAATTATTTTTATTTTTTTTAAATTTGGCGTAGATTGGTGGTAAAATGGTTGCATGAAAAGAGTCAAAATACCCCACGTTTAATACGTGAGGTTGTTTTCTTTTTAAAAATATATACATGTGAAGGGTTATTCAGGGATTCCTGACAGATATCAGTTTTACAATGTAACGTTAATTTTGAAAAAAATTGGTTTGGAAATCGCAAAGTGCTACTTGTACTTATAGCCCTAAAAAACTTAAAAAAAAAAAAGCTAAGAACATGTTAACATTGGGCATTTCTAAACTGAGGACAAAATTTTGAAACAATTTAGCATGGGTGTTTTTTGGCGGTTGTAGATGCGTAACAGATTATGGTGGCCAAAGTTAGAAAAGGTGTGTTTTTTTATTTTTTCATCATATTTTATAAAAAAATTTATAGTAACTTATGATATGATCAAAAATAATGGTATCTTTAGAAAGACCACTTAATGGCAAGAAAAATTATATATAATATGAGTGGGTACAGTAAATGAGTAAGAGGAAAATTACAGCTGATACAAACATCGCAGAAATGTAAAAAGAGCCCTGGTCCTTAACGGTAAGAAAACTGAATGGTCTTAAGGGGTTAAAAACAACAGATTTTACATTTCCTTTGTTGTTTATTTTTTTATTTATTACTGGCATTTTTAAAGCGCCAACATATTCTGCAATATTCAGCACGTGAGCTGAGATCTAGCCATTTTATACAAAGTTCGGTGGTTCCCAAACTTTTTAGGTTTAAAGCGCCCTTAAAATTTCAATATTTTTCCAAGACGCCCCAAGTAAAAAAAAAAATCTAGGTTGTATACATTTACAGTGCTGCGGAATATACTGTGCACCTGTTATGCAGAAATTTTTCCCTGTCAAGGGCAGATGTGTGTGAGGGGTACAGTGTGTGTGTATTGGGGGCAGTGTGTGTGTTTGAGGGTTACAGTGTTTGTATAGGGGGAGTGTGTTGTATAGGGGGGAATTATTGTGGGTCAGTGGGAGTAGGATGTGAGATTAATATACACTTTTTTATTTAAAAAAATATATATATCCCCTTCCCTTCTTACCTTTTCCTGGGATCGGGGACAGTACTAAAAACCCTGGTGGTTCGGTGGAGAAGCCCTGGTGGTCCAGGTGTGAGAGTAAACTCTAGCAATGCTAGACTGTGGCAACACTTCAAATTTGCGGGAGGAGAACATGGCAGAGCTGCAGGTTAGAGCTTCCCTGGGTCCTCTCTACCTTCCCTACCAGCTGCCTGCATTATAGTGCTAGCGGGCCAGTGAGTTAGATCTCTTATCTCCCCTCCAGTCCTACAGAGCTGGCAGGGGAGAGCGAGGCACAGTTCCTGGTGCTATGATCATATGATCATAGCACTGGAGAAATATTTTGTGATGCCCCTATGTGCCCATCCACACAGTTTGGGCACCGCTGGTCTAGTTACTATAATCTAAAGTATATAAAGGGGATTTGTGACACGAGGAAGCAAGGGGAATTTGGAAGATATGACCAGATAAAATTAAAGGAAAGCTACTGTAAATGTATAAAGGAAATGAGGGGTAATCTGCGATTTTTACTTGTGAGGTTGGGTTTGTGAACCAAGCTTGAAAGTTGCAACGAGAGTCTGAGGTGTTTGCTAATGAGGCTGGGTTTGTAAATCAAGGGTACAAATCATATGAGATTTTACCTTGTGTTAAAAAATATAATACTGTCAAAAAATATTGAGAAAAAAAACTAATTATAAATGGTCGCTGAGCAAGTGGATAATCAAAAAATAAAAGCCAAAAGTAGACATACTTCTACAGGAGAACTGAAAAATACGTGTTTTGCCCTGCAATTTTTTCCCAACAAAAGTAAAGTGAAAACGTGTTCTGCTCACAATAAATATTGTTATCTTCTGACTGTTCATTTTCACATATTTGTAAAACGTCACATAACTCTTTAGAGACCGTATTCCACAGTGACTGTGAAAACCACAGGAAATAAATAAATCAAACATTTCCATTTTTCATTCCATTGATATATCAGAATAAAACCATTTTTAAAAATGTACAGCTTTATTAGATTCCAAATGAAACAATTGCATTCACAGTACTTAGGACCCTTGGGTATGCTACACAAAGCTTAAGAGATCTATTCACTAAGCAGCTTGTAAACCAAAATAGCAGAGTCGGAATATAATATTCAATGATGCAGAAATGGACATTGTTTCCAACTCAAATATGTCCTAAATTTTTTTAAGTCAGTTCTGCAGTCACAACAATGTAGGATTTAGAGAAAAGTCCCCTATGATTTTATACTTGGAGGATAATTCCTTTGTTTGGAATCAGAAAAAACGTAGACAAGGAAATAAGAAACATTTTGTAAAAGAAAAAAAATAGACCTGCTTTGTAAAACATATGAATCATCTGGAAATGCAGAAATATATGCATATTTGTAAATTACACATGCACACGTTGTTAACAATAGCACATACTTTCTCATTTAAACATATGGTAATAATTACCAGGTGCAGTTTTTGGTGGTATGTTAATACCACACTTGATTTGCTAATAAAATTAAGTGTGGCATCATGAATGAGATCTTCAAAAACATATTCAAGACATCATATATCGTAAATAATGAATTCATAAAATATAATATTAACATGAAAAATTACATATCAATGTAATATTCATTGCTTCTCTTTCTCTTAATTGCTTCTCTAAATGAATGCAAATTCACAACTATTGCTTGTTGTGCTGTCTTCTTTTTCATGTCTAATTGACATCATCGAATTGCCCACAAAAGGCTTTATATGGTACACAAATCACTGCACCTTTATTAGTATTAACAACATCAGCATGATGAAAGGGGGAACTAAGGCTTAATGTATTTCAGACCGAGACGTGCTTACTCCTAGGATTATTTCATTGACTGACCAGGTAGAAGAGAAAACCTTTAGATGAAAACAGAGGGTCTTTTACCCCCAAAACACTATGCTCTACTAGAGTACACAAATCAATGGATTTCAGACCGAGATATCCTTACTCATAGGATTGCTTCCTATGAGTAAGAACCTCTATGTCTCAAACTTTCTCTACTGTTATCATGCAGCCCAACTCACTCAAATGTAGCAATGGCATGCAACTCCTTAGCATAAATTATTTTTGATATCCATATACAACACTGTTCATTGCCACCATCAACGTCACCAATGATCACTCATTCCTTTTTTCTATGGGACCGAATTAAGGACAAATACATCCTTTCTTCTTTTGGTTTTCCTCTTATTCCAATCCTAAGGAATATATTATTCGCTCCAGCGATAAATCAGCATTGTTTGCTTGATTTTAAGCCTAGCACACTTATAAAATCAACATCAAATAACTGCATATACCCAGTGGTGGAACTACCGTGGTCACAGAGTTTGTATCAGTGTTTGTATCTGTAGGAGTGTCATTCTGCTAAATCACACCTTCTTTGAGAATCTACAAACTGTCTCTTGAGCTCCAATAGTACTATTTCTGCCATTTCCTCCCTGTCATCTGTTTTACTGTGACACAATCCATTCCACATTTCCAAATATATATAAAAAAAATCTCCAGTCATTTAGCTTATTAACATAACACTTCTACTCCCAGATATCAGAAATGTGGAGGGTGTGAAAGGATATCCATTCCTGGTTTTATTGGTATTTAAAACTGAACTCATTGGTATTACTTTCTTTCCTGACTACTGCACCTCTCATGGAAATAGGCTATGTCATAAATTCTCTAGAAATTACTCCTTGTCAATGACCTTGGTTTTCCTTCTGTGTTTTCCCCTCCATACATTATTTTACAGTTTTCAACCTTTCTATTCCCTCTTCTTCATGTCTTTTTATTTGTTTCCCTATCTCATGTGCAGTGACAGTTTGTTGTTTTTTTGTTTTTCTTACTTTTTGTTTCTGTCTCAACAAGAGACCTGATAGTCTGAGGGTTCAGTGCAGTATAGTAGCTTTTTTTTTTTAGAACTGTACTCTTCTGGATAAAGAACACAAATGTCTGGAATGTCTGGTGTCTGCTGAAGCCACTCTCCCAACTTGGGTGTTACAGCTGCAAGTGAGCCTATCACAACTGTGATTAGTATTGCCTTCAATTTTCACGTACTTTCTAGCTTCTCTTTCAGCCCTTGATACTAGTCCAGCATCTCATGCTCCTTCTTATTCTCCTTATTAGTTTGTATTACTGGATGTGTCTCTACATTGGTAAGAATAATCCTTTTTAATAGTGTCCTTTAAATCTGCAAACAGAACAAAAGATGTCAGTTCCAACTTCTTAATACTGTTAGCAATGGAAGTAATATTCTCTACCAGATGTAGGTTGTGGGCAATAGTGTCCACCTTGTCTTCTCACTATAAGGAAGTCTGCTTCCCCACCTATTTTTATAGCATGTCCCATACCATCACTTAGGGAGTTTGTCCTGCTGTTAAGTCCAATGATATTTGCTGAATTCCATACTCCCAATCAAGTTCCGACTCCTCCCAGAAGGGCTGCAAATATGTCCCATTTTTCCTGACTCCCTGCCTTGCCTAAACCACTACCGCTGTGCTTCCACTACTTTAGTTATGTGTTCTGGTGAGTCCAACACCAGGGGCTGTTGAGGTTGGAGTAGTGTATACCAGAAAAGTATCCTTTGTGCTACCTCTCTAGGACCATCTGCTGGCCTCATCATATTATTCGCTATTTCTTTCTCTATGCTGAGTAGATAATAATTAGTTGCCGCAATTCTTCATGCCTGATCAGACACACTGTTATTAAATCCCAATAGTCTACTAGCCAAATGACCCATATCATATTCTAACAGTTCTGTCCATTCCTCTAAGTTAATACCTCCCTTTTTAGCTCTATTTGCTCCCCTCATGTGTAAAAGTGTTAAAGTTGTTAGTTTGCATACTTCCCCACCATTTCTGTAAATTTTCTTTGTCTGTGATTGACATAGCCCTTGTCTGTCTAGAGAAGCTAGTATTCATTTATCTTGCAATAAAGTGTTCAGTTATTATTATAGATGCTTGTGGGACACAATTTACAATTGACACATTCCCCTTATGTTTTGTTCCCAGCACTGGTTCTGTGCTCTCAGAAATAAAATAAGACTGGCCTGGGCAAACTTTAGGAATCTCCTTATCCCATTTATTTGTATTTTCTTTGGTTTTCATTTTATATTCCATGACTAGGTTTTGGGGTTCAGTGATTTTAGCACTATATGCATATCTCTGTTCTATTTCCTTTAATTCCTTCTCCAAACCCTCAATTATTTTGTTTGTTCTTAGGGCAGCTATTTTACAACAATCTCTTTCATCAAAAGCATCTTCCATTTTATTAGTGGTTACTAAATGATCTTGCTGCAATTCGAGTACCATGCTTGCCAAACCCCCTATTGCAGCAACAACTGCGTGTGCCACCAAGCTTTTCCTTTTAATATGGCACTTTTTATTAATTACAATCTGTGTCATATTTTCCACAATCGGGGGCCTGCTGATTCTGGAAGCTCACATGGTCCATCATGTTTGTCAATGACATTCTTGAAGTACTCTTGTACTTCTGCAGAATACTTAGCACCTAGAAATGACATTTTAATACAGACATCTCCCTGAGTCTTTAACCAAAATAGACAAGCAGACCAAGTAAAAAAAACAACAACAATCTTTTAACAATGGGATAAAAAAAACAAAAATACAGAAACTGGCTCCAAAGAGATTGAACCATTTGAGAAACATAATTACACTAACCTATTCAAACAAAAAAATACAACAAAATGCCAACAGATAGCAAATCACAAAACCACCCTTCTGCCTTTGTTTAAGTGCAGTGGGGTTTTATACAAATAAGCAGAATGATTCAAAGGAAGATCATGGGAACTGGAAAATACCTCATTGTAACTTCAGCACAATGATAATCCCAACCATATAACAATCTAACATAGGCACCTTTACTTCATAATACTATTTACCCCAAATACAAACTGTTCATCTGCTATTAAACACACTCTAGTCTGAAAATGGAAATGTTAACCTGGCTAAACAATTAGCCCTGATACCTTTATCATGTAAACATTATGCTCCTATCCTGAATTCAATGGTTCAAACAGACATAAGATAAAACAAACAAAAAAAAACCACACACACAAAAACAGTATTTAAACTTAGAATGCAATGAAGCCACACAATTTAACATCTAAGAAAACAATCAAAATAGATTAAGTTTCATTTTAGTTAGTTGCAACAAGAGAGAGGCAATACAGCACATGGGCAATTGTACCAATGCAGTGCAACTATTCAATCTTCCCATTTTATCACCAATACTTTAATACTGTCAGTCACAATACACAAATTCAAAACAGTAAACAAAACACATATGTATATTTGTTTCAACAAAAATGAATCCTATAAGTATAGTAGTGAGGTGTGTAGGCGCTTCACAGTGAATAAAGCACACAAAACTAAGGTGTACAACTGGTGTATCCCCTTCACCATATAAAAACACTAAACACAAGATAAAAAATGTATACACCTTAGAAACATATAATATAATACCTATCCCTGTGTAGCCAATGGACAGGGTAAATCTAAAAGAATAAGAAGAAATGACACATAGTGCTTTCTGTATGTATAATAAAAGAGCAAAAATGCATGAGGAATAAAACTCAAAAAGTGTAGAGCCGTGCCAGGCTCTATATACTGCGTTCCAGGGTGCCTATACAGGCTAAGAGATGTGTAGTTCTTCCTTCTGTAATTAGTACTGAAGATGGAGGCTCCAGTTAAATAATAAAAGATATTTATTACAAGGTATAACACCAAATTTAAAAACAAAATAGGGATAATAAGCAGTGCATAAATAACATAAAAGTCACTGCAAAGAAAAATATGCAAAGTCCCAAATCGCAGTCAGCAGACGCGTTTCGACTCCTGAAGTTTTCCTCAAAGCTGATCTGTGCCTCCATCCTTACGGCATAAATATGCTGGTGATTAATCCTCATTATCTTCACCTGGCTTTGTTCTGACATCTTTTCTGGAGAGTAAATCATGTGTCGTTGTGGCGCACATTTTCCGGTTTCGGATTGAGTCCGGCACAAGGGCGGAAGTTGGTAAAACAAGTTGGTAAGAATACAGAACAACACAATACTCAAACAATATATTAGATAAAAGGAAATTGCTTATAAGTTACCCACAAATTAGAGAAAATGGGACAATTCAAAATCGTATTAAGACCCTTTGGAACCAAGGTATCTAGAGTAAAAATCCATCTAGTTTCTATTTTGCCAAGTTCTTTAAAATTATCTTCTCCTCTCCAATTAGAAACATTTTTATAAATGGCCATAAAATATAAAAGTGATGGATCCTTATTTTGAAATTTAGCAAAATGTGCAGATATACTGTGTTTTTCGTACCCCCTCTGGATATTGCCCATGTGTTCCGCAATACGTGTATTTAAGTTCCTGGTAGTCATACCTACGTACTGCAGTCCACATGGGCACCAGAGGAGGTATATAACATTGGTGGAGTGACAAGTTAAAATATCTCTGACGTTAAAATTATTTCCTGATACTGATGACTTAAATGATGTGATAGGCACCTTTTTAAAACTTGTCTTTTTGCAACCAGAGCACGTTTTGCTGTAATAAAAAACAGATTTTTGGTTAAATGTATTAGTAGTCTTACTAGGTTTAATAAAACTCCTTACTAAATTATTTTTTATATTCTTGGCACCCCTGTATATAATATTAGGTTTATCTCCAATAAAAACTGAAAGATCACCATTTGTTTTTAAAATGTACCAAAATGTATTAAAAACTTTCTTGATTTGGTGAGATTGGTTATTAAAATCTATGATAATGGGGGACTTCTTTTTTTTCCCTTTGATTATCTAATTTTCTTTTATCCCCTCTGTCTTTTATAATTTAATCTCTTTCAAGTGTTTTTACGTTCTCTCATTGTTGATTTAAAACCTCCGGATTATAGTTTTTATCTAAAAATTGATGTTCAATAAAATTGGCTTGTTGATTAAAAATTTGAACGTCACTACAATTTCTAAGAATACGGACAAATTATCCTCTAGGGACATTTGCAAGCCAGAGCCCAAAGTGGCAGCTGGTGGTATCAATAAAACTATTTACATCCACTTTTTTATTTATTGCTGAAATAAATAGGTTATTAGGGGACACTGTAAGATATAAAATACTTGACCAGAACCCCTCAACTTCTATTTTTAATCAATATAAAGTTTTAATTAATCAAGGTCGATTACTTCATATTTTTAATGAGAAAGAATTCAAATTTTTAAATATTGGTGTTTACAAAATTCCTGTTTTTTATGCTCTCTCAAAAATTCATAAAAATTCACAAAACCCTCCAGGAGACCCATAGTTGCAGGGATTGATTCCATCACCAGTCATCTCTCGGAATACGTGGACAGGCTGCTGCAACCAGTAGTCACTAGCCAGCCCGCATATTTGAAAGAGTCCTCCCAAGTCATTAGGGATCTAAATAGTATTGCTTTGGGAGATGAATGTGTTTTAGTCACCTGCGACATGGGTAGTCCCATTCACCAGGCTGTAAGGCAGTAGACCACTTTCTCCATCTACATGGCTTTCCAGATACTCAGATCAGCTTTATTTTGGAGAGCATCTAATTCATTCTCACTAATAATTATTTCCCATTCACCAGGCTGTAAAGCAGTAGACCACTTTCTCCATCTACATGGCTTTCCAGATACTCAGATCAGCTTTATTTTGGAGAGCATCCAATTCATTCTCTATAATAATTATTTTTGGTTCGAGGGATCATACTTCCTCCAACTAGTCGGTAGTGCGATGGGCACCAGGTTTGTAACCAGCTATGCCAACCTTTTTATGTCTTATTGGGAGCAAATATTTTTGCTTGACATGGATAGCTGGGGTAGATCGCAGATAGATTGACAATATATTTTTTATTTATCCCTCGAACACTTTTTAAAATTTTTAAACACTAATGAGTACAATATTGTTCTTACTACAAATTTTATTCAGATAAATGTCCAATTTTTAGATCTTGAAGTTTATATTGAAAATTTTATCATTACGACCAAAATCTTTTTTTAAAAAGTGGATGTAAATAGTTTTATTGATACCACCAGCTGCCACTTTGGACCCTGGTTTGGAAATGTCCCTAGAGAACAATTTGTCCGTATTCTTAGAAATTGTAGTGACGTTCAAATTTTAATCAACAAGCTGATTTTATTAAACATCAATTTTTAGATAAAAACAATAATCCGGAGATTTTAAATCAGCAATTAGAGAATATAAAAACACTTGAAAGAGATGAAATTATAAAAGACAGAGGGGATAAAAGAAAATTAGATATTCGTAGGGAAAAAAAGAGTCTCCATTATCATATATTTTAATAACCAATCTCACCAAATCAAGAAAGTTTTTAATACATTTTGGTACATTTTAAAAACAGATGGTGATCTTTCAGGTTTTATTGGAGATAAACCTAATATTATATACAAGGGTGCCAAGAATATAAAAAATAATTTAGTAAGGAGTTTTATTAAACCTAGTAAGACTACTAATACAGTTAACCAAAAATCTGTTTTTTACTACTGCAAAATGTGCTCTGGTTGCAAAAAGACGAGTGTAAAAAAGGAACCTATCACATCATTTAATTCATTAGTATCAGGAAATAATTTTAACATCAGATATTTTAACTTGTCACTCCATCAATGTTATATACCTTCTGTTGTGGACAAAAATATTAACCCAATTCATGTTAGTAAAATGTCTATTTACTCAGCATAACTACAATCAGCATTATTCAACTTTTTATGTGATTTACTTAAAATGGCCGCTAGGGAGTTTCCCCTTTAACATCGACTAACACCCTCATTACAAGATGGCGCTGGAATCTGGGGGAGACCACCAAGATACCAGTGACATCACACCCGGTAGGCAGAGCACTAAATAAACCACTTAACACCTAAACAATTATTGATGTATTATTCCATGTTATCTCTGACAATGCTTATGATGTGATTTTGCTTTATAAGGGACATGTCGTCGTCCCTGAATAAACATTCCTCAAGTTTTTCATCAACCAGAAACTTGTGTCTGGTGTGAATTACTTTAGCAGCGTGCACGCATTATTTCTTTAATTTGGCCGGGGCAGATACGCAAGATAATCAATTTATTGATTGATTTCCACATCATTTGGTGCCCAACGTGGGGCACCGGATCTCGCCGGTTCAGACGGCCAGAAAACGGGACCGGAGCAGACCTCCGGAAAGTGGGACAGCCGGAGCCTGATCACCTGTATTCTCCTGTTTTGTGTCGGTCTGTCTCCGTGTCCACTTCCGGCTTCCAGAAGGCTACAAGACAGGTAATCTCTTATCCAGTGCCTTTTAAAACGAACCTGTCGATTGTCTATCTGCCTCCTGAATGTTTGTGTGCGTGTGAGACAGCTGGCGTGTTGTTTGTGTTTTATTATTATCATAGCTTGACTGCCTAGCAGGCAGGGAACACATCCGCCCGGTAGAGGGCTGGGAACCGCCTAGAGAAGGCTGGGAGTATTGTCCACCTGGTAGAGGGCTGGGAACCGCCTAGAGAAAGGCTGGGAATATTGCTGTACTGTTCAGAGTAGAACAGGGTTCATTTACTGTTTAGTAACTACTATGTTCGTAGTTGTACTGTTCTTTGTTATATTATGTTTTCTATTCAGTTGTAGTCATAGTGTGGGTACCCTCGTTGTGTGTATGTGTGTTGTGTGGCTTGTCCTTGATTCCGGATTATGTGCACATCTCTACACCTGTGATTCCTGTAAATGTCTTCTGATTAGTCTCTCCACGTTCACCTTTTCCCTTATCCTCTACTTCATCTGTACTTGTTGCCCAGAGCTGTGTTAGTCACCCATGCTCGTTCGCTCAGATCCGTGGCCACCATCTCGGGTGGGCGGATCCTGTGACTAGTCTACGTTTAGGGAAGACGCACAGGAATCGATTCCTCGTGGCAGTCGAGCACTGTAGACATTCCTTCTTTTTCTTCTCTCTATCGCTGTCTCTCTTACGGGGAAAACCTTGTTTGGTAAATATGGGACAGGAACATGCTAGACCTTCAAGGGGTTTTTAGCCTTTGATATCATTAAGGAGAGAGCAGGAGAGGAGGCTATGTTAAAAATAAAGACGATAGCAAAGATTTGTGGTTTTCAAATGTCACCCAGTGGCAGATTGCAGCCAGAGTTTTGAAGGGAAATTACTCATTGATAAAGAGGGCTTACTATTGGATAATGAGTTGACAAAAGCTGTAGAGGCTTGCTATCGGGTAGCGAGAGGACTCAAACGGGAGGGTTGGTCAGAGGAAGAAATTGATTTTGAAGGACAAATGATTTATGTGTATCACAGAAATGTTTGTAATGATGATGATTCATCTCTTGTTGTTCCCCGGCCACTGCCCTATGATGGCACTCAGAATGCCGCAAATGACCCCCGCCCTGCCTCCCCAGACACTGCCCGGTCTCCACCTCAAATTGTCAAAGGCCCTCCAGTTCCCACCCCTCTGTACCCCGTTCTCGGGGCGGACGGATCCTATTATTACCCCTTCCCTCTCCCATCTTCCTCAAAACCTCCCATTATCCCTGTCCCCCTCCCACTCCCTGTCCCACTCCCCACCGATACCGCCCCTCTTCCACTTTCTCAGGTCGCTACTGATGCCGTCCCTCTGCTACCTTTACCTACCACCTCTTCTGACGCCGTCATCTTCCTCTACTATTCTTCCTGTTCCTCCTATTCCTGTTTCCTTTCCTCCTTTATGTACTGCCTCCCTTGATACCCCTCTAGTCCCTCTCCCTGTTGTTCCTTCTGCTCCCGTTACCCTCTCGCCTTCCTCCGTGATTCCCCCTGTTGCATCCATATCCCCCTCTTCCCCTGTCATTCCCTCTACTCCTGTTCCTACCTTTCCACCCCCTTCCACCCCTTCTGTCCCCGTTCCAGATTCCTCTCCTCTTCCCACCTCTTCTCCTGTCACTCCTCCTTCCTTCGACCTTCCATCACTCATTTCTGCCCTTTCTGCCTCTCTTGCCATTCCCCCTACTCCTGCTCCTACTTCTCCACCCCCATCCACCCCTTCCACCCCTTCTGTCCCCATTCCAGATTCCTCTTTCTCTTCCATCTAACCATCAGGCCCTTCATGCTTTCTTAGGCCTTATCACATATTGCAGATCTTGGATCCCTGAGGCTTCTCAACTCATGCAACCTCTCTATGATGCCTTAAAGACAGAACCCTTCTCATTGTCCTCTACAGCCCGCAGCTGTTACCATGCTCTTCAACGAGCAAACTCTTCCGCCCCTGCTTTGGGCCTGCCCAACTACCAATTACCATTCAAACTCTTCGTCTCAGAGAAGATGGGCCATGCTTCTGGGGTCCTTACTCAATCCCATGGTTCTCGTCCTATTGGATACTTCTCCTGCATGCTTGACCCTGTAGCCAGGGGTGGTCCTTCCTGTTTGCGTGCTGTCTTTTCTGCAAGTGCCCTACTGGACAAAACTAATGACTTTGTTCTCGGACGTAAACTGACGGTTCTTGCTCCCCATGACATCGCTGCAATCCTGAATCAAATCCAACCAAAGCATCTTTCATGTCAAAGACATCTCCACCTTCAAACCTCCCTCCTCTTGCCGGATAACGTTTCTTTACAAAGATGTCACTCCTTGAATCCCGCCACTCTTCTGCCACTTCCCAAGTGGGGAGTGCCCCAATACTGGTACATAAATCCCGATGTTCACATGGAACTTCAAGTAGAAAAACCAACAGTTCCACATGATGAACAGCCCGAGACCCAATTACATTGCACCCTGTGGTTCCGGGACACCCCAGGTCCTGACCCATATTATGAAGAATTATTCAGCTTGGTGGAAATACAGATCATACTGACAGACCTGTTCTGTGACTCCAAAGGAAACATTGTTATATCTTAGTCTACCTGCCTATGGAGGTATCACATTTGTATCACCATTGGAAGGTGGCTGTTCCTCATGTCTCTTTCACAAAGTCTCAAGATCTTTCATGGAAAGAACGCGGCCCAATGGCCAAGACATGCAGTACTGCAACTCAGGAACAACTCACAGTGACGGGGGTCACTAAAAAGACCATAAATTGCAAAACTGTCGGTTACCCCCGATATCACACAGAATATGTGAAGATATTCCTCCCAGAGAACAAGACCCGGATCCGCATGATTGCTTTGAACAGATGAAAATGGAAACAACCCATCTTCCAACAGTGCACAAGGCTGCTCTACCGGACCCTGATTACACTCTGTTTGTGGATGGTAGATTCGCAGATGAGTAGGGCCAATATCATACCGGATATGCAGTCACCACTGAAGACCAGATGCTCCAAGCATCTTCACTCCCCTCATCTAAGTCAGCACAAGAAGCCAAATTAATAGCCCTTACGGTGGCATGCAAGATGTCTGAAGGGAAACATGTCAATATTTATACAGACTCAAGGTTTGCCCTAGGAGTGGCACACGATTTTGGTTTAATTTGGAAAACCAGGGGGTTCCTTACAGCAACAGGTAGTCCTGTGAAACACGGCACAGCTATCAATGAATTGATGGATGCCTTACTACTTCCAGAAGAGGTGGCCATAATGAAGGTAAAGGTCCACGGGAAACAAAACTTTAGAAGAAGCACATGGCAACCATTTAGCCGACCAGGCCGCTAAGGATGCGGCGCGCCAATATCGGGAAGTGGACAGAAGAGTGTCCGTCGAAAAGACTCCTATTTATACTATGCAAACCCTACCCACCGATCTCAAACTCCTAAGGAAACAACAGGCTACCGCCACCCCACAAGAAAAGCAAAGCTGGAAAGACAAAGGAGCAACCCTTCAGAATGAAGTATACACAATCAATCTCAAATTCTGTCTACCCAGGAATATGTATCCAGCTGTTGTTCAGTGGGCCCATGGACCAGCCCACTTATCTAAACACCTCATGAATTCCTTGATTAATAAATATTTTGAAGCACCCAGAATCACCACCTTGACACAAAATTACTGCAGATCCTGCACCATCTGCGCCAAATGTAACCCAGGAAATATAATCAAGGTTGCACCAAACCATTTGGCTAAACCACAGTACCCTTTCCAAAGGATCCAAATTGATCATATCCAAATGCCAAAGAGTGGCCGGTATGAATACGCACTGGTCATAGTGGATATGTTTTCAGGATGGCCAGAAGCTTTTCCAGTCGCTAATCTCACTGCAAAGACCACAGCGAAGCGCCTACTTACCGAAATCATCTGCAGATATGGAGTTCCCGAAGTAATCGAAAGTGACCAGGGTACATCCTTCACCGCATTGTTAACCAAGGAGATCTAGGCAGCACTGGGGGTGACCCTTGCATTCCACACACCCGATCACCCACAGAGTAGTGGTAAGGTAGAACGTATGAATGGCACCCTAAAAGCCAGAATGCTTAAAATTTCCCAAGAAACTAACCTACCCTGGCTGGGAGTCTTCCCATAGCACTGTTTAGTGTAAGGCACACCCCAAGAGGGAAATTTAACTTATCCCCCTACGAAATCTTATTTGGGACAGCACCCAGGTTAGGTTGTTACTTTCCTCAGCAACTTCAACTTTAGTCAGATGCAATGGTAGATTATTTAACTGCGCTCTCTCATGCCTTGACCAAAATCCATACACAGGTGTTCTCTTCTATTCCAGATCCAGAGTCAAATACAGGCACACATAAGTTACTTCCTGGTGACTGGGTCATGGTCAAGAAGTTTCTAAGAAAACACACTCTTGAGCCAAGGTTTGATGGTCCATTCCAAGTCCTATTGACTACATCTACCTCTGTAAAGTTGGCCGGGAAGAACACCTGGATACACACCTTACATTGCAAGAAAGTTCCTGATCCAGAGGAAGCGGATTCCGCCAAAAAATGAGCTTCCTGTACCTATGTCTGCTGCTAGACCTTTTAAGGGACCAACAAGTTGCTATTACCAAAGATAATCATGTTTACACATATTGGTATAATTCTTCAAACACACATGTGGCTACTTACATCTTTGATTACTGTGATATTGTCTCTTGTACTTTCCCACAATCACAACACTCAGTAATATACAAAGACATACTAAATAAAAAGGACCCATATATTTGTGTGACAGGTGACCGTTGGGGACATCACTGTAGTTCCTGGAAAGCAGCGGGTTGGAATACGGGCCAACCATGGGGCTACAGACCGCAAAGTGCCCCAGATAGAGTTGACAGAAATGGGAAACCCTTGTTATACAGAATGACCTTGTGTAAGCCGGTGGGGTCTACCCCAATGAATCTAACCTTAAACATAGAACATCCTAGCCCAGGAGACGCTGGAGAATACATAATGGGAATGTATTGGAAAGGGGGTGTCTCACATAACAAGTTGGGGACCTTCTATTTACAAGACATGCTTACAACACCTGACTGGTTAGGCTCCACACACATGACCATTACACCTCTAAAACCACACATTAAAACCCTTAAGGACATGGTGGCACTCACCAATCCTACATTTGAAGACACTATGGCTTTGGAGCCGGGTTTTCAGATACTAATCTATGGCTTGAATGGATGAGTTATAATACTAATTCTCACAACAAAACTAACTTATGTTTGTGGTGGGGCCAGGCCCCACCTGGGTACAGTGCCTTTAAATTTACTCCTCCGATGTTGAGACGTGTTTCTTAAGCATCTATGCGCAGGCAGCAGTGAACTCATCAGTGTGTGAGTCATGGAAAAAGGTTTACCCAGTAACCCAAGGGAGCACCAGTCTACCTGATGGAGTCACTGTGTACCCAGGTAATTACACTTGCTATACAATACATGGAGCCACACGTAAATTTGTAGGTAAATTCCCTTCTGGCTACTGTACCATTTATCGAAAACCTCCCACTACCTTATTAGTAAATCAAGTTAAATCCATGGGAGATATTTATTGGCTATGTGGTGACATTCAGCTCAGATCAAAGATGACTGGCCTGTGGTGGGGAGAGTGTGCTCTGACTAAAGTTATCATGCCCATACACATATTTCCTGATAACCACCAAGGCCCATACGATTCACCACACACGTAACTTAGAGTAAAAAGAGAAACCCCCATTCGAGGTAGTTTTGACCCTCATGTATACATCGATGCCATTGGCGAACCAAGGGGGGTACCAAATGAGTTCAAGGCCAGAGATGAGGTGGCGGCAGGACTTGAATCCTTGATCCCACTCATCACCGCTAACAAGAATGTTAATTGGATCAATTATATCTACTATAACCAGCAATGATTTGTCAATTATACTAGAGATGCCCTCCAGGGCTTGGCAGAACAATTACAGACTACCTCCCAAATGACATTTCAGAATCGCATGTCCTTAGACATGATCCTAGCAGAAAAGGGGGGTGTGTGTAAAATACTCCCTAACACTATGACATGCTGTACCTTTATCCCAGACAACACAGGCCCTAACGGTAAGGTAACCATGGCTATAGAGAAACCGGAAAGTCTTTCTGACGAATTAAAAAGGAATTCTGGGGTCCCCAATTTATGGGACAAATGGTTTGGATGAATGGATGGCAGAAAACCCTCCTTCAAGTAGGTATGGCAGTTCTTACTGTGGTAATTCTCTTCCTCTTCCTGACTTGCTGTGTAATATCCTGTGTGCAGAAATATTTACAGAAGACTGTAGGTCAGACTAATGACCGCACTACACCTACATTCCTACATCAGGATGCTGACGACATGGACTGTGACACCCCACACACACCTCTTCAGTCTCACCACCTCAAACAGACAACTACTTCTATTAAGGACAGCATAGATATAGCGTCTGTCTCTACGGGCAGAAGTCTGACGCAGAAAATGTAGTGGATTAGCCGCTGCGGGATACCTGTGCAGTGAAGTGTTCGAGGCCTGTTAAGACAGATGAGCTGCAGCCAATTAGGGACATCATTAGGGTTAGTTAGTAGTTGTCTGTCCTTTCCTCTTTTTTGTAAATAGTAATTTTAAGGGGGGACTGTTGTGGACAAAAATCTTAACTCAATTCATGTTAGTAAAATGCCTATTTACTCAGCATAACTAAAATCAGCATTATTCAACTTTTTACGTGATTTACTTAAAATGGCCGCTAGGGAGTTTCCCCTTTAACATCGACTAACACCCTCATTACAAGATGGCGCTGGAATCTGGGGGAGACCACCAATATACCAGTGACATCACACCCGGTAGGCAGAGCACTAAATAAACCACTTAACAACTAAACAATTATTGATGTATTATTCCACGTTATCTCTGACAATGCTTATGATGTAATTTTACTTTATAAGGGACATGTCGTCCCCCTTGAATTAACATTTCTCAAGTTTTTCATCAACCCGAAACTTGTGTCTGGTGTGAATTACTTTAGGAGCGTGCACACATTATTTCTTTAATTTGGCCGGGGGCAGATACACAAGATAATCAATTTATTGATCAATTTCCACATCACCTCCTTTGGTGCCCATGTGGACTGCAGTACATAGGTATAACTACCAGGAACTTAAAAACAAGTATTGCGGAACACATGGGCAATATCCAGAGGGGGTACGAAAAACACAGTGTATCTGCACATTTTGCTAAATTTCACAATAAGGATCCATCACTTTTATATTTTGTGGCCATTTATAAAAAAGTTCCTAATTGGAGAGGAGAAGATAATTTGAAAGAACTTGGCAAAATAGAAACTAGACGGATTTTTACTCTAGATAACTTGGTTCCAAAGGGTCTTATTATCGATTTTGAATTGGCTCATTTTCTCTAATTTGTGGGTAACTTATAAGCGATTTCCTTTTATCCAATATATTGTTTGAGTATTGTGTTGTTCTGTATTCTTACCAACTTGTTTTATTTTTATTTATTGTGATCCAGTGTTTATATACTTGGGCTATTACAATATAGTATTAACTTATTGCATCATGTCTATCCCTTATTAATAGATATGTATTACTCCATTTGAGGACCATTTTCCCTTAAGCAAAATGGCGCCTGGACTACTTCCGCCCTTGTGCCGGACTCACTCCGAAACCGGAAATGATGTAAATGTGCGCCACGATGACACATGATTTACTCACCGGAAAAGATGTCGGAACAAAGCCAGGTGAAGATAATGAAGATTAATCACCAGCATATTTATGTCGTAAGGATGGCGGAACAGATCAGCATTGAGAAAGACTCCAGGAGGAGTCGAAACTCGTCTGCTGACTGCGATTTGGGACTTTGCATATTTTTCTTTGCGGTGACTTTTATATGTTATTTATGCACTGCTTATTGTCCCTATTTTGTTTTTAAATTTGGTGTTATACCTTGTAATAAATATTTTTTATTATTTAACTGGAGCCTCCATCTTCAGTACTAATTACAGAAGGAAGAACTACAAATCTCAAATCCTGTATAGGCACGCAGTATGTAGAGCCTGGCACGGCTCTACACTTTGTGAGTTTTATTCCTCCTGCATTTTTGCTCTTTTATTATACATACACAAAGCACTATGTGTTCTTTCTTCTTTTTCTTTTAGATTCACCCTGTCCATTGGCTACACAGGGACAGATATTATATTATATGTTTGTGTGTCTAAGGTGTATAAATTTTTTTATCTTGTGTAAAATGAATCCTATGCTATAAACTCTCTAGCTCTTAGATTATGTATCAATATGGTAGTTATTGCGCCTCACAAACATTTGTTGTAGAAGTCTCCTATTTAGTTGTCGCCAAAATGTGGTGTTTTATCAAACTCTATAAATTATGTACACATACACATATAAACTCTGGTCCATCTACTTTAACAAATATTTATTCAGAGACAAAAAAACAACAACATACAAATAATGACACACAATCTAACTTACTATAACAACAGCCACAATCTAACTAACAATAACAACTAAATCTTATAATGTCACCAGATCCCACTCACAGTTCACCATTATAAAAATTTGCACATATCTGCTCATGTGTCTGCTCAGTAGCACAGCCAAGAAGGACCAGGGAGGAATTGACATAGGGGGAAGTGGTTCTCTTTCCTGACTTGTAAAGGTATTGAATTAGCCAATTACCACATCAAAGGGTAAATCTGATCCCCTGTGAGAAAGGCATACAGGAGCTTGGTCACATACCCTGGTCATCATATTAGTTTAATGACAAAAAGTCACCACAGGGGTACTTGAAGGTTGCTGTTCTCCTTCCCTCTTCCTCATGGTTCACATATGTTGTGGTATACCCGGATGCTTGTAGATGTTCTCTATATTTCCTCTTCAGCTTTCTGGCCCTTCAACTCCTTCCCTCATTTTGCTATCACTTGCCCACACCTTTCTAGTCCAAATGATATTCCAATATCCTTTCTGCATAAGATAGATGGATCAGTTAGTCAATGTATTGTTCATTCTTGGCGTATAGCTTGATGTCATCCACGTAGAGAAAGTGGCAGAAGACAGCACACTCCACTCTTGAACCTGTATCTGTATCCCCTCTTCATGATTATCTGGCTGAGAAGGTTGAGGCCTATGCAGATCAGTATTGGGTATAGCAGTTCAACTTGGTATGTGTCACAGTTTATGTACACTAATGTAATTGTCACTTGTGTAGTTGTTTTCCACTTGCCCATCAAGTTTTTGATTCTTGATAAAGGCTTTTTAAGGGTTTAGAACATAAAAGTAGTATTGTCAGGTATGTAGCCTAGTATCGTGACAACTAAAAAGTAGTACAGTCAGGTGTTTTACCTGGTATGACAACTTAATCTCTATATTTAAATATCATGGGATTCAGTGTTGAGCAGTAATAGGATGAGAAGGCAAGGGAGTTTTGATATTATGATATGCCACATAATCTCCAGTATATAACTTGACGCACAATAAAATGTATATTTGTTAAACGAGTTTAATGATAGTTTTATTAGCAATATGTTATTGTGGATTTGAAACAGTGCTTCCCCCTTATCACTGGCACATATGGTTTGCATCACATATAATTTATATGTGAAAAGTAGTGATGTCCCGAACGGTTCGCTGGCGAATATATAACATATGCGATGTTCGGTCCACCCCCTATTAATTTACTAATACTAAGTAAAAATTACTTAGTATTAGTAAATTGTGCCCCTACTCGCAATACCACGAGTAGGGGCATGTCTATTAAACAGTGAGCAGCCTGTGGCTGCTCACTGTTTAAAAAAAAAAAAGGGTCCCTCCCCCGGTGGGGGCCCTAAATATTAATAGTTGGGGACCTATTGTCCTCCCCCCGGCCCCCACCCCTGAGCATTGGGTGGGGGCCCTAAAAATAACAATAAGGGGGGGACCTATTGTCCCCCCCCGGCCCCCACCCCTGAGCGGTGGGTGGGGGCCCTAAAATGAACAATAAGGGGGGACCTATTGTCCCACCCGCCCCCACCCCTGCGCGGCGGGTGGGGGCAATATTGATAATAAGGGGGGGACCTCTTTTTTCTCAATTCTTCATTTTTCATCCCCAAAAAAGGCCAAATAAAAAACCAACATAACTGTCGAACTAAAAAAAATCCCGAGCGCAAAAAAAAAACAGACGAAAAAGTAAAAACCCGAGCGCAAAAAAATTATCCATCTTCACCCATGGAGGGCTCCGCGCAGACTGAGCTCCGCAGGGCGGGGGAAGGCTTATAAAGCCTTGCCCCGCCCTGCAATTAGGCTAATAACACTCTGATTGGTGGGTTTAAGCCAATCAGAGTGCTCTTTGTCATTTTACACAGCGTGGGAAAATTCCAAAGAACTTTCCCACGCGGTGTAAAATGACACAAAGCACTGTGATTGGATGGCTTGAAAGCCATCCAATCACAGTGCTCTGTGTCATTTTACACAGCGTGGGAAAATTGAACTTAGAGGGGGGTGGAATTTACTTATGGCCCCCACCCGCAGCCCAGGGGTGGGGGCCGGGGGGGAGGACAGTAGGTCCCCCCCCTCATTGTCTTTATAGCCCCCACCCGCCGCCCAGGGGTGGGGGACGGGGGGGGCAGTAGGTCCCTCCCCTCATTATCAATATGGCCCCCACCCGCCGCGCAGGGGTGGGGGCCGGGAGGGGGAAGTAGGTCCCCCCCTCATTATCAATATGGCCCCCACCCACCACTCAGGGGTGGGCCGGGGGGGACAATAGGTCCCCCCTAATTGTTATTAGGGCCCCCACCCACCGCTCAGGGGTGGGGGCCGGGGGGGACAATAGGTCCCCCCTTATTGTTCATTTTAGGGCCCCCACCCACCGCTCAGGGGTGGGGGCTGGGGGGGACAATAGGTCCCCCCATATTATTATTAGGGCCCCCACCCACCGCTCAGGGGTGGGGGCCTGGGGGGACAATAGGTCCCCCCTTATTATTGCTAGGGCCCCCATCCACTGCTCAGGGGTGGGGGCCGGGGGGGGGACAATAGGTCCCCCCTTATTGTTATTAGGCCCCCTCCCACTGCTCAGGGGTGGGGTCCGTGGGGGACAATATGTCCCCCCCTTATTGTTCATTTTATGGCCCCCACCCACCGCTCAGGGGTGGGGGCCGGGGGGGACAATAGGTCCCCCCCTTATTGTTATTAGGGCCCCCACCACCGCTCAGGGGTGGGGGCCGGGGGGGACAGTAGGTCCCCCCTCATTATCTTTATGGCCCCCACCCGCCGCCCAGGGGCCCCCCTTCAACCAGATAGAGTCCCTGTGTGTTTTAAAATTTGCCTGCCCATTGAAGTCTATGGCGGTTCGCCGGGTTCGCCGGGTTCGCGAACATTTGAGGATGTTCGCGTTCGCGGTTCGCGAACCGAAAATTTCATGTTCGCGACATCACTAGTGAAGAGGTGTGTTTTACTGCTAAATGCATTAGTTGCTTGACAAAACATAGATAAATAATTAGTTTCATTCATGTATTTGCTAAAGCTCTAATAAGGCTAATTTGTCATTGCTCTTTTTAAATAATATGAAGTATATTTGTTGCATCTATCTACTCGAGGAACTAAACTGATGATCTTTTCAAATGATTACAATGAATATTTATGCAAATATACACAAAATTAAGAGATTGTTGTTTTCTAAATACATGAGCATGTCTTAATCTGCAGCGAGCTATGTATTAAGCTTTTATTTGTACCAATTATTTTTTATACACTGCAGTAATGAAAAGCTGTGTGGACATCTTATTTCTCTTTTTTTTTTTGATGAGCATTTACTATAGTGCATACAACTATTTAAATTGGAAGAATGTTCCAGGTAATATTCCATGGGCATGGTTAATGCACGTGGTTTACAAAAAGGACACATTTTGTATGATATATGATATGATATATATTATACAAAATCCAGTCCATTCACGCGGTCACTAAACAGCAATTTAAAAGCTCACAGAATGTACCTTGTTTTTTTTAATTAAGAAAGTGGGGCCGCAAGAGATTAGTGACACGTTCGCCCAATTTTACTCCAAATTATACAACCTGAAGATGACCCCAACACACTGAAGTAGAAGTGAAAACATTTCTTGACCGCATTAAACTGCCAAAGCTTTCGCAAAGCCAGATTGAGGTCCTGACGCGCCCCCTCACGCTTCCTGAAGTGGAGGACACTATTAAGGACTTGCCTGGTGCAAATCCCCCGGAGCGGATGGGCTCTCTAATCTATACTATAAAAAATATGCCTCGACGTTAGCTCCACACTTGTTGGAGACCTTTCGCCAGGCGATGGAGGGGGGAGCACTGCCGACAGAAATGATACTGGCCTGATAAGCCGACTGACAATTGTAAAAACTTCTGCCCCATCTCCCTACTTAATACTGACACTAAACTGTAAGCAAAGATTTTAGCAAACAGATTTGCCCCTCTGCTGCCCTCACTTATTAAAGATGATCAAACTGGCTTTGTAAAAGGCAGGCAAGGCCTGGATAACACCCGCAAATTATCAGTGGTCCTCCAGCAGCTTCGGGGGGCCAGACAGGGCGGTCTACTACTTGCACTAGATGCCGAAAGGAGTTCGACCTCCTTGGCTGGCCCTTCCTTAAAGGGGTCTTGGAGGCGTACGGAGTCCCATCCTGAGTTAGCCAACAAATATTTGCACTATACGCTGGTCCCACAGCACAAGTGCTCCAATCGGGGTCCCTCTCCTCCCCATTCCACATAACAAATGGGACAAGGCAGGGATGCCCGCTCTCCCCTTTGTTGTACATTCTGGCTTTAGAGCCCTTGTTGGAGGGGATTAGAACGAACAGTGAGGTCCAGGGAGTGGAGGTCTGCCACAAAGAGATCAAAGCCTTTGCGGATGACATTTTGTTATACCTAACTCATCCACATACCACGCTCCCAGTAGTTATGCGGATGATAGCGGATTATGGGAGAGTGTCCTACTACTCCCTCAATACATCCAAAATGCAGGCACTATGCATATCCCTACCAGCCACTCTGGTCAAACAACTTCAGCAGGCCTACACGTTTGAATGGAGAATGGACACTCTTAAATACCTAGGGATTACATACACGAAGGCCCACACAGACCTATTCGCTGCAAACTATGTAACTGTATGGAATAGCTGCCGTAACCTACTTAAGAAATGGTCCCCAATATTCTTGTCCTGGACGGAGAGGGTCATAGCGGTCAAAATGTCAATCCTCCCCAGACTGCTCTATTTGTTTTGTAACCTGTCACTGGAGCTCCCCCGATCCTTTTTCAAAACGGTCCAATCAGATATAAATCATTTTGTATGGAAAGGGGGCAAACCTAGGGTGACCCAGGCCTTGCTCAATGCACCAAAACATAGTGGGGGTCTAGTGCTACCCAATTGCACACGTATTACTGTGCAACTGTCATAGCCACTGCCCTTCCACATTTTCTCCATGCCTCCCCCCACAGTGGGTGCATTTAGAACGAGATCGTATGGCCCCACATGCCTTAGCCAACATAATATGGATACCCAAAAAAATCTAGACCACAGCTGCCTCAGGCACCCCCCACGATTAGGCTACTTCTGCAGCTCTGGGACAGACATACAAACCTGCTAAGTGGCCACACTGGTTTGTCACTGGCAACACCGATCACGTCCCTCACATACTGTATTCCCACGTTCCACGCCTCACCATGGTACGCCCGAGGTGTCACTCACCTAGAGCACTTGTACAACCAGGGAAACGCTACTGAGCTTTGAAGTGTTGGAGAAGCAATACTCATTGCCTAGGGCATCCCACTACTCCTACATCCAACTACGATCATTCTTGACCAAACACTACCGTAGGGACGCTGTACCCAACATACTACCCACAACACCCAATGTATGGGAAAAAATGTGTATTACCGGGTTACTCCCTGCTACGTGTAAACCAATCTCCATGAGTTACAGATTACTCTCACGTCACTTACCATTTGCTGTCCCAAAAATAGCACAGCAATGGGAAACCGACCTAAATTGCTCTCTCCCATGCACAGATTGGGAACGCATCTTCCAAATGCCTCGCCTTCTGATCAAATCCTCTACCCATATAGAACAACACTACAAAACGATATATAGATGATACATGGTACCGAGTAGGCTACATAAAATATATCCAAATACCTCCAATGTATGCTGGAGATGCAATGATGCAGAGGGCACTGTCCTACATATTTGGTGGTCTTGCCCCCGCATTCAGACCTTCTGGGCGGGTGTCCATAAAATAGCACAGGCAGCAACTGGTTGCTCCATTCCCTTAGCAGCCCAACAGCTGTTGATAACTGACCTACCAAGGGGACCACCTAAGGCCACACAAAAACTTCTACTGCATATAGTACTGACAGCGCAGCGATTGATCGCTCAAAACTGGAAACAAACTACCCCCTTACTGTGTGCGCTGTGTGTACAGCGCTTTCTCACAGACCTGGACACATAGTGTTCGTATGAAAAAGGATTAAAAATACTTGTAACGGACCGTTTTGCACACAAAGGGTAAAAACCGTTTGGGCGATCGTCCCCCTTTCCAGAGATGCAGGCACAGCTATTGTAGAACACCAAACTCATGAACCGCCAATAAGTGAATGCTCCAAACTCCCGAACGGAATCCAATATAGCACTCCAAACACACGAACAGGAACCATACGAATCGCTGCTAGGAGACGAATAGGAAAAGCATCCAAGCGGCTTACACTCCTCCCCTCTGCCTTGTAGATAATTGAGAATTAATTCAATTATCTCCCAAGACAAAGGCAAATCGCCATTTTGCACATGGGGATACTAACACATGAATTACTATTAAAATACACTATGTGAGACACATAACATTAAAAGCATACATTTAACATATCCCCAGATAGCTCAGGTCTGAGCGCACATTATTAAGCGAATGGCACTCAGACCACACGAATACAGTTTAATCGCCATGGAGCCAAAGTCTTTACACAGTCAGTTTCATGCGAATGAGCTCCATGGGATTCCTATCTGGGGTATAACACATTCAAGCAAAACTACCGACCACCGGGACGTTTGTGCACTTTCACCGAACAAGAAGGGAGGTCGGCGGCTTCAGCGGTGTTCTCGCAAAACTGTGTCCGATTTCAGTTCCATGAATTAAGCGCCGAACACCGCTGTGCATTCGCATGTTTAAAATGGCCGCAACCTCGTGTTCGTGATACGAATGGCGGCCACCCAGCATTTGTCAATTAAGCTGCAGTTAACCGCAGCTTCAGGGAGGTTAATTGCCAGCACACTCCAGCTCCCAGGTGGTCCAGTCATTCGTGCGGTTGTTTGGTAGATTGAATCTACGG
Organism: Pelobates cultripes; assembly: GCA_933207985.1. Classification (NCBI taxonomy): domain Eukaryota; kingdom Metazoa; phylum Chordata; class Amphibia; order Anura; family Pelobatidae; genus Pelobates; species Pelobates cultripes. The sequence continues at coordinate 172,890,265 of OW240915.1, read as the reverse complement.
AACACCAGGTAGAAAAGAACGAATCAATCTTTTCTGCAGGTAAAAAAGATGTCTTTTAACATGGGGCCGTAATCTAAAGGCAACAGGTGAGCAACCAGGCTTCTCCAATGCAATGTGGCGAGATTTCTCTCGTCACAACACTGTTCCCACCGAATCACACCTCCCTGAAAACGTGGGATATGTGGGACTCATGGAGATCACGTACCAAATAAATGTGAATGTACCTACCAAATAAATGTGAATAAATGTGAATATACCTACCAAATGGGTGGGAGACTGCGGGCCGACACGGGGACGTGGAGAGTGAGAGATGGGAGAATTTATTAGACCCCCTATGGGGATATGCCAAATGTATGAACACAGCATTATGACCCGTGAGGAAAGTGGAACACAATGTTTGCTGGGTACATGACATGTACACCAAACGTGTTTTCATTGCCAGCTGAGTTGATACTTTGCATCTTGTATTGTGCATTGATGACATCTATTTACCTCCCCCCACCCTCTTCTTTTCTGTACCCTTAATTGCTCAAAATAATAATAATTGTCAAATTGAAAATAGATATATATTTTACAAAACCCCAAAACACAATATATCCCTATCTTACATCCCCTGATAGCCTTGATCTGGGTGAACAACAGATCCAAAAATCACCCAGATCAGAGCAGGGGTTCAGGAAATTCTTGAAAGTCTTATTTTTGACCCCCGTGTACATGGTCCCATGCCCAAAACAGTTCCAGAGAATTAAGGCTAACGGTCAGTCTCTCTGTCTGTAGTACAAAAGTACATACTTCACATGAACAGAGCCTTTTAACCCCTTAAGGACTGAGCCAAATGTACACATTGTGATCAAAACAAAACGTAAACCAAAACTTGAATCTGTGCTATATGTCTGTTCAGGCGTAATTTGCCTCTTTCATATTATGTGCACCCACACTGATTATATATCATTTTATTTAGGGGAAACAGGGCTTTCATTTAACATCAAATATTTAGGTATGAAACATAATTTAATATGAATAAAATATTTAAAAATATTTAAAAATAAGAATTTGAATTTTTTTTGGTTCTACGTCACATTCTAACTGGGAATGTCATAATACTGTTTGCTTTTACTGAAATAAAATACACATATTTGTATTCAGCAATGTCTCACGTGTAAAACAATACCCCTATGTACATGTTTTATGGTGTTTTGGGAAGTTACAGGGTCAAATATAGCATGTTAAATTTTTCATTTTTTTTTACATCGAAATACGCCCGATTGGTTACGCTGCCTTTGAGACCGTATGGTAGCCCAGGATTAAGAATTACCCCCATGATGGCATACCATTTGAAATAGTAGACAACCCAAGGTATTGCAAATGGGGTATGTCCAGTCTTTTTTTAGTAGCCACTTGGTCACAAACACTGGCCAAAGTTAGTGTTAATATTTGTTTGAGTGTGAAAAATGCAAAAAACTAATTTGAACACCAATTTTGGTCAGTGTACCAAAAAAAGACTGGATCCTCGCAGTTAAGATGAATGTCTTACCACGTATATTATACCTATTCCAAACCATCCCGATCACCATCCCTAAAACATTCTTTAGTGGGTTGGATTGGGGTTGGATTGGGGTTGGATTGACAGGCTGACACTTGACGGGCTGACACTTACCTAATTTATGGTGACGGGCTGACACCCGTTGTGCCTTAGGCTGACACCCTCCTAATTCATTGATATTGGGTGCATTAGTTAACTTACCTGACTCTCAGTCTGATCAGCAATTACATATTTTACCGATCTTCTGAGATCTTTTCCAATATAGCAGGCAGTCTCTATCTTTAGTTGTTATTCATACAAGCCACTCGTATGGTGCCTGATAGTTAAATCCATCAGTCTCTCTAATCACTCGGCCAGTATACTTCTTATCGACTTATTTAGAATTTATATGATACAGGAGGCAGATTTTATCTCGGGCTGACATTAACCCGATTTATATGGGCTTATATAGCTATTCTATCTGCCTCTCTGTTAGATTGATTATTACATCCTTGTGCTGATTCTCCTAGAGTCTATTTAACTAGGCTGGAGACAGACCTGATTCTGGGCTGATTTTTTACCAGACTTATATTGGCTGGCTTAATTACTCTGTCTGCTCCTTTGCATGATCGGCTTATACAGTTCTTGCCGACCTGCTTAGAAGCTAGACAAGATACGAGATAGATTTTTTTGCCTTAGTACATTTGTATAAATTTTCTTACTAATCAGGGTATTTTTCAATAGTTGTGACGAAGTGCCCTTCACCACTTGTGCCTGGAGAGGACTGCTTGCCCGCCTCTTGCCCTGTGACTATGGCCCCTGGAATGTGTTGCCCTTTAAAGACATGATTTGGGCATAATGGATTTGTGTTGTGCTGCTGCTGGCCCTTTAAGAACCATCTGGGGACATACTGTGGAGTTACTGGGTGGCCACCATTTCCTGTATCAGAAGCACATGGTGAGAACAATGGATGGCGGCCATTTTAACTCACAGACACTGTTTGGACTTTTCAACACGGTGCCATCTCGCCAGTATTTGGTGCACAGAGACATCGTGCAGTGGTTTTGGACTATACAGCAGGGGACACATTATAAAGTGATTGTTTTTCATTTAGCCTGTATATGTTCTGCAGAATCTGCATTAAACTGTATTTTCCAAAGTACTGAACGGATCTGGGTGAATTTTGGATATGTGGTTCAACCAGATCCCCCGGTTCCAAGGATATACTTTTTATGGGGTTATTGCATGTTTTGGGGTCCCTGTGTGTTTTATGAAACTGTATTATTTCTGGCCAGCAGATAATTGAGCTTTGTGTATTGTAGAAACTCAATTATCTAGCCTGGCCCAGAGGAGGAGTTTTGTGTTGCATAAATTGTGAGTTCTGTGTGCCAGTAAATCGGTCTTGTTCCAGCATTAAGCCTTGGCTCATGTTTGGGGGAAGGGATACCTACACTCTGGGGATTGCTATAATCACTTACTCCCCAGAGGAAGCTCTTGCAATAGCTTGATTTGTTCCTGTTCCTGCTCTCTGGGGAAAGAGAGGTTCACCCACTGGAAGCTGGATCCTGGCCTTGGGTCCAGGGTGGGTGGAAACAGCAGAGACCCCAGCGCAGTTGCATCGCTGGAAGTGGGGTCTGCAGTGCTGATGGTGTCGGTTGGAGTACTTGGAGTCCTCAGCGAGCACTAGGAGCATCGATTGGCGGAGGTACTCAGTCGGAGTGCCAGCGTTCCGTCACAATAGTAATTTGGCACGATTGTTGCCATGCCAGAGAGTATCCATAGGTATTTCACTCTACTCTCCCTATCTATTGCTTTACTATACTAGGTGTCCATGAAGGCACCTTTCTATCTACTTATATCTTTTCTATTTAGAGTTCTACCTTTGACACTGTATCGTATTAGCAGGGCTTTGTATATAGGGGTGTGCCCTGGTGATTTAATTATTTTCCAGATTACTGTAGGACTCTGAATAACGTTTAGTTATTTTTAGTGGATCCATTTGTTTCTAAATAGCTGCTTTTTATGTAACAGCTGTTTGGTTACATTTTAGTATCTAAGTTATCCTTGTGATACAATGTCACATTGATTACTATAATGTAAATTCTGTTTCCCCTTCTAGGGAACCTTTTGCCTATGTTCTCATCTGTTCCCTTTTCCCTCTCCTCTCCTTTCTTTTTCTTATTTTGCATTTTAAAGTTGTATAACAATAAATAAATAATAATAACAATTTTTTAACTGCTCTTCTGCATCTTTATAATTCCTTTGGATTAACACTATATAGGACAGATTTTCTCCTTTTTTGCATAAACATTCTTTAGTACCCTAACCATGGCAATACATAAGTTTGTGTGGATCCATCGCCAAGTCGACCCCAAGTCGGCTGCGGGTCTCCCATAAATTGTAACATATTTTTACTTAATTTAAGTATTTTAACCAATATATAATTTTAAATATGTTTTTCCTCACAAAATACGACACATTCTAATAGTGATCACAGTGACTGGCTGTCACTGTGATCACCTCCTGCAGATTGGTTATTTGACCACAGGGGGAGTGCCTGGGTGGTACAAGCACTCCCCCTACCGATCTGCAGGGGGATCATGGTGGCTGTTACATATATCAGAGGGCTCTGAGATCGCAGTGACAGCCTGTCACTGCGATCTCACACAGTGCAGATCGCGGTCACTGACCCCAGGGGGACTGCCTGGGGGGCCAGGTATGTCCCCCGACCGCGATCTGCACAGGGGTAGCCGCTGGCCACGTGTGTCAGCCGATTTGAAATCGGCTGACACACGCTTGTCTACTGATCGCAGTGACAGCCTGTCACTGCGATCAGAAGCTGCAGATCTCGGTCACCGGCCACAGGGGGGGTTGCCTGATTTAGACAGATTTGTGAACAATATTTGATCTGCAGCGGGAGATTAGAGCCGGCCACGTGGGCGGCCATTAAAGCGAGGGCGTACTATTACGCCCGCCGGCGTTTAGAGCCGGCTCCTGCAGGGCGTAATAGTACGCCCTGCGGATTTAAGGGGTTAAACTAGTTTACCAGGAATAAAGGGAACAAGATAAAGTGTATATAATTCATGATGCAAAATATAAGCATCAACGAAATTCAAGATAGCCAACAAATAGCCTACTATAAAGGTCAGATAAAGCCACTAAAAACAAAAATAATAAAAGTTTTATTAAGCAAAGCAAAAATATGTGACCCGAATACGTGCTACCACCAAAAAATTAGATCTTGAAATAGTTACTAGACAGATCTATAAAGAAAAATATAAATCGTCTAGATAAAATAAAAGCAAAGATATAGTAGCAGATCAGAATATGAAAGCCATTCCTGTCAGTTGTGGCTGGTAATATACCAGGCTAAAGAAGCAGAGTGCCAATCCAATGGATCGATGAATATATTAAATCTGGCACTTTAAATCTCCATAATAGAATGATGGACCATATATGTCCTATCAAAAATTATATATATATATATATATAAATCAGTATGGAGAGTAGTTAATTATCCATAGTAATTGATAATTTACCAAACTAAAAGATCTGTCTGATAATAAATAAATCGATTATGAGGTCTGTCTCTTTAAAGATCGATAACGTGCTAATGGACTGTATAGGTCTTCTAAATAGCTGAAAAAGCTTATATAGGTAGATTTAGATGTCCAAAAATCACAGCAAAAGAAGAGAAAATAATTAGATCGATATAGAGCTGATAGACTAACAGATCTTAGAATAGTAGAACGATAATCTGCATAAAGAGATTCTGCTAATAAGCTAGATAGAAACAAATATATTAACTAAACCGAAGTAAAGCAATCTAGAGACATAGGATTAATAAGTAAGGTTATGATAAACGGTGCTACAAAGTGCTGTTTGGAGCACACAATGTGTATAGAGAGCTGTTAACAAATGAGCCCAAAGCAACCTGGAGGCATATCTGATTGAATTTTTTCAGTTTCTTGGCATTCAGATAGAAAATAATCTGTATTAATAATCTGTATAATCTGTTTCCTAAAGCTGCCTATTTAGCATATTCTTTACCCAGATAGGTCATCGCCTGTCTGCAATCCTCTAAAATAAAGTCTGATATTATAATGGCTATGAGAGTAAAAGTTATAACAGGATCAAGGTATAAGAAATCAAGATAAACAACAATTTTCCAAGGCTTGAGAAGGGCACGGAGGCTGGACAGAGTCTATGTTAATTCTAAGAAAAAATACAATATCAATATTCTTGGACTTTTCCAGCAGGTTAAAGATTAACATATAAAGTAGAGATCTTCAAAAATAAATTTTTCTGTAAAACCGGATTGATGGAAAAAAAGAAGAGTTAAAATAAATTATCAGAGCAAGTGGATAATATTTGTCAACAGGTCTGATGGAATCCTTATTCTCAACTCTCCGCGGTCATGATCACACAAGAAAGAGACTTATAACTTATTAACAAACTTTTTTTTCTCTCCTCTGCTTTTTAGGAGTTAAAACTAAACTTGGAGTAGATTTTGCTGTAATTTGTTTAACAATAAATATCAGATTCTAAGGTGTCCAGGAGATTTAAAAAACTGAACCAACGATGATTAGCAATAGGGATCTTTCCCCGGCCCAGATACTTTAGTAACCAATGCTACCAAGTATTTTTTTAAGTACCTTTAGAGAGACGGCTAACATAAGAATTTCAATTATATTGTAGATAATAACTAACTACAGGAATACTATATAATACTATATTTACACACTTCAAGATTGAATAAATCATATTATACATGGTGATCAGATGGGGTTTGTAAAAAGGTGCTTAAATATTAGAAGAACTCTAGAAAGGGGTCTCTCTATATCTGTTGGATTTTTGTCAGGTGGAACGATGTATTGTCTTTGGGTAACGGAGATATTAGGATATAATTTCATATTTTGAGGTAGGTTTTTTTGTTTTTGTTACTGATTTAGGTATACAATTAAAAGAGACCCATATGAGAGGGGAATGGGATCTGTTTTTTGTTGTTTGTATACGTGTTTTATGTCACTGACCATGTGTTTCGTATTCTGAATAGGCTAACCCATGTCTTTCTCTTAAGTATGTCGGGGTTAATATAGAGGATATAGCCTTAAAAAATTGGAAGGAGAAGGGTATCTACAAAATAGGAAACCTGATAACAGAAAAATAACAATATTGAAGATTTCCATACTTTGAACATGAAATATAGCTTGGGCCATAATGAGGTTTTTAATTATCTATGAATTAAATGGTTTTTGATTAAATATCTAGCTCCGAGCTCAGTTAGGGTGAAGGCTCTGGGACAACTGATGGAAAGAACATCTTTAAAGAGGATGTTGGCTGGTTGTGAGGAACTGGGTTCCAGAGACGCGGAACCACTTATTAAACCTATTCGTGAGAAATGGGCCTTAAACTTAAATATTACACTTGAGGGTGATGATTAGAGAAGGACTTTGAACAAAACCTATAAGAATATCCATTGTCTCAATCTCTTGGATAGTGATGTCCCGAACGGTTCGCCGAACGTTTCGCAAATGGTTCGCCACGAACGGTTCGCCACGGACTCATCATTGAGCAGCAGACCCTCCCTCCCAGACCCTCCCACCTCCTGGACAGCATCCATTTTGAAGCTGCATTCTTAGTGAGCTGTCCAGGAGGTGGGGGGGTCTGGGAGGGAGGGTCTGCTGCTGATTGGCTGGAATGTGTCTGCTGACTGTGAGGTACAGGGTCAAAGTTTACTCAATGATGAGTCCGTGGCGAACCGTTCATGGCGAACCGTTCATGGCGAACCGTTCGTGGCGAACCGTTTGTGGCGAACCGTTCGCAAACCATTTGGCGAACCGTTCGGGACATAGTTACATAGTTACATAGTTACATAGCTGAAAAGAGATTTGAGTCCATCAAGTTCAGCCTACCTCACATTTGTTTTTTGCTGTTGATCCAAAAGAAGGCAAAAAAAACCAGTTTGAAGCAGAATTTTGCAACAAGCTAGGAAACAAATTCCTTCTTGACCCCAGAATGGCAGTCAGATTTATCCTTGGATCAAGCAGTTATTACCCTACATTGAAAGATTATATCCTTGAATATTCTGTTCTTGCAAGTATGCATCTAGTAGCCGTTTGAACATCTGTATGGACTCTGATAAAACCACTTCTTCAGGCAGAGAATTCCACATCCTGATTGTTCTTACAGTAAAAAAACCTTTCCTTTGCCTTAGACGAAATCTTCTTTCTTCCAGTCTAAACGCATGGCCTCGTGTCCTATGTAAAGTCCGGTTTGTGAATAGATTTCCACACAATGGTTTGTATTGGCCCCGAATATATTTGTATAATGTTATCATATCCCCTCTCAGGCGACGTTTTTCTAAACTAAATAGGTTTAAATTTGTTAACCTTTCTTCATAGCCGATATGTTCCATTCCTTTTATTAATTTTGTAGCCCGCCTCTGCACTTTTTCTAGTGCCATAATATCCTTCTTTAGAACAGGTGCCCAAAATTGCACAGCATATTCAATATGTGGTCTTACCAGTGATTTATAAAGAGGCAAAATTATATTCTTGTCCCGAGAATGAATGCCCTTTTTCATGCATGACAATACCTTACTGGCCTTGGCCACTGCTGATTGACATTGCACATTGTTGCATAGTTTGTTGTCTATAACAATTCCCAAGTCCTTTTCATGTGTTGTTATCCCTAATTCGCTTCCATTAAGGGTATACGTTGCTTGTGTATTCTTTACGCCGAAGTGCATAACTTTGCATTTTTCAACATTAAATTTCATCTGCCATTTGAGTGCCCAGTCCCCCAGTCTATCTAAATCCCTCTGCAGCAAAGTAATATCTTGCTCACATTGTATTGTTTTACAAAGTTTGGTGTCATCTGCAAACACTGAAACATGACTTTCAATGCGGTCTTCAAGATCATTTATAAACATGTTAAATAGAAGGGGTCCCAGAACAGACCCCTGAGGGACACCACTTGCCACCTCTGTCCAGCTTGAAAATTTACCATTAATGACAACTCTTTGTACTCTGTTTTTAAGCCAATGTTCTACTCAAGAACAAGCATTTTCATCTAGACCGATTTTAGTTTGAACACTAATCTATTGTGTGGAACTGTATCAAATGCCTTGGCAAAATCCAAATAGATCACATCCACGGCAACACCCTGATCTATACTTCTACTTATTTCTTCATAGAACGCAATCAAGTTAGTTTGACATGACCTGTGCTTCATAAAACCATGCTGATTTTTGCTGATAACCATGTTCTTCTCAAGGAACGAATAGGTTTAATAAGTGGTTCCGCGTCTCTGGAACCCAGTTCCTCACAACCAGCCAACATCCTCTTTAAAGATGTTCTTTCCATCAGTTGTCCCGGAGCCTTCACCCTAACTGAGCTCGGAGCTAGATATTTAATCAAAAACCATTTAATTCATGTATAATTAAAAACCTCATTATGGCCCAAGCTATATTGCATGTTCAAAGTGTGGAAATCTTCAATATTATTTTCTGTTATCAGGTTTCCTATTTTGTAGATACTCTTCTCCTTCCAATTTTTTAAGGCTATATCCTCTATATTAACCTTGACATACTTAAGAGAAAGACATGGGTTAGCCTATTCAGAATTTTATGTTTTTTCTTATATTTTTTCCATTACTTCCATATATCATGCGAACCGTTCGGGACATCACTACTCTTGGAATGTCAATATAAACTCTCAAATTGCTGGTTTCTAGTTCCATCCAGGATGTCAAATTTTTTTCCAGATAGCACTAATATTTGCTGGAGATGCAGGGATCGGAAAGGGGACAACTTACACATGGTATTGTCCACCAATTTGCAAGTTTTGGAATATGATTAAAAATAAGCAGCTAAGTCTGACTAATAAGGTTTTGTGCCTGTGACAAACTCTGAGTTTTTGGAGGGGACTACTTGCCAGACTCCTGCCCCAAGACTATGGGACACTGCCAGACCTTCTGCTTTGTCCTTCCTCAATCTCTCATCAGCCCTTACTATTGTTTAACCCCATGGCGATCCAACTGAGATCTGAGTGCTTTTCGGACATATTGAGTGCTCAGATCTAAGCTATCTGGGGATATGTTGGACATATAGGTTAAACATTGTATTAAAAGAGTTATGTATTTTTATGTGGTTTTTGTAACAGTTTTTGACTTAGAGATATTTCCTGTACCTGGAGATAATTAAGTTACCACCGCCACTTAAGCCAATTATCTCCAGGATAGAGGAGAAGATAGACCACCCGCACAGCCTAAATCTGTGGAACTCTTTTCGGCATAAAAAACATGCTTGCGGTCGGTCAAATGTGACTCCAACAAAACTTTTGAACCCCTGCTCTGATCTGGGTTTTTTTTGGGATATGTTGTTCACCCAGATCAGGGCTATCCAGGGATGTATAATATTGTGGGGATATGTGGTGTTTGGGGTGTTTTCTGTGTTTTATGAAAAATGTGTGTTTTCTGCCTGCGGGTAATTGAGTGAGTCCATTGTGTTTGGTAATTGTATCACAGGCAGAGGGAAGGGTTTGTGTACATTATCTGGGAGTGCCTAACTGTACAAGAGTGTTTTGATTGGCTTTGTAACTGTGTGTCCTGTGTTCCATAAGGTCCACATGGGTTGTAACCTTGTATAAAAGAGACAATAAACCCTCAGTTCATTCTGTTCTGATCTGCTTAACCCTCAATATGTAGCCTTGTCTCGTTATTGTAGGGTACTGCTATATTCACACTGGGGATTGCTATATTTTGTATACTCCTCTAAGCTTTAATCACTTAGCTCTTTTAAGAGCTGTTCCTGATACGCCCTCCTGGAGGAGAGGTCTTTCCCACACGGTCCTGGAGGACAGAGGCTGATCCAGGGTGGAAGGAAGAGGGTGACTGGGGCAGGGTGACAGAGGGTGAGTTGGCAGGGTGAAAGGGGGTGACTATGGCAGGGTGATAGGGGTTAGTGTGGCAGAGTGATGGAGAAAGAGTGTGACATGATTAGGGGGAATGAGTGTGACAGTGTGAGAGAAGGTGAGTGTAATTGGGTGAATACAGCAGAGCAATGGATGGTGAGTATGAGTGACAGGATTGGGGGGTAAGTATGACAGTGCTGGAGAAGGTGTGTGTAATGGGGCGAGTATGACATGGTTGAGTGACAGGATTGGTGGAGTTACTGTGAGTGTGGCAGGGTGTAGGGGGTGACGGTGTGTGTGGTAGGGTGACAGTTACACCGACACGCCCATGCATACATTGAAGCACATGCAGATATACAAACGAACACACACTGACATAAATGCAGATACTCTGTGGCAGGACCGCTACCTGACTGTGAATTGCCCTTTCCTATGTATAGATGTACTCTCCTGGAATGTATGTTTTCCCTTTTTAATTTTCCCCCTCTCTGTAATTTTCACATTAAATCATGCAAATTGCTTTTAAACCACATGAGGGCACCCTGATACTCCATTTAGAATATGTGGTTACAACATTCATACCTCGCTAACGAGGTGTGAAAACCACAGACCGCAAGTGAAACAAGCGGCGTATCACTGAAAGCCCACCAGAGGATCATTCGCATCCCGAACTGGCCTGCGCGCGCTGTCATCGATTCCCGTGTCAGGGATTGTCCTACCCACTCCCAACAGAGCTATAATCATTCCTTACACCCCTAGCTGGGAGCTATGAGGCTATGCTCATGGATGCCAAGGAAAAGGCTCTCTTGGGTGGATACCAGCATAGGGATATCTGCCCGAAAGAGGGAAGCGTGCCAGCAGGGAATCCCTTGGGCTGTGAGTATGGGGCCGCATTGAAGTCTGTACTGACCAATGGAAGAAGGAGTGCCCATTCAAACTGGATTGGCGCCATTGTCCTGGTTGTTCGGCCCGAGGGAGCGCTGATTGGTCACTGAAAGGAGCTGGCGACCAATCAGAGCAGGAGCGCCCATTCAAACTGGATTGACCCCATTGTCCTGGTTGTTCGGCCCGAAGGAGCGCTGATTGGTTGCTGAAAGGAGCTGGCGACCAATCAGAGGAGGAGCGCCCATTTAAGCAGGGTTTTGCGCCCTTTCTCCTCATTGGGTGAAGAATCCCCTCGCCTCCCTGAGCGCTGTATGGCGCACATGGGTTTTGCACTCTCTCCTGATGGGGCAGTGAAAGCCCTCTCCGCCCCAAGCGCTGATTGGTGCAAATTGGTTTTGCACCTTTCAGCGGATTGGCTGTTGCTTGGTTTGGACACAAAGTTTGAATTCATCGGACCAAACCAAGCAACACTGTGGAACTGATTTCAGGGATGTACAGAATCTCGAGCCCCAGACTTTAGATGCTGGTATCTCGGACTCTGCCATTTGCAGGGTTCCCAGATGGGACCCGGAGATATCTAACGATTTATGTTTTACCTGTGTGACCCCTTCACTTCCTAGGGCACCAAGCACCAAAGTTTACCCCCTGTATGTAATGTGTTGTCATGTGTGTCCCTGTGTGCTAGTGGTATCTCCCAGAGCGGGAGATCGTTATTGGCAACCCAGCCCCCTCATGCTTGGGATTGTGTTGTGTTGGATGGGTACAGGTCTGTTCATAAAAAGCTGTGTGCCCAAATAAAGATTGTCAATCGTTGTACCCTTGGAACCATCCAGTTACTTGGGGGGGATGGGTCTCTTAATACATTATTAGCGGGGGTAACCAGCCAGGTTACCCAGGTCCCACTACACACACCATATAACACATACAGAAACATACACGGACACACATGTTGATACACATACACACTGACACACATGCAAATGCAGACACACAAGCTAACACAACGATACATATATACACAAAGACACACATGCAGATACATAAACACTTAAGGACAAACATTTAATTACACAGAATGACACTCATACAGATACACAGGGCACACACTTACATACATATATGCAGACATACAGATACACATGCAGATACACACACAGACACACACATACATACATACATAGACACACAAACAAAGACACAGATACATACAGACACACACACACACATACAGAGATATACACACACATATATACAGAGCCATACTTACAGAGACACACACACATACATACAGAGACACATACACACACATACAGAGACACATACACACACATACAGAGACACACACACACACTTACAGAAACATACACACATACATTAGTCACCCTCCTGTATCCTACCTTTTAGATGCAGAAGGGTGACTTGGGGTCCAGTGGCGGCTCAGGCTGATGGGAGTCAGAGTTCCCACTCTGACTCCCTCCTCTCCTTCCACCCACGCAGGCTCTGTGTAAACTGGGAGGAGTGACCAGGGCAGTCACTTCTTCCCAGCTCTGATGTCATCACCGGGTGCCCAGCCGCGCTGTTAAAGCGTTGCAATGCTAACTGGGCCCCCTGGAAATATATAGCATCATGTGGCCCTAACAGCATGGGCCACTGGATGTGCCCCTGAATTTGTGAGCTTGGCGGTTCTACCGCGCGGGTTGGGTCCACAACACATGGCGGCGGGCCCAGTTGCAGTTGTGACCCCTGCGACCTCAGTAGTTCCACCACTGCATATCACCTACCTTACATAAGTGTGCAAATTCAGGACATAATTATAATGTAGGGCAGCTCTAGAAAATGTGGCCGCATGAACCGTCTATAGTGTAAATTATGAACCGTCTATAGTGTGAATGATTAAGTTGTTAATGCTATTGAAGTAGGATGAATTTGTGAACACTAATATATTGTTAGAAGTTTTATGTTTTTTATGCTTTCCTGTTAAAATAGATATTTGTACAAAAGTATTAGTTTATATTCAATTAATATTCAATATATTTCAAATAGTGTGTCATGTCAATGGAAACTGTCTGATCCTGTTCTTTATATATCGAACAATGCTTCCTTTTTACTAGTAAAACATTGACACATTTTTATAATAGCCTATGTAATAAAATAATAAAATATGTATGTAAATATGGATTTTTTTTTTTTAAGGAAAATAAAATTAATTTCTACAGTGTAAGCATAAGAGCATAAACGATCATTCCGGGACATTTTACTGCTTTTTTTTTCTGTATCTTTTTAATAATAGATGGCACATTAAATTCTAATTTTTAGCAGCTTGTAGATAATGATGGAGACAGATTTGTACAAATGGCTTGAAATAAATCCTGCTAACACTGAGCTGCATGTGCTGCTGATGCAGAAACTCATCATCACGGTTAACAAAATGAATAAAAACATGCAACTTATGCATGTAAATATATATTTTTTGTGTTATAGCAATGTAATAATTCTTGGAGTTTTTCAGTTTTACAATATTTTTATATTTATAGTATTATTTACATTGTTATGATTGTAAACTGATCAAGCGTTAACAAAAAATATATTTCAAGCAGATTATATAAAAGAGAAATACAGATCATTTTCAATGATATAATTTTTCAGTTGTAGGGTAATAGTTTTTTGATCCAAGGATAAATCTTACTGACATTCTGGAGTAAAAAGGAATTTTTTTCCTAGTTTGTTGCAAAATTGGATGTGTTTAAAATTGGGTTTTTTGCCTTCTTTTGAATCTACAGTAAAACAGCAAAAACAGATGTGAGGAAGACTGAACTTGATGGACACATGTCTCTTTTCATGTCTAGATAACTAGATACATGTATATTTATGCAAAATATGCAATAGACCTTTGTATTAGTATTCTTAATTCAAAGCAAGTTTAAAAACAATATAAATAACAATTTAATAAAACAATTTTAGCAAAATATATTGTCCACTTAAACAGTTTCCATATTACATAGAATGCCTAATGCTTTATAATGTCCAGGGTATTTTATTCTTTCCCTATGATGCATATTCATACTTCCTCTACCACTCATGTTATTTTAAAATAAGGTCTGTTTCTCTGTAATATGTTTTTGTGCTCCTCACGTTTTGCAATCATATTGTCTCTCTATATTGTCATGCTAACAGTTCAATGTAAAAGACACTGACCAAAAATAAAATACATATATAAACAGGAACAGAGATTTTGTTGGTGAAAAAAAGCAAATAGCAAAATTCAGGTAATAAATATCTATACTGTGTTTTAGAATTTTTGTAATCATTTCTTTGTTCCTAAATTTTGTCATTCAGTTTTCAATACACAAAATTTCACTGTTTAGCTTTTGATGAAGTATTATTATAAATGAGTAATATTACAATTTTAAATATTATAAAAACAATGCTTTGCTTGAGATAGATAATGAAATGAAAACTATATAGTAATGCTAAATCTTGAAACATTTTATCCAGTATCTATAAAAACCATGAAAGTGGCATATTTTCTATTTAATTCAAATAGAGAGTCTGCTCACGTTCCAAAGTTATCGCTCTTTTTTTTTTTTTTAAATTGCATATACTTTAGACATTTGAGTGTTCTCCTTGAAGAAGCTAACTGGAATTACTTTAACGTATCAGGTTACATTAATGTGACATTACTTGTGAAGTAGTACATTTTGTAATCTCTTTGGTGGAAATATTATGCAAATTATTTGTAAATGTGACAGCCTCAGGAGCAGGGCTGAATTAACATCTTCTATTGTGAGAGTATAGTCAATAAGTTTCAGGTCAGAGGATATAGAACTGTGTGTTCACTATTTTATGAAGTAAGTTTTTAGAGGAAAGAGAAACACTGCCATCTCATGGATTTGCTTCATTAATGTTTCATTAATGTTTGCTGCTGCAATGTGTACTTTTTCTTTTCAGTAGTCATTCAATAAGAAAAAATGCAACTTTCAACACATTAAATGTTTCTGAAAATAAAAGAATTTCCTAAAGTATAAAGAAGAGGAAAAAAAAAGAAAGAAAATAATAAAAAACAACAATATTTTTGTGTCCTCGGGGAACTGGCTGAATTTTTATATTAATTATATCCCAATTACCGACCAATTTTAGGGCATGACCCTAATTCTTTTGCAAAATAAAGTAAATAAGTTACTTATCAATCCTATTTTTGTGAAAAAAAGTATTATTTTATTTATTACTGGCTTTTATAAAGTGCCAACATAATCTGCAGCACTGTACAATTGGAAAATTTGCAAATATACACTAACTAAAGTTAGAGAAGGCCCTTCCGATAACCTGAGATCTAACCATTTGAGCACTGTTATACAATGTGCTTAGTTAGAAAGCCTGTGAGCTTACAATCTAATAGATTGGATGATTGGGGATCTATTACAATCTAATAGAATGGGGATTTGAGACAATGGGGATAAATTTAGTGATGACTAAAGGAAGTTAGAGTAGAGACCACTACCTTGGTGTTATACTTGATTCTGGCCTCACATCCAGTCTATTACCAAATCCTGTAGATTTCACCTTAAAAAAATAGCCTGGAGGGGGGGGGGGGAGCCTGGCCGAGCAAGGAAATGGCAGCTTAACTCATGAGCTGCGCCAAGACCCTGCCAAATTCACAGCACCCAGAAGCACTTGAGCACCCTAAATCTTCCAAAGCCTCACCCACATTCGTCCTAACCCATACCGATTCCCCTGTAGCTCATAAGGGGTGAAAGAAAGGCAAGAAACTCTGTGGTTGCACCTATCTTCCTAGCTAGGCACGGAAAGGGTCCGGCGCCATCTTTTACACAATCCCAGTCTGAATTGAACTTGGACATGAGCAGCACCGTAGCCCCAGAGCGCAGAGACGCCCATCTTATCTGCCCAGATATGAAGGGATTCCTAGCGGAATTTAAAAGGTAAAGCAGAGGAGCTGGACAAGCGCCTTGTCCCGATTAAGGAAGACATGGCAGACCTGGTGGCCCAGCCTAAGCAACAGAACACAAAATGGAGGAACTGGCTGTGACTGAGAACACACACGACACAGATATCAGAGAGCAGCTGCGCCTCCTGGAGGAAACCAATGAGGACCTCAGCAACAGGACATGCCGGAATAATATCCGGGTAAGAGGCTTACCGGAATCGGTGTCTACATACCTCCTGCCGGACACGCTCACCGCAGTGTTCCAAAACCTTCTGCCTAAGGCCACTGCAACAGACTTCCTCATGGACCGCGCTCATCATACCCTGAGGGCACTCAGTGCCAATCTCACCAACCCGAGAGACAATTTAGTGTGTATGCACTTTTATCATATTTGCACTTTTATTACATCAAAGACCACCTGATGCAGGCTGTGAGAGAGACCCCTATTGAAATAGAAGGGGCTTAAATTTAACTCTTTCAAGATCTAGCACCAACCACACTGCAGAGAAGAAAATAATTCCGCCCACTGACACAACATATTACCCAAAATGGCACCCCTTCAAGCTCATAGTTCAAAAAGATAACAAATTCTTCACAATATCGCAACCAACAGAAGCCACAGAATTAATTGACAGACTGGGCCTACCACAAATGACCCTACCCCTGCAAGACTAATGACTGGCACATCAACCTCCACTGAGATGAAGAAGACCGACGCGCGATGCAGCTTAACCGCCTTCCAGCTCCCAAGCTCAGCCGTCCACCCCGAGAGCCTAACAAGACCAAAGACCCAGGGACCTAAACTACTCATGGCCCTCATGAACTGCAGTGCACAAGTTACCGGACACAAGTGACACAAAAGGACTGACAGGATAAAACAGGTACCACCCTGCAACAACACCTATTAGCACTGTTATTGTTAAGTACACAACTGTTCAGTATACCCAACAATTAGGGGCAGGTTAACACAACTTCCACCCTAGTCACCATAACTGAGGTCCGATCACCCCCATACGACCCCCTCCTGACAAACGTCCAAAGTCAGGGATCCCCCCCACCTGAACAGCATATGACCCTCTACTACGTACTCTCCAGCCAGACCCCGCCCAGCAACCCACAAGCGACAAAGCTGGCAGCAATTTAGTCACTACAGAACACCGTGAGACGACACTCCCCCCCCCGTCCATCAATAGGGATCAGACCACCTGATGCCCCTGGAAAACCAGGCCACAGCTCCTTATGACAGAACTGATCTCCTGCGACTACAAATAGCAGACTGACTACCAACATCAAACCCAAACTCTTGCATACCCCGACCGCCACTCCCAAAACACTTATCCACGGCGGACCTTACTTCACTCAAGCATCCCCCTTAGACCACAGAATCTCGACCAGCCCCCAATGGAGCTAGCTCCCTCCCCATAAAAACAAAGGATACCCATGCGGAAGACCCGCACAGCACTTGTCCTGACCAGGACTAAATAAATCACCAACGACTACCTATGGCCTACATTTTGGGCCATGACTCACAGACCTGACCTAAGCCCAAGCTCAGACTGCCCCGGCAGGGATAGAGGCACCCATGCAGTAGAGGCAAGACCCACGCAGACAATCCCAGGATGACATGGCCGGTGGCCACATGATCCCATTAGACCAGAGATTGAGAATGTACATAGGGGCTGCTCCAACGGAAGATAGACAAACCCTGCACAAGGGACAGGACTTGGGGGCCCAAAGCATCACCCACATAACCACAGGCCAAGTCATTAACAGCAGTACCAAGGCATCAGATACCTATTGACAACCAAAGTCAGACATTGCTGCCCCCAACCTACCACCTCAACCTCAGTAATGTGAACTTAATGGGGCATAGTGGCCACTGGCCACACAGGGACAAAGCATATCATAGGAACCACGCATGGGGAACCGAGAATAGCACCATATCACCACTAGGACACTACACCCTGGGCAATGTAGGGATATACAGCATAAAACTATGACACCATTACAGCACTAAGGCATAATACCCCATTCTGGGTGCAGAGAAGTATGCAGATGCCCCCCCTTTAGAGATATGATTGGACTAGTAACCCCATATTCAATATGCGAAAGGCAACTCGCTTCATTGACCGGTAATCTAGCACTGGGGACTTACAGTAGGGATTCACTACAGGGACTGACACCCAAGCACTTAACCTATGCAGGAAGATGGGACAAGCCACAACCATGCCCTTGACCCCCAACACTGGAGAAACTAGGTTAATTAATGTTTATTTTTCATTGTTTAAGAAACACTGTGCAAGGTTAATACGATATGCAAGCATTCCTCACATTAGCAAAGTAAATTAGAAAAGTCCCTAACGAGACCATGTTTCTACTGTTTATACTTACAATATGTTGATGTTTGATATTTGCTACCTGATGTTTATGTTTACCCTGGGTACTTTTGTAACTGCAGACTCTACATCCGATCGAGCTGTGCATTCACCCAAGGTGCTGTCTAAAAAGCAGGGATACGCACTGCGGATGCCCCATCCATACCAGAAAAGCCACACCCCGCACAGGTCGGTCGGCACAACAACCTCCACTTACCAGTACACCCAAGACGAACCCCCACCTTACCTCCCATCCTCTCTATAACCTCCACCCCCCACAAAACATGTCCTCACCCAAACTCAAACACACACAACACTGTGGCAGGTCAAGGCGATGGCTGCCACCGCTTGCTGACACCTCTCTCTTCCCTACCAGACTCGCTCAAACCGTCTCCACCAGAAGACATGAGTCCACCACACCACTCCTTACTGACCAGATTGATAAGTCCAGAACTCACCCTCCGCCCCCATGTGCGGCCCCTCCCCCCCGACAACGCAACCCACCCCCTCCATCCTTAAGTACTACCCAACCTCTCAACCCTCTGTTCTTGCCGACTATGGAAGCCTCCTGTATGTTTGCTTATTATTATGTTATTTATATATTATTATGTTATTATTTATATAGCCCTAAACAAATTCCACAGTGCTTTACAGTGGGTTGACAAACAAACATGTAGTTGTAACCAGAGAAGTTGGACACACAGGAACAGAGGGGTTGAGGGCCCTGCTCAATGAGGTTTCCATTCTATAGGGAGTGGGGTAAAGAGACACAAAAGGTAAGGATAGTATTAGACTGATAACAGTTGCAAGAGAGGAATCAGTCTGGAGCTATCAAACAGTTTAATTGATATGCTTTTATGAAAAAGTGGGTTTTTAATGATTTTTTGAAGACTTGGAGACTGGGTGAGCATCTAACAGAGAAGGGAAGTGAGTTCCACAGGAACGGTGCAGCCCTCGAGAAGTCTTGAACGCGAGCCTTAGAGGTGGGGGTACCGGACAGAAGATAGACTTAAGTCTTCAGCAGATGGTAAGGGCCTAGACGGGACATACTTGTTTATTAGGGAGGATAGATAGGTGGAAGCAGCATTATTTAGAGATTTGAAAGCAAGAACCAGAATTTTAAATTGAGCCCTATATCTTACAGAAAGCCAATAGAGGGACTGACAGAAGGGTGAGGCATGGGAGGTGCAAGCGGACAGGAAGATGAGCCTCGCCGCATTCATTATGGACTCTAACGGCGCAAGTTGGGAGCACATAAGACCACTGTGAAGCGGATTACAGTAGTCAAGGCGAGAAAGGACAGTGGAATGGACCAGCACCTTAGTAGCATCTGACATTAAGTAGGGTCGGATGCGCACAATGTTTTTTAGATAGAAGCAGCAGCATTTGGCAATAGACTGAACATGAGGCATGAAGGAGTCAAAGAGAACACCTAGGCAGCGAGCCTGTGTGGTGGAGCTGATGGAAGCACTGTTGACTTGGAGGGAGGGAGACACAGGAGTAGCAACACTTGAGGGAGTGTAACGGATCACCCAGCACCCTGACTGAGTACCTCCTAGCGCTTACCAAGGACCATCAACACTGCACCGAGCACCTCTCAGTCCTGGGAACTCTGAAACCGAATGGGGAATTAGCTCTAGTCCTTACAAGGACTTTCCCCATTGAATCTCCTGCAAGCTGGAACAGCAGACACAGGGGCAGGCGTTCTTCCTGCAAGCTGGAACAGCAGCCACAGGAGCAAATCTTCTTCCCTCCAATAACAGGAAGACACACAGTTTTGGAGTGTAAGCAGGAACAGAACTGTTTAATGAGCACCAAAGGACTTTCTTTTATGCAGGTTTTCCCACAAGGTTACCACCCACCTAGTGGGACCTAGTGGTACACAGGACATGCAATTACAATAGCCAATCAAAACATTACAGTACAGTCAGACACTCCCAGCCAAGGCACACAAACCCTCCCCTCTGCCTCTGATATAATTACTGAACACAATGGGTTAACTCAATTATCAAAAGCAGGAAAATATACAGTTTTATACAATATTACAATATTCCGCATTCTGGAGTGTTATCACAAAGGGAATTAATTCACCTCCCGAATGGGGACCACCCCAATCCCTCATTTGGAACGTTAGGTTAGAATGTTCCCACCTCGCAACCTAAGTGTCAAAACCACAAACTGCAATTAATGAGTGCTTCCCTGGGTGGCCGCCATTCGTATACACGTATGCCACCAGTGGGAGCATTTGTGGATTGTTTTCCACCTCGTTCATTTCCCAAACGAGGACCTCCCCGGTGCCCCATTAGAACATTTACACCAATTAATCAGAACGTTTGCACTCGCAACATAGGTGTGAAACCACAAGGGAAGTAATTAATGAGTGCTTCCCTGGGTGGTCGCCATTTGTATAGATGAACACCAGCCAGGGGGAGCATTCATACCCCAAAAGGAGAAGTTTCCCATGTCTGATTTTCACACCAGGACCTTGCGAACGGAGCCTAGTCAATCAAGGGACCAAGGGACCATGGCAAGGGTGTTCATATTTCCCATAGAGTTTGCTTGAATTTACAAAGCACTGCTCTAATTTTATTAATTAGCATGTATTTAATAATATTTATATAAGCTTTTATTTATTTTTTTTATTCTTTATTTTTCTTGTGCATTTGGTTACATACATGCTTACAGTGCCACGACAGCGACTGTTAGCCATTTCAAGACATATAGTGGCATATCTGAGTGGTTGCACATTTATTATTTGTTGAGTATAGTAGGCTAACAATCGTTAAGTTAACTACATGAAATAGGTACACATGTTGTAGCAGGATAATTATAATAGCCGTAGAGTGACCAATGTATACTAAAAATATGCTCCTGGCAATGGCTGTGGAGGGGCCTTATGATATCTGGCATGTGTCTAGCTAGTTAGTGTTGTCTGCTCCGTTAGTATGTGTGCTGTGGGGTTAATCCGCCTATGCTTTAATGAGCTGTTCCGGGAGGTGTTGGGCTAAGTAATGTAGTGTATCATTCTGTGGTGTTCTCTTCCCTCTGTTATCGTCAGGTAGCAATATAGCTTGGGAGGTATCTAGGTACTGAGTGTATTGTAACCCCGTCTGTCTGCCGTTTGGAGTGATGTGCCTCCTTGTTTCCGCTTAAGGCAGACGTGGGGGGGAGTAAGGTAATTAACCTGATGGGAAGCGTTCTTGTGTGTGTCTGACAGGTAGATAGCTAGTAACATTTACTGGTACATTAACAATTATAAACACAATAATAAGCAATATAAAGTAAAAGTCGGCAGGTAGGCAAAGTAGCAAAATTATTTGGAGAATCGCGAGGAGTTCGTTCCGTAGTGGTGAGATCATACAGTCCCAGCAAATATCTTGTTGCGGTTTACACAGCCCTTGGATCTCTCATGTCGGGTTGTCAGCATGGGAGCCGTGTCCAGATGCGGAACAAAAGTTTTCACCCTTTCCGGGTTCCACCTGTGTCGTGGTTTGGTGGTCTTGGAGGTTGTCGTGGAATGTATGGCATCTTGTATGGGTAGCAAGTCCTGCGCTCCCTGTAGGTCGTGAATCTCGTGGGTTTTCCTGCCATGTGTCACCAGCAGGGAGCGGCTGAGGCGCAAATGGTATGTTATGCCTTGTTGCTTGAGTAGCGTTGTAAGTGGCTTAAGCGACCGTCTCCCGGCCAAGGTACTGCCGGACAAGTCCGTGAAGAAGGAGAGGGACATGGCTTCTAAGGAGTACTGGGGAAGGTTTTTGACCACTGCCATGGTTGCGGCTCTGTCTTCCTTGTGCTGGAAGCGGAGTGTGAAGTCCCTTGAGGCCACTGGTGGGACTTTGGTCGGTTTGTTAACTCCATCCAGGCTTATTGCTTTGGCAGTTCCTCCGCTGGCATGTTGTCTGGTACTACCTTTATGTTGGTCGCTCTGCATGCGTCCTCCAGCGCGGCAAACCGCCGCTCAAAAGCCTCCGTTTTAGTCTGCAGACCCCTAATCTCCAGTTGCATGGCGGCAATATGGGTAGCCGTGGTAGCGGAGGTATCCTCCATGGTACCCAGTCTCCCGGTCATTGCCTGGAGGTCTTTGTGGAGGCCCGCCATTTCTGCCTGGATCGTGGTCTGTAGGCCTGCCAGTAATACTTTGAGCACTGCTGTAGTGACTGGTGCATTATCAGGTTCTGGTTGTGTGGCTTTGGCTGCCGGTGGACTGGGAGAGTGATATGTGTCCTCACCTCGGGAGAAGTCGTCCGACAGGTCAGAGTAAGTCTCTGGGTATTCAGCCATCTTGGGCCCAGCCGCTCCGTGGGCCTGACGCCACATGGCTCCGATATCAAGGCCAAGTCTGGGCTGGTTGGGCTTTTGCTTTTTGTTTTTCCATTGCATGTCGATTCTGCTGTTATTGCCTGGGATTTGTGACTATTTTGGTCATTTTTTTTCAGTTTAGATTGGGTGTTTTTAGCTTGAAATCGCAGGTGCTACAGTGCCATGCGACTTCTCTGCTCTGCAGCTTGGCTCCGCCCCCATAAGCTTATAATTTTTAAGACTATTGTCTTGACATGTTAAATATATTCCTGTTTTTGTGACAAATCCACCTTCAATTTGAGTATCAACTATTTGGTTTCTGGAACTCTGTTAACTGCTTTCAAACCATAAATATAATTTTAAGACAATTTATTTTATAGCTGACACCAACTGCTACATGGCAGACAATCCAATATGACTCTGCATTTGTAAATGAAAGAAAATATTGTTTGCAGAATATTGTGTATATTATCTTTAAATGTATATTTTGAAAAAAAAATGGCTTGTCTTTCTGCCTGTAAAAATGCTTTGAGATTTTAATATTTTCTATATTTTTTTACTTTTGAATTGCTCATCGTGACAAATAGATCTATCTCCCATTAAACACTTAATTTTCATTCTCTATTTTTTTCTTGAATCTTGGTGAAACATAAAATGTAATAAGAAAATATATTATGAAACCAAAACTCATCATTGAGCGCATTGTTACTCTGTTCTCATGCTTCAAATCGATCTAGAATAAAATAACTGGTATAAATAAATATAATTTTAAATACATTGGATAATACTAACATAGAATATTCAATATTCATATAAATTTCTAAGATGTATTTTTCAAACTTTTTGCTAGCCAGACCGTCTGTGACTGGTTAAGAGAGAGCAAGAGATAAAAACCTGTCTATATGTGTGTCTTTTTTTTTTTATCTTACAGCCGGGATGCTAGAGAATAGGCAATCTGTATCAATCCAGCTACTATAGGACAGAACTTTATTAAACTATAAATACCAAAACACATCAGGCAACCTAAAAGACACTTAATGGTGAAGCATGTGTTATGGTAACATTGCCTGGAAGGGTTCTGGAGACATCACAAGATTGTAACACAATGTCTCCCATTCTCTAGAGATGGTATAAACCTACACAAAATTGCATAAATCTGCAAAACTATATAGATTGATTTGTATATTTCTAATGTGCTTCTTATTGCTAGTCCATATAATTAAAATATTTACTCTGCTTCTTACCAGTGATAGAATGGATTTGTTCATGTTATTGCCTTATCCATGTAATGAATGCAAAGTTTAAAAAGTTTTGCTAATGTATATCTTGTTTTAGTGCAATACAGATTGATATGAACTCAATTATTTTCTCAATTGTGTGTTCAACTATTTGAAAATAAACAATTAAATATTTAAATGTGATATCATTATAATATAACAATACATAATATAATAATCGTAATACAACCATAAAGAGTTTTGATTCACAGATTATAATATGGATTGTATTAATATATTTTTTATTTACATACGGTGGGATAAAAATAATCAAAAAGGAAACTAATCGTATAATATGATGTTGTCCTACATCAATGTGGTGGTGCTTACAAAACATTTCTGATCTGTCAGTTCCAGATTAGTTCTAATCTATTTATGTAAAGCTCTAAATGTTCAAAATGTAAAAAAAAAACAAAAAAACACAACATAATTAGAAGATAATTTCCTGAATTCAAAATAACAGTAGCATTATGCAGATATTTAACATTTGACAGAGTTTATTCCAGAGAGACTGCTTAGATTAAAAACAACCACTGGGTTGCACTCTTGCACAGCTTACTGTTTTTTTTCCCCAAGATATCTTACTGTAATCAAACAAGCACAGCAGATGGGCATAGCTAAACTATAAGTGATACCACTGCAAATGGAGAAATGCTTACTGCTTCATGAAAGAACAAAACAAAGATGTGCCCTAAAATCATAAGCAAAAAAGAGACAAAAATAAATAAATACATAAAAATCAAAGGCTGTGGTTATTCCTCTAGATGAGAAGAGAGTATAGCAAAAAGCAAAACAAAGGACTACTGTATAGTTTGAGTAAAGCAGATTGAACCACTTTAGAGAATAAATAGAGGAACAACAAAGTGCATGTTATGGAAAAATAATATACTTAAGCGGTTTTAGAGATATATGGATGTCTCTAGAACACTAAAATGGTACTTCTTAGTGTTATGTACCTGTTACATTTTATTTTATTTTGTAAGTGTTGTTCTTAAATTATTTTAGTGTCATTGAAGCAAACACACACAAACGTGTTGGTATTCACTTTCAGGCTTTAGCCACAGCTTATGCCTTTCCATGATCATTAATTATTGTACACTCTCTGTGTTATTATGCATAGCAAGCATTTTGAAAGAGTGGGCAAATAGAGAAGTAGTGGAGGAGAAGGCAGTTGCAATTTATAATATACACAATATCAAGGAGTTCCCAATGTGTATTGTCCTAGGTGCCTTTATTACAAACATTGGACTAGGGGTCACCCAACCCTTGATCCAGTATGTACACCCAAACAACAAGTGCCAATAGGTGTCTCAGTCTCTACCTAGAAGTGCTCCATAATAAAATCATATCCTTTCCAGTCTCAAAAACACACACAAAAAAATAAATCCACAGAAACAGTGTATCAGTCATACCTTCAAATACGTACAGAAACTTCCGTAAAATATTTATAGTATGAGATATATATATATATATATATATATATATCTTCTTCTTCTTCTTCTTCTTCTTCTTCTCATATATATATATATATATATATATATATATATATTTATTTATTTATTTAACCCCTTAAGTACCAAACTTCGGGAATAAAAGGGAATCATGACATGTCACACATGTCATGTGTCCTTAAGGGGTTAATGAGACACTGTGGGCACCAGAATCACTAGAGTTTATTTAGTTGTTTTAGGACAGAAAGACTATTTCTACAGGCTCAACAGCATAACAAAATTGGATTCAAGGCTGAACTTGATGGGCTTAAGTCTTTGTTCGACCTAGACAACTATGTAACAGTGCAAACACTGGCCTTTATGAGAAAATGTAGTGCTTACATTGTTGCTTAACACCAACATTAGTGGCTGACACTTTAACAGCCACTAAATGGTCTTCCTAGACAAGAATCTGCAAACATTAAAGGACCAATGTTTAGTGACTTTATGCACTGCAAGTGTTCCATAGAGATGCATTGATTTAATGCTCCTCTAGCAGGAGATGCAGATAGGTTGCCACTCATCAATTACAATGCATTCCCACTAACTCTGTTAAATAATTCCTTTAGGAAAGCATTGGATTAGCTGACATCAGTAATGATGACCTCCACCAGTGGTGAGGCTGTATAAGACTTACGTCCTTTCTGAACTTGGGTACAACAGTTCAGATTTTAATTTTCAAACAATTTCTGAACTATCCCTGACATGATAATACAAGTTCTATACACTCACAAGGATAGAGCCAGTTTATCCACTTGGCTCTAGTGTGGACATGTTAGGAACACAAACAGAATACAAGAGAATTCTGATTCCTCTTCTTTAAGGTGTCTTTGCCTTGCAGCTTGGTGAGTGATAAAACAAAGGAAATTCCATAATATAATATTATATAACCCATGGTAAAGGGAAGAGAAAGTGTGAAGAAGTGATCACACCCACAGGAAAGTTTGCGTTAAAATGTATTGAATACAAAAAAAAAAAAAAGGAGAAAAAAAAAAAACTTTAACCATACAATACCCAAATGGGATATTAGATTAATATGTACAATAGTATCCAATCTCTAAAACACATTTCAGCTGTTACAGGCTTTCTCACTTGATTGAATGTGAATAACTTTGCTTTCTCCTCAAGGGTCCTTGTATGAGTCCTTAATTTAATTTTAATTGGATTCCTGGTCCTCCTTCTGATTTGTTGTAGTTTCGTTTCCTGTGACGCGTTAAAGGTAATTTTCTTTTGTTTTTTGATATATTTTATTTAGTCTTGGAAATGCATCATTCATTACACAGATCAGATCTTTTGTTTGCATAATTTTCTATGATGCTAGTACCACTCACATCACTTTGTCTGGTATTGTTCTGTCTTTTGTAATTCTAATGATTTTTTTAATAACATTTCTATATGGTTTCCCTTGTCCACATATATATATATATATATATATATATATATGAACAGAAATATGCACACTAGTCAAGCCATAAGACTTGCTTTTCGCACAGGAATCATAAATTTGCAGTGATGTTACTACCGCAAAGGATTCTGGGTGGGCATATGCAAATTAGTTCAACAAAGAATCACATTTTTGCCTCATTTCATTTTAAACATGTATTCCTTTGAGTCTGTGTTTGCTGTATACAACGGCTTTGAAACACAACTTGGGAAAAGATGCAAAGTCAGTGAACCACTCATGGACACTTGTTTCATTGTTAATGCAAATCCTCAGCATAAGGTTGGTTACTGGCTTGCTAGTGAGGCTTGGCAGTGCTTGTGAAGCAAAAACCAAAAAAGGTATTGTGGGGAAAAATTGTGATTGAAAATCCCTTCCACTTGACGTCTGTGGATAGTTAATACAATGTTACACAGAAATCTGCACACCAGTCAAGCCATACGACTTGCTTTTCACACAGGAATCACAAATTTGCAGTGATGTTACTGGGTGGACTTCAGGTAGAAGGGGTTTTCAATTACTGGTTGTCCCTCGTTGCACTACTATTTGGTAGATACTAACTACTGTATACTGAAAACACCCCATATGCCTTGCTGTTTTGGCTCTTGTCAAAATCACTCAGAGAGGAAGAGCAAGGTACAGAGATGCAGTCATTTTTCTCCACCATACCTTTTTTTGGTTATTGATATATATATATATATATATATATATATATATATATCTGTATATATATATATATATATCTCTCTCTATATATATATATATATATATATATACATATATATATATATATATATATATATACACATATTTTAATATATATCATACCATCTGCAAAAGTAAACAACCCAAGGTAATGCAAATGGGGTATGTCCAGACTTTTTTAGTAGCCTCTTCACAAACACTATATTTATGCCCCCCACCAAATCTCATGGAGTGCACTTGCGTTCCAAAAAACCTTCCGAATTGAATAACCGGAAAGCTGAAGCAATGGAACACACAATGCATTACAAAGTTGGAACAATATCAGAGGAAACTATGTAAGTGGTGGTGGCATTATAGGAAATTACACAAACAAATTATCCAATCTGAAAAGATTTTGACGTACTAAGATTGAGGGAAGTATACATACCATTTATTTTAAATTGGTATATTGTTTTATTGTGAGCATTTTGAAGTGTGTTCTTATGATGCAGCATACTGCAAAACATTCATTTAATTTGTGCAAAAATTATTAGTATTTGCGTATGCAAAAAATGACTGCATCTCTGTACCTTGCTCTTCCTCTCTGAGTGATTTTGACAAGAGGCACATTTTGTTGACTAGAGGTATGAGTCAGAGTGTCTCCAAAACAGCAAGGCCTAAGGGGTGTTTTCAGTATGCAGTGATAAGTCTCTACCAAAAATAGTGCTAGGAGGGACAACCGGCATCACAGTCATGGCCTCTTTAGGCTCATTGACGCACATGGGGAGCAAAGGCTAGCCATTTGGTCCAATAACATAGAAGAGCTACTGTAGCTCACATGGCTGAAGAACTTAATGCTGGACATGGTAGAAAAGTGTCAGAACACACAGTGCATCCCAGTTTGCTTAATATGGGGCTGCAAAGCTTCAGACTGGTCAGCGTGCAAATGATGACTTCTGTTCACCACAGAAAGTGCCTTCAATGGGGATGTGAGCATCAGAACTGGACTATGGAGCAATGGAAGAAGGTTGCTTAGTGACATGAAACATGTTTTGTTTCAGATCAGGTGGATGGCCAGGTGCATGTGCATCATTTTCCTGGGGCAGAGATGGCAGCAGGATGCACTGTGAGAAAAAGTAAGGCTGACGGAGGAAATGTTATGTTCTGGACAATGTTCTGCTGGAAATCATTCGGTCATGGCATTAATGTGGATATTACATTGACATGTACCACCTACCCAGAGATTGTTGCAGACCACATACACACCTTCATGGCAATGTTGTATCCTGATGGCACTGACCACTTTCAGCTGGATAATGCACCTTGGTGCACTGCAAAATTTTTCATAAATGATTTGAGGAGCATTACAAAAAGTTTAAGGTGTTGCCTTGGCCTCCAAATTTCCCACACCTTAATCCAATTGAACATCTGTGGGATGTGCTGGAAAAACAAATCCGATCCACGGAGGCCCACCTCACAACTTGTAGGACTTAAAGGATTTGCTGCTATTGTCTTGGTGTCACATACTAAATGACACATTCTGAGGCCTTGTGTATTAAATTGAGGTTAGGGAAGGAGAGGGCAGTGCATTAAATTGTCTGCTGTTGGGCTGGTATGCAATTGTTTCCAGGGCTGTTTGTTTTCATTCCCAGTCCAGCCCTGCACAGCTACTTTTACTTTAGTGGTAGCCACACACCAATTGAAGAGCCTTCCCTTATGCATGCATTTTTCACTGCATTTTTAGGGACCTTTTGCTGTGCCTGTTCCTTCCGGCCATGTTCGTGCAAGCTATTGCTCCTGGTGATTCTGTAATTTCTGTCCATGTATGAAATTTACATATTTGGATATTTCTGTGTATTTCTTTTAACCCATCTTCTCTGCCAAGTGTTTTTCTCATTAGCCTCTTTTAAGTATCCCACCCTCTCGCCAATGGTTGTTTCTCGATGCAGTGCTTACTGCATGTTGCAGAAGTAAGTGTGAATCTGCCTATTGCATTCAGCCCATGCCGCTCATGGTCCAGAATATGAAGGGCAGTTCAGTGCCAGGCAGTGCTTCTTCTCCTCCCGCCATCAGCAATTGGTAGAATAGGCTGGCCTGTGGAACAATGAACAGTTTCTTATTCCAGAATCACAAACCACTTCTAGCCCAGGTCACATTGGGAGACGGTGCCTGGCGTCCAGGGCTACCAATTGGGGGCTTGCAACGGCAGTGTGAAAGTAGTTCCATGTGACAGGTTTAGTTTTATATGCATTAGCTAACAGGTTCTGGTAGGTATTGTCAGCAGAAACTTTTTTTTTACTACTTAGCTATTTTGTATTATAAGCTTAAATGAGTTACATGTAAAAATGGAACTATAGTATAAATTACAACCCAGCAACAATATATGTCAATATTTTTACTTTTGGAAGGTACTGTGTCATTACAATAAAAAAAAATGCTACTACTTTTTGTGCTGGAAAGCTATTGCAATGTCTGAAGAAGCAAAAATAAATCACTTTTTATTTCACCATGAGGAGTTAAATATCCCTCCTGTCTTTTTAAGCTTACATTATGGATATAATGTTAAAAAACCCTTCAAGCACCATAACCACTACATCATGCTGAGATAAGCCTAGCATTGGCTTCTGACTCTCTGGCTGATGTTGTGGAGGCTCGGAATGGTGCCTGGTGAACCCCATATAAGAAGATCAAACATTCTAAAATGGATGGACGAGCAGACATGTAGTTGTAACCAGACAAGTTGGACACACAGGAACAGAGGGGTTGAGGGCCATGCTTAATGAGCTTACATGCTAGAGGGAGTGGGGTAAAGTGACACAAAAGGTAAGGATAGTATTAGACTAATGACAGTTGCAAGAGAGGAATCAGTCGGGAGCTATTAACAGTTTAATTGATACGCTTTTATGTAGAAGTGGGTTTTTAATGACTTTTTGAAGGAGTGGAGACTGGGTGAGCATCTAACAGAGAAGGGAAGTGAGTTCCACAGGAACGGTGCAGCCCTGGAAAAGTCTTGAAGGCGAGCATCAGAGGTGGGAGTACGGACAGAAGATAGACGTAAGTCTTCAGCAGAGCGTAAGGGCATTAACGGGACATACTTGTATATTAGGGAGGATAGATAGGTGGCATCAGCATTATGTGGAGATTTAAAAGCAAGAACCAGAATTTTAAATTGAGCCCTATATCGTATGGACTGACAGAAGGGTGAGGTGTGGGAGGTACGGGCGGACAGGAAGATGAGCCTCACTGCCGCATTCATTATGGACTCGCAAGTTGGGAGCACGTAAGACCACTGAGAAGCGGATTACAGTAGTCAAGGCGAGAAAGGACAGTGGAATGGACCAGCACCTTAGTCGCATTTGGCGTTAAGTAGGGTCTGATGCGCGCAATGTTTTTTGAGATGGAAACGGCTGGATTTGACGATACACTGAACATGAGGCGTGAAAGAGAAGTCGGAGTCAAAGAGAACACCTAGGCAGCGAGCCTGCATGGTGGAGTTGATGGTAGCACAGTTGACTTGGAGGAAGACAGACACAGGAGTAGCAACGCTTGCGGGAGGAAAGACCACAATTTCAGTTTTGGACAAGTTGAGTTTAACCCCTTAAGGACCAAACTTCCTGAATAAAAGGGAATCATGACATGTCACACATGTCATGTGTCCTTAAGGGGTTAAGGAAGTGGGCAGCCATCCAGTTAGAAATAGCAGAGAGGCAGTCAGAGAACCTAGTCAAGAGGGTCGGGGAGATATCAGGAGAGGACAGGTAGATTTGGTTGTCATCCGCATTGAAATGATATTGGAAGCCAAAGGAGCTAAGGAGTTTACCAAGGGAGGCAGTATAGATAGAGAACAGTAGGGGACCAAGGACTGAACCTTGGGGGACACCAACAAGGAGGAGTTGGGGAGAAGAAGCAGAGAAAAGGAAAGAAACACTGAAAGAGCGCTGGGAGAGGTAGGAGGAGCACCAGGAGAGAGCAATATCTTGTAGACCGATATTGCGGAGGATGAGAAGAAGCTGTTAATGAACAACAGTGTCAAAAGCCGCAGACAGGTCAAGGAGAATTATGATAGAGTAGTGACCATGAGATTTTGCAGCAAGTAGATAATTGGATACTTTGGTCAGTGCCGTTTCCACAGAGTGCTTAGCGCATATACCTACTGAAGTGGGTCTAGCAGAGAGTTGGACTCAAGGAAGTCTGTCAATCTCGCATACACAACTCTTTCAAGGATCTTGGATGCAAAAGGCAGTAGCGAGATAGGACGGTAATTGGATGGGGAGTTAGGGTCAAAGTTGGGCTTCTTTAGAATTGAGGTTACAGTTGCATGTTTGAAGAGTGATGGAAATATGCCAGAGGAGACATACTCGTATTAAGAATGCTTAATATGTTTTGTATTCAATGTTAATACGATCAACTATATTAAAGCAAAGTATGCACAATCTGCGTACTCTTCTAAACTTTTTTGATATACAACACAATAAAAAATAAAATTTAGCTCATAAAGTCCCACTTATCATCTTTTTTCTCCAGTGCCGTTTTAACCCAGCAGAGTAAAAATTTATTTCACGGTGCAATTATATCTCTATAGTATGACTTTTTAAAGTGTACTTTATTGGAGGATTTTGTAAGAAGAAAGGGAAAAGAATATAGAAAGTAAAAAAGAGAGGGAGAAGGTTGAGAAGAAAGTAAAACATTCACAGAGGCATATTCACATGAAAAATATAGGAATGCAAACATACAAATATAAAATTAAATACATCCACCTGTGTGTCGTGTTTCCAATAGATTATGCTATAATGAAAATATGTACTGAAAGGGTTAATTAAGCCTTTAGGATCTTTATTTAATCTATGCTTCAATGAGGAAATGTATTAATTAAATAAGGGAATTTACATTAACTGCTAGAGACAATTATTTTATAATTAACAGTGAACAGGATAGTGAAAGATATGTCTTAATCTTCCATCTGATACAAAAGGTGCTTACCATAGGTTGCATGTATTAGGATGTATGTTTTCCTTGTTCTTTAACAAAACAAAACAAAACAATATTAAGGTGTTTGGTTTTCTCCAATCTCCGAATTAAATGCAGGTACACATTTGGTATTTGCTGTTTAACAGTTTTACCTAAATATGTATGTGGTTACAAATTTTGCATTTTACTTGATTTTAAATAACACACTGCTTAAATTTATTTTGATCTTTAAATAATCTTTACACATATAAAAATCGAAAATAAAAATAAATAAAACAACACCTCTATTGTAAACATTCAAAAGAAAAGTAAAAACTGTAAACTGTTGCTTAGTTTACAAAATATTGAACTGCTTATTTTTTGGATGCTTATGCACAAGTAGCCAAAGTTATCCTGAATGTAATGATAATGTGTGATGACTGTTTGCTATATCATTACCATAGACTGTGTTATCTTAAGTTTAAAAAACTACTAGTTGAAATTTACTGTACATATTTTCCATAGAGAAATAAATGGGTGCCTGGTTGTCATGTTAGATGCACTTCTACTGTAGCTAGGAACATATTCCATTTGGCGATATTCTTGAAGATTTATATTGACTAATCACTAAACAAAAACTCACTCAATGGATGAGCATGTTTGTTTTCATTTGTGAATTCCATCTGTGTCTCGAAAGAAAAATAGATGATTTTTGGCAAAAATGATGATTGATGGCTAAGGGGCAGACACTAAATGTTGATTCTATTCACAGTGAGAAATGACCAATAGAGGGAAAAATGAGGAGCAGTAAAAAAAAAATCTATATTTATATATTATATATTTAATAAATATACATAAATATAGATTTATTTTTTTTTACTTCTCCTCTTTTTACCTCTATTGATTTAGTTTTCTAACTTGATCTGTGAACCAAATGACAGGAAAATGTGCTTATTAGTGCACAGCAAAATATATAAATAATATTTATATTTACCCCTAGGTTTTACTGCAAAAAAATGCACATATTTGTTATCAGCGATGTCTCATGAGTAAAACAGTACACCCCATTAACAGGTTTTATGGTGTTTTGGAAAGTTACAGGGTCAAATATAGAACGTTCCATTTTCAAATTGAAATTTGCCAGATTAGTAATGTTACCTTAGAGACGGTGTGGTAGCCCAGGAATGAGAATTACCCCCATAATGGCATACCATTTGCAAAAGTAGACAACCCAAGGTATTGAGAGTGTTTAGTCTTTTTTAGTAGCCAATTAGTCACAAACACTGGCCAAAGTTAGCGTTCATATTTGTTTTTGTGTGAAAAAGCAAAAAACTAATATTTGGCCAGTGTTTGTGACTAAGTGGCTACTAAGAAAGACTGGACATACCCACTTGCAATACCTTGGGTTGTCTACTTTTGCAAATGGTATGCCATCATGGTAATTCTCATTCCTGGGCTACCATACGCTCTCAAAGGCAACATAACCAATCTGGCAAATTTCAATGTCAAAATGAAATGCAAGCCTTATATGTGACTCTCTAACTTTCCAAAACAGCATAAAACCTGTACATGGGGGATACTGTTATTCTTGGGAGACTTCACTAAACACAAATATTAGTGTTTTAAAACAGTAAAACATATTACAACAATTATATAGTCCATAAAAGTGCAGTTTGTTTGTAAAAAAGGCAAAAAACTTCACTTTTACTTAAAATATCATAATTGTAATACAACTTACCAGTTTGAAACACTAATATTTGAGTTCAGCGAAGTCTCCCGAGTAAAACAGTACACCCTATGTACAGGTGGTTTTATGGTGTCTTGGAGAGTTACAGGGTCAAATATAGTGCTTGCAAATTAAATTCTTAGCACTTTCTCCCTGTGTTGTCAGGCAGGTCAATCAAATTTTAATTAATCAAATCACATAATTATGTTAAAAGATTACTTAAATGTACATGTAGAATTTTAATATATATGCATTTATAGGTATTTAAATTCTACGTGTATACTAATGAAATCTTTTATGTAATTATATGTATTTATATATTGTAGTTATATATTAATATATATATATATATATATATATATATATATATACACATGCGGTTATTTGTATTTTATATGTAGATATATATATATATATATATATATATATATATATATATATATATATATATATATATATAGAATGTCTTTCTAAGTGTATTTTGTTATCAGTATATATATATATATATTAATAACAAAATACAGTTAGAATGAAATTACATATGAATATATAATTTATATTAAATTTTGTTTCAATATTTTATTTATTTATTTTATTTTATTTATATATTATTGTAACTATACGTATATATAATATATGTGTATATATCTATTATATATATAATATATATATATATTATATATATGTAACGTCATTCTAAGTGTATTTTAATACTAATATATGTACTTATATTAATATTAAAATACACTTTTTATGACGTTACATATATATAATATGTATATATATTATATAAATAATAGATATACATTTATTATATATATAAATAAATTTCTATTTTAATTTTACACATGTTGAATTCTTTTTTTCTACTTTCCCACCAGCAGGGGGACTGTCTGACATTTCAGACAGTCCCCCTGCTGGCAGATCTACAGCCAGCTATAGGGGGCCATATTTGCCAGGGGAGGCCTGTCTGGGCTGTCAGGCATCCCTCCAGAAGAGGATCGTGGTGGAGCTAAGTAAATCTCACCTCCAGGGGAGAAAGCCGTTACGGCATTCTATGCCGCCGCAAAGGCTTTAAAGCCCTTTTAATGCAGGACGGCATAGAACGCCATAACAGCATTAAGAGGTTAAGTATATATTTTGCAGGGCACTGATTGGCCTATTTTCACTTCCATTTGCTTTATCTAATTTTTTCCCCAAACCTTTCTTGTTAAGTAAATCTGGGTAAGCAGAATGGTTGAAATTCAGCTGTCCATATTTTTTTTACATTTTTGGATGAAGTGGTCGGGCTGAATTAAATTTTTGTGCCGTGCAAAGGTCTATTTAGTTACCTATTTTGAAATCTTGTGTCAGATAGATGCAAATATGCATCAGTGGTGGTGTGGAAACAGAGTTATTTTTTTAATAGTGTCAGAGGGACTAGCTATCCCATAGTTCAAATGGCAGTTGTTACTTACAGGGTGGGTTATCGATGGTCATCCATACAAAGGTGCTGTACATCTCATGATATGGTTTTGATAATTGTTTTGATAATTCAGTGTATGGGAACTGAATATTCATTGATATTTTTAAAACAGAGCACCTTATACACTGAGAGCCTTTTACTAGCTCTCTATCTCCCATGTGGCAAATGTGGAGGGATTAAGGGAGGAAAATGGCAGCTGGGACTGCTTACTAACTGATTTATCCACACACACTGAGCATAAATTTGCACCTTTTAAATAACCCCTTTTCTAAGCTGCTCATGGGAGTAGAGATGGAATGAAGCTTATTGCGTGGTGAATATATTATTGAGCAGACAGGTTGTTCAACTGTTATGTTGTTAACCCCACAACTGAAGCAAATCGGATTGTGTTTTGTAGAGGGTTTATTTAACCCCTTAAGGACCGCGGATGGTTCAGGACCGTCATCGGCATTTTTGCCTTGCCGACCGCTGACGATCCTGAACCGTCCTAACGGTCTTTGTTACTTACCTGATCGCCGTCGTTCCCCCGGCGGCAATCAGCGGTGCTCCCATTGTGGGGAGACTGCCTGCAGCCCAGACAGTTTCCCCCATGGCGGAATAGGACCCCTGGGGCCATGTGATCGCTCAACAGAGCGATCACATGGTCACAATAGATGTCCATGTGTCTGCCTGCAGGGGGACTGCCTGTGCTGACAGGCAGTCTCCCTGCATGTGTAAAATCATTCAAAAAAAAATAAAGTTAATGTTAATTAAAAATATATATATGTGCATATATATATATATATATATATATATATATATATATATATGATATATAGACATATATTATATTTATGATATATATATAATGTCATACTAAGTGTATTTTTATATTAATATGTACATATATTAATATAAAATACACTTATAATTAAATTACAGATGTGTATATATATATATAATATATATAATAACTATATATTATAAAATATAAATAATAAGTAATTTCAGTTAAATTAAATAATTAAAAATAATAATACAATTTAAAAAAAATTATATATCTATATGAAATTTTATTCTAACTGTATTTTGATATTAATATATATATATATATATATATATATATATCTATATATATATATATATATATATATATATATATATATATATATATATATCAAAATACACTAAGAATGAAATTGTGTATATATATATATATATATATATATATATAAATAAATAAAAATAATACAAAATATACATATGTCCATATACAAAATTACATAAATAATGATATATTTAAATTCTACGTGCGTATTTATGTAATATTTTTACATAATTAAGTAATTTTATTGATTGCAATTTGAGGGAACGGCCTGCCAACCCAAAAGTCCAGAGAATTTAATTTACTAGAACTGTATTTTAACCTGTAACGTTCTACGACACCCTAAAACCTGTACATGTACTGTTTTACTCGGGAGACTTCGCTGAACACAAATATTAGTGATTCAAAAAAGTAAAAAATATCACAGCAATGATATTGTCAGTGAAAGTGACTTTTTTGCATTTTTCACACACAAACAGCACTTTTACTGATGATATAATTGTTGTGATACGTTTTCCAGTTTTGAAACACTAATATTTGTGTTCAGCAAAGTTTCCTGAGTATAACAGTACCCCCCATGTACAGGTTTTATAGCAATTTTGAAAGTTACAGGGTCAAATATATGGGTCAAATATTTTTACATTGAAAATGGCCAGGTTGGTTATGTTGCCTTTGAGAGCGTATGGTAGCCCAGGAATGAGAATTACCCCCATAATAGCATACCATTTGCAAAAGAAGACAACCCAAGGTATTGCAAATGGGGTATGTCCAGTCTTTTGTAGTAACCACTTAGTCACAAACACTGGCCAAAATTAGCGTTCAATTTAGTTTTTTACTTTTTTCACACAGAAACAAAAATTAATGCTAACATTGGCCAGTGTTTTCGACTAAGTGGCTACTAAAAAAGACTGGACATACCCCATATTGAATACCCTGGGTTGTCTACTTTAAAAAAATATGTACATGTGGGGTGTTATTCAGAGATTTATGACAGATGATAGTGTTACAATGTCACTATTGATAAATTTTAAAAATGTATGTTTTGAAACCGCAATATCCTACTTGTACCTATAGCCCTATAACTTGCAAAAAAAGCAAAAAAGCCTGTAAACACTGGGTATTTTTAAACTCAGGACAAAATTTTGAATCTATTTAGCAGTTTTTTTTTACCCGCTTTTGTAGATGAGTAAAAGATTTTTCAAGTAAAATTAAAAAAACATGTATTTTTTCAATTTTTCATCATATTTTTTTAATTTTTTTTATTAAATTACATGAGATTATATAAATAATGGTATCTAAAGAAAGCCCATTTTGTCCTGAAAAAAACAATATATAATTTGTATGGGAACAGTAAATGAGAGAGCAGAAAATTACAGCTAAACACAAACACCACAAAAGTGTAAAAATATGCCTGGTTGCAAATGTACAACATCGCAAAAACAGTACAGTCCTTAAGGGGTTAAACATCCTTTCTTTGGGAAAATACTAAATGTGAATGCCAAATGCTAATGCCAAATTAGACAAACTTAATATATTATGAATTTTGCATTGCAAGATATAGGATTTAAAAATAAGAAGCAGAAAATACCACATGAAGCAAAAGTTTTGCTTTTATTAGGATTAGACCTTTTGTAGGCAAATGTAACACATATATTGTTTTGACTTTCTATATTATTCTATTATATCTCTTAAATTAAATTTGAG
Source organism: Pelobates cultripes (assembly GCA_933207985.1). Lineage (NCBI taxonomy): Eukaryota > Metazoa > Chordata > Amphibia > Anura > Pelobatidae > Pelobates > Pelobates cultripes. Next base: position 172,851,509 of record OW240915.1, on the reverse strand, counting down.
CATAATATAAAATAGCAATGGGATGTTTATTCAGTTTGTATATTAGTTAGTAATTGGATTGCACACACTTCATCAATAAAGACTAATTCAGAGAAAATGTATTGAATTGAGACAAACGTATAATAATCATAAGATACGCCAAAACAGTAAATAAACAGAGAACAAAACAGATAAGACTGCCCATTTACCATGGTAAAAATGGTGTTCCCTTTTTTTCCAAATAGCAAGAATTAAAATATAGTGACTGACTAGTATATAGTTCATACAACAAGAAAATTAAAGCAGTCACACAATTTGACGTGTCTTGCATTATCTGAATTAGAACGAATGCAGATGACAAATCAATATATTGTTCTTTAAAGTATTTCAAAATAATATCCTCAATGTAAAATTGTAAGCACATTTTAAGTACCCGTTAGTCAAATCTTATAGCATAAGAGGGCAATTAAACATATATCTTTATGTGTTCTATAGCCTGAATTATTATGTAGTATAGTTTTTTCTTTTTAAAAAATATGTTTTGTATAAAGTTATCTCTATACAAGTGTTTGTTTTATCTTGAAATATACATCTACTTTTATTTTTCCTCAAAGTTCATGTCCTTTATCAGACTTAATAGAGCTGATTTATTTTAATGTATTTGCATTAATAAAATATATTTGGCAGAAAGAATATATATCAACAGAAATGCAGAGAGTTTTAACTCCTGGGAAATATTCTACTTTTTACTGAGCACATCTAAGGTAGATATGTGAACTCACACAATGTTTTTTTTTTTTTTTGGTCTCTGAGAGATGTAAAGCTATGATTAACAGAATCTATAAAAACTACACAACACTACAGTGTTTTTAAATTTATAACCTCAGTAAAATGAAATGGCTATAACACCAATGAGATATTGTTTAGTTTCCATAGAAACCTAACTACAGTTAATACTTATGAAGAAAGTAAGTAATATACTAATGCATACATTGTATCACTGTATGAGTGCAGGCATTTTTATAGCACAGTAAATTAAAATCTGTGTATATAAAAATTATTTTAGATTTATATCTCTCTTTTACAGCTAAGTTACAGCTTAACATTACCATAAAAAATTGTATTCTAAATAGAAATTAAAATTGATACTGGTCTACTTACATTTCAAAGAAAGCAAACATTACACAAATGTAGATTGCACTAGTGAACACTAGTGAAGTTGGGTCCATAAATATTCGGACACTGATACAAGTTGTTATTTCGGCTGTTTTTCAGTAAATTAATACATATGGGCTTAAAATTCAGTCTCTCAGTTTTAATTTGAGGGCATTCACATACAGATTGGAGGAAGGGTTTATAAATGACAGCTTTCTAATATGTAATCAATAAACAAATGAACTAAGTCAGGAGTTTGTTAGGGTAAGGTCATGTCATCCCTGGTTGTCAGGAGTCCTTATAAAATATATTGTTAAAACATAACGTTTACTAATATATGCAAATAAAATAGTTTATTCAAACACCCATCATACCAAGATTTCCACCAAGTGTATATAATAAATAATAAAAAGAAAAACGAAAAGGAAAAAATATATTTAAAGGAAAAAGTAATGGATAAAAACAAGAGCTTAATGCTCTATACGTTTTTACAGTTATGTCAGGTAGATGGAGCAAAACGGTGCTGTCCTTTACTGGTCAGGCTTTGTTACTACAGATTGTATTAGGCCTGTCATAGTGAAAAAGGGGAACGTTCAGCTAAACAGTGAAATATAAAACCAGTGAAGTTTTTAATATATACAATCAATTCACTTGTTATCACTATTAGTGTTTGTGGTGGAACCAGCCTCGCCACTGGGCCATGGAGAAGATTGATTGCCAGCCTCCTGCCATGTGACTATGGCCCCTGGGATGTATTGTCTGCTCTCCTGTACTGCTGAGGTTTGCTACCAACTAGGTGGATTTGGCTATGGAGCTTGTCTAGTGCCATCTGTTGGTAGCAACAGCTATATGCACTACCTGAATAGCAAGACTGGTTCATTTGCATATTCGGGTATGTAACGGCTACCCTGGTAGAGAGAGGGTATCGGCCGTTGGAGACGTCCTTTTTCCCTGCAAGCTGCTGTGGAGAAGTAAGCTGGTATAATTCCATCTACGATATCCAGAGTAAAAGTCAGGTTCAGCTGTAACAGGAGCAGAATAACATTCCCAAATAATCCCCTTCCAAGAACGAGACAAGGCTACGTTTTGAAGGGTCAAGAAGATCTGAGGTCTGGGAGAACCAGCCTGCTTTTTATTAGGAACAAGTAAACACAGGACACTCCCATGGGGAGGATGAAAATAACCAATTACACACAGGGTAACACCCCCACGTCTCCTCCCCTCAGATAAACACATAACATAATTATAACGTACCATTTTTCACCCTAGTTCTGGATGTACCCCAAAAACAGGGGGTACACCTTTAAGTCCAGTACCGCTTGAAAGGTCTTGGTTAGGGGAACAATCTGTCGAAGTTTCAGCCCATTCGGTTATGGGGTTCGGGAGTTATGGAGGTTTGAAGTTTTGACCGACTGCACGGATTTTCTAGCCGAAAATAGTTCCACAAGTTTTGGCCCTGCAGTCGGTCTCTGTTCGCCGGTTACAAAAAGACGAAATTCTTGCCATCCACAACTATCTCCGAGTTCGCTGGATTCCCCATAGCTGATTAAGTGAAACTACCGAATGGCCCGTGATTCGGTAGTTTCCGTGCGAAGTTCTGGTTGTATGGAGGTCTCAGCGGTGTTCGCCTGTTTGCGTATCCGATTTTAGTTCCACGCGTCGACGGGCAACCACCGCTGTTCGCACGTAAAATGGCCGCGGCCACGTGTAAAGTGCCGAAATGCCGGCCATCCATACTTAACACAAAGAATTCGTCTGAAATCATACGAACGGCTGTATTCCCCAGTAATGGTATTCCCTTGCAATAATTTCGACATTTTCACTGTTTTAGTCCACAGGGCTTTGGTGCTGGTGAAGTCCTGTTACACTGCTCCCCTTTTGTGGAACACCCCGGCAGACCCGGATTGATCCTTTTCGGGTCAACTTGGGGCTGTCCGGTCCATTGTTAGGGTAATAGTTCTGTTTGTCTGGACAGACCATCGGCATTTCCATTAAATTTGCCAGGGCGGTATTGGATAGAGAAGTTATAGGGTTGCAGTGCGAGGCTCCATCTTAATAAACGTCCATTGTCTCCAGCTACTCTATTCAGCCATACCAGAGGGTTATGGTCGGTGATTAGAGTAAATTCCTGCCCGTACAAATATGGGGTGAGTTTCTTTAGTGCCCAGACTAGGGCCAAGCATTCCTTTTCCACTGCCGCGTAACTCACTTCCCTAGGTAACAGTTTTCTACTGAGATACGCGACAGGGTGCTCGCTTCCATCTTCCCCGACCTGGCTTAGAACTGCCCCCAGTCCATACATGGATGCATCTGTATGGACGACAAATCTTTTGTTAGGGACGGGGGCAGACAGGACAGGTGCATGAATTAGAGCATTCTTTAGGGCTTGAAAGGCGGTTTCACAGGCGGGAGACCACAGGACTATCCTAGGCAAGTTCTTTTTGGTTAGGTCTGTCAAGGGTTTTGCGATGGCGCTATAGTCTGGGACAAACCTCCTATAATATCCTGCCGTCCCCAAAAATGCTAAGACCTGGGTTTTGGTGTGGGGTGTGGGCCAGTTAGCTACCGCTTCAACTTTAGCGGGTTCTGGGCGCTGCTTCCCACATCCCACCCGGTGTCCCAGGTACTGGACTTCGGCCATGCCGAAGTTACACTTCTCTGGTTTCAGAGTCAAGCCTGCGGCTCGAATCTGATCCAGTACGGCTTCGACATGCTTTAAATGCTCCCCCCAGGTTTCGCTATAGATCGCAATGTCATCCAGGTACGCGCAAGCGAAATCCTGGAAGCCATCAAGGAGGCGGTCCACTAAGCGCTGGAATGTAGCCGGGGCGTTTTTCATCCCAAATGGCATGACTTTGAACTGGTACAAGCCAAATGGGGTGACAAAGGCCGACTTAGGGATAGCCTCCTTGTCCAGGGGGATCTGCCAATATCCTTTGCACAAATCGATGGTGGTCAGATAACGTCCCCTGGCAATGCGATCTAATAGCTCGTCTACTCGGGGCATGGGGTAGGCGTCTGTCACGGTTCTGTCATTGAGACGTCGATAATCGACACAGAACCGAGTGGTTCCGTCCTTCTTGGGAACTAGAACCACCGGGGAGGCCCACGGGACTGTCTGAGGGCTCTATCACCCCTAGTCTTAACATTTCTTGGATCTCCTTCCTCATCTCCTCTTTTACTGCCTCAGGGATCCTATAGGGAGTTTGTCGGAGAGGGGTTTGTCCTGGGGTCTCTACATAGTGGGTTGCTAAGGGAGTGTACCCGGGCTCTTGGGAAAACGTCAACCCTTTCTCAGTCAGCAGCTGTCGGATCTGTCCCTTTTCGGCGGGAGTTAACCGCTCCCCTAGCTGTACGGTATTGAGTAGGGTTTTAGGTTCTGGGTTAGCTAATAGGTCGGGTATGGGTAAGCTGTCAGGGTCTTCGGTAGCGGGTATGCATATGGCGGCTATATCCTCGGGTCTTTCCTGATATTCCTTTAATAGATTTACATGAAAGGACTTCCGGATCCTTTCATCTTTGTTGCTGGCGATTACGTAGGTGGTGTCACAGACTTGTGCTACCACTTTGTAAGGGCCCTGCCAGGAGGTCTGGAGCTTATTCCCTTTGACAGGTCTAAGTACCAGCACCTTCTGGCCTACTTGGAACGTTCTCTGGCGGGCGCCCTGATCGTACCAACGTTTCTGGTGCCCTTGGGCCGCATGGAGGTGGTCCCGTGCCATCCGGGCTAACTGCTCCATACGGTCCCGCATTTCTAATACGTATGGCACGATGGGTACACCGTCGTGTTCTGTCTCCCCCTCCCAGTGCTCCCGGATGAGGTCGAGAGGTCCTCGTACTCTCCGGCCATAGAGCAGTTCAAAGGGAGAGAACCCTGTGGATTCCTGCGGCACCTCCCGATAAGCGAACAGGAGGTGCGGCAAGAATCGTTCCCAGTCTCTGTATTCCGCTGTAAAGGTCCTCAGCAATTGCTTTAGGGTACCGTTAAAGCGTTCACAGAGACCGTTAGTCTGCGGGTGGTACGGGGAACTAAGCAGGGACTTAATACCACAGACCTTCCACAGCTGTTGGGTTAGGTCTGCGGTAAACTGGGTCCCTCTGTCGGACAGGATTTCCTGGGGGAATCCCACTCGGGTGAATATCCCGACTAAAGCACTGGCGACAGTGTCAGCCTGGATATTTGTCAGAGCGACGGCTTCTGGGTAGCGAGTAGCATAGTCCACCACGGTAAGGATGTATTTCTTACCAGAGGGACTGGGGTTAGGTAGGGGTCCCACTAGGTCGACTGCTACCCTGCTAAATGGTTCCTCGATCACAGGCATAGGTAACAGTCGAGCTTTAGGGTGATCTCTTCCCTACCCGTTGGCATACGTCACAAGTACTGCAGTAACGTCGCACATCCTTCGAGATCCCCGGCCAAAAGAAGGTCTGGGTGATCCTGAAGGTGGTGCGGTTACCCCCTAGATGCCCTGCCAACGGAATGTCGTGGCCAATTCGGAGAAGTTCCAACCGGTACTTTCTGGGTACCACCAGTTGGCGCTTCTGCGAAGGGGCACCGCCTCTCTTTCTGCCTTCAGCCAGTCTGTATAACCTGTCCCCATCCCATAGAAAACGTTCCCGTCCCCCCCCCCCCACTGTCAGCTAATTCCCGATACTTTTGGAGGGTGGGGTCTTCTCTAGTTTCTCTCCCAAACTCCTCTGGGGTGTCCCAAGCTATGGGCCTGCTTATCGTAGTGGGGTGACATGTGGGTGCTTGGCTTACCTGGGTCTCCCGGCCTGTATTATGATCATCTGCGACACGGGACTGTGAACGGGTGGTTACGGGACAGGCGGCAGCAGGTGTGGGCAAATATGCTGAAGTTAAAGGTCCAATGTCATTTCCCAATACGACCTCGGCAGGCAAGTTGTCCATAATGCCGACGGTGGTCTTTCCTGATCCGACTCCCCAATCTAAGTGTACTCGGGCAGTGGGCAAGCGAAAAACAGCGCCCTCGGCGACCCGAACAGCAACAGTGCGGGTAGACACATCCTCCGGCTTCACTAGGTGCTGTTGGATCAAAGTGATGGTAGCCCCGGTGTCTCTTAGGCCTTGTGCTGCTTGTCCATTCACCTTAACCTCCTGTCGGTGATGTTGTCGATTGTCTGGGGAAGCAGCTTGTACGAGGTCTGCTTCATACAAAATCCCCAGACATTCTTCAGGGCCCATTTCGGCTCCCAGACAGTGAGCCGCAGCGGGTCGTGCTGCAGGGGCCTCTGTTCTGGGAGTTGTACGCCTCCAGTTGTTGTTACTGGATCTTAGGGGACAATATCGGGCAATATGTCCGAGGTTGCTGCAGTGATGGCACGTCACCTTTGACAAATCCCGGGGGTAGTTAGTTGGCCCCTGAGGACGTGGTGGTCCTGGTGGGACTGGAGCTCGAAATTCTGGGCGTGAGACAGCGGCTGGGGCACGTGGCTCTATTTTATGAGCTTGTCGTGTAGTACCCTGGCTTACTTTCCTTGTCTCGGCATATTCGTCGGCCAGCCGAGCCACCTCCTTTAAATTGGCGGGGCGCCGATCTCGTACCCAGTCTTGTATGTCCGCAGCCAAATCTTGGAAGAAATGTTCCATTAAGAACAACTGTAACACCTCCTCACCCGTATGGGCTTTGCACCCTTGGACCCAGTGAGATGCTATTCTCTGTAGTCGGTTTGCCCATTCCATGTGGGAGTCCACAACTTTCTTTTTGGACTCCCGGAAGCGGCGACGGTATGCTTCTGGGGTTACCGCATACCTGGTGAGCAGTGCCTCTTTTACTTTTTGGTACTGCGTGATTTCCTCTGTAGTGAGTGCTCGGAAAGCCTCATTAGCTTTCCCTGACAGTTTTCCCGCCAGGATAGTGACCCATTGCTCTGGCGGTATGTGATGTAGTGAACACTGCCTTTCAAAGTCAGCCAAATACCCATCAATTTCCTCGTCATTTTCTATAAAGGCTTTAAATGCAGTAAAGGGGATTTTCTTTACCGTAGTAGTGGGTAGCGGGGTGGGAACTGTCTGGGTAGTGAGCTGTCGGGCTCTTACCAGTTCCGTTTCTTGTTCCCTCTTGGTTTGTATTTCTTCCCTTGCTTCCCGGAACAGTTGGGTTATTAGTTCTGTAGACGTGACTGGATACAAAGCTAATCTCCGCTGCACAATGGCAGTAATCACATCGTCCTCACTGATGGGTGCCATGGGTTCAGTTACCTCCATGGACCTGTCCATCTCGTCCAGCTCCAGCAGGTCAGCTATCAGCTCCCTCCGTGGTCTGTTGCTGGCACTCCTACCACGATTCTCCAAAAGATCCTTTAGTGTGGGTCTTTTCAGCTTCGCATACTGTGACTCCATTCAGTGCTTGTTTGTTGGATAAAAGGACCATCCCACCGCTGCCACCAATGTAACGGCTACCCTGGTAGAGAGAGGGTATCGGCCGTTGGAGACGTCCTTTTTCCCTGCAAGCTGCTGTGGAGAAGTAAGCTGGTATAATTCCATCTACGATATCCAGAGTAAAAGTCAGGTTCAGCTGTAACAGGAGCAGAATAACATTCCCAAATAATCCCCTTCCAAGAACGAGACAAGGCTACGTTTTGAAGGGTCAAGAAGATCTGAGGTCTGGGAGAACCAGCCTGCTTTTTATTAGGAACAAGTACACACAGGACACTCCCAGGGGGAGGATGAAAATAACCAATTACACACAGGGTAACACCCCCACGTCTCCTCCCCTCAGATAAACACATAACATAATTATAACGTACCATTTTTCACCCTAGTTCTGGATGTACCCCAAAAACCAGGGGGTACACCTTTAAGTCCAGTACCGCTTGAAAGGTCTTGGTTAGGGGAACAATCTGTCGAAGTTTCAGCCCATTCGGTTATGGGGTTCGGGAGTTATGGAGGTTTGAAGTTTTGACCGACTGCACGGATTTTCTAGCCGAAAATAGTTCCACAAGTTTTGGCCCTGCAGTCGGTCTATGTTCGCCGGTTACAAAAGACGAAATTCTTGCCATCCACAACTATCTCCGAGTTCGCTGGATTCCCCATAGCTGATTAAGTGAAACTACCGAATGGCCCGTGATTCGGTAGTTTCCGTGCGAAGTTCTGGTTGTATGGAGGTCTCAGCGGTGTTCGCCTGTTTGCGTATCCGATTTTAGTTCCACGCGTCGACGGGCAACCACCGCTGTTCGCACGTAAAATGGCCGCGGCCACGTGTAAAGTGCCGAAATGCCGGCCATCCATACTTAACACAAAGAATTCGTCTGAAATCATACGAACGGCTGTATTCCCCAGTAATGGTATTCCCTTGCAATAATTTCGACATTTTCACTGTTTTAGTCCACAGGGCTTTGGTGCTGGTGAAGTCCTGTTACAGGGTAGATTTGCATATTGCTAATTCTGCAGGCATGTGAGATATTTTCTGTTAATTATTGTCTCCCTCAGCTCTGTGAAAATATGCCATTGTGTTATAATAAGTCACTGTATGTTGCCTGCTATGATTCGACTGTTTGTAATTTTATTGAGTTTTCACAGCAATGTTAATGTAATGACCATATAGGCTAGTCCCAAGGAAAATAAAGTTTTTAGATAGTTCTTATTGACCCTCAACATGTAGTCTTGTCTCGTGATTTGAGGGGACAACTATACTCACACTGGGGATTGCTATGCTCTGCATACTCCCCTGAGCTTTAGGTTATTTCTCACCTATCTTTGTTCATGATTTGATTGCCTAAGTTTACATCTGTTATTATTAGTCTGGCATGCAGGCCTAGCAAAAGTATAAGCATGTGTCACTATACAGACATACTGGTTGTATCTCTAGCCAGGCCGTTGTTAATCTTGCAGCATTTCTCAGATTCTCTTGTATTTCCCTACAATGGCCTCAGTATAAGCGGCAACATACCCTTGTTTAGCATGCTAGCAAACTGAATATACTTCTTGACATGCATAATATATGCTTAGAACAATCTCTGTTTAATGTCTAGTTCATGTCAAGATTGCTCGACTCTGCATAACACTCAGAACAACAGGCAGATGCGTATTAGGGACTTTAACTTGTGGCTTGGTGAATGGTGTAGGGAGCAAGGATTTGGCTTCATTTCTCATGGAAGCTCTGTTTGGAATGGAAATAAACTGTACAAAAAAGATGGTTTGCATCTATCTCAAAAGGGAACAAATCTTCTGAGTGAGCAGTTCAGAGGTTTTGCTAGGACATTTTTAAACTAGGAGGTAGGATAAAACATCAATCCAGTTGCCCCCCAAATCAAGGACAGAATGTGCCTGTAGCAAGTGTGTGTACAAATGCAAGTGTCTACAAATGCTCGCAGTTTAGAAAATAAGATCCATGAACTTGTGGCAATAACGGCAACTGATAATGTAAATTTAGTCCCTGTTACTGGGATATGGTATCATGAGAAAAATGACTGGGGCATAGCAATACCAGGGTACTCTTTATATAGAATCGACAGAGAAGGCAGGGAAGGGGGAGGGGTGGCCCTTTATGTGAAGTTTAGCATAACATCTAACCTAATAGAGGTTAGTGAGGCGAACATAGTCAGTTTAGAATTTGGTCTCTTTGATAGATTTATTGATTATTAGTTGAAATTCTCTTAATACAGAAGTATTAACCCTAAGAACAATATTTCTGAACAGTAGTAGTGGTCTACCTTTGGGAGTAAGTAGGGTTTTACTACTTCTGCATGGCCTATCCATGATAGTTCCATACCTTATGCTATTTCTAAATGCAAGCAATTTTGATTAATACTTTTCTTTTTTAATTCCCCCTCAGATCTATATTTAGTTTGATGCCCAAGTAATCTATATATTCAGAATGCCAGTCCAACTTACATTTTAATTGAATTTGTTCAATACTGACATAGAATACTTTATGCAATAATATCTGAATTTCATTAAAGTTTATTTGTTAAGGCGACACGGGTGCCCCTGAATGGGGAAGTTCAGTCAGCGAATGTGAAAATGCAAAAGCACATATGATTTTGTTTAACATGCTTTGTGAATAGTATGCATCCTAAACTCTATGTAGGGTTCAGATGCAAAAAGCCCTGATTTTAATCCACACACTGAAAGAATATGGGCAATTGTTGCAGATTCACTCAGATCAACAGAATGGTGACCAGATTTGGCTTTAGTAAATATGAGAATTTACATTTTGGTTGGGATTCAGACATTTTCATTAGATCTTAGTGAATTGTTTAGTAAATTCTGACATTTAGTGTACAACCCTGTGTATGTTTATATATAGCTTCTAACATTCTATAAAAAAAAAAAAGACACAGCAAGTGCTGCCAGCGGGCAAGTAGTGAAAAGATAAATTTCTGAATTTTTAGTTATCAAATAAGATAAGTCCATTTATCAGGCAACATGTGCTGATAGATGGAATTAAATTGCCATAGTCATTTTCAAAATACTTATATTTTTATTTTATTCAAACCGATAATTAGAGGCTTCATATAAACCTTTAGCAGCATCTATTTGATTGACCTGACTTATTGGGTGCGAATAAACTATCAACAGGTTCACATTTAATCAAGGCCAATATTTTTAATATATAAAAACATATTTACGCTCTTGCATATCTCATGTAAAAGATCTAAAATGTAATCCTCACTGAAACTTTACTCTGAGCTAATTACTTATTGCATTATCGATGGAAAGAAAAACAGATAGGAAAGAGATGGATAGTTTAGGAAGAATAGAAACAACAAAAGTAATGTTTTAAACAAATCTACCGGATGTAGAGATTAAGCTAGAATCTTTGAAACTTTAATATGCAAGGAAGCCCATTCCCAGCTTTAATGACCCTATTCTATTGGACAATCTTTTCCCAGGTGTTATTATTATTATTTTATTATTTATATAGCGCCAACAAATTCCGTAGCGCTGTACAATGGGTGGACTAACAGACACATAATTGAGATCAGACCACTGGCGTACAGGAACAGAGGGGGTTGAGGACCCTGCTCGATGAGCTTACATGCTAGAGGGAGTGGGGTATAGTGACACAAAGGGTTAAAGTAGGGGAATTAAATAGTTTGTTACAGAAGGGTTTATTGAGTACTTGGTACAGGTGCAGGAACGGAGTCATGGGGTGGGGGATGAGAAACCTGCTGACAGTTTAATTGATACACTTTAATGAAGAAGTGAGTTTTCAAAGGTTTTTCGACGGAGTGGAGGCTGCGTGAAAGTCTGATTGAGGAGGGAAGGGAGTTCCACAGAATAGGTGCAGCCCTGGAGAAGTCTTGAAGGCGAGCATCAGAGCTGGGGATTCGGGCAGAGGATAGGCGTAGGTCTTGGGCTGAGCGCAGGGGTCTCGACGGGACATACTTGTGTATGATGGAGGATAGGTATGTTGGAGCAGCATTATGTAGGGATTTGTAAGCAAGCACCAGAATTTTGAATTGGACCCTATATCTAACTGGAAGCCAATGCAGAGACTGACATAGCGTGGAGGCGTGGGAGGTGCGACCGGACAGGAAAATAAGCCTCGCAACTGTATTCATTATAGATTGCAGCGGTGCAAGCTGGGAACATGTAAGACCGGTGAGAAGGGGATTGCAATAATCAAGGCGAGAGAGAACAACAGCATGAACCAGTACCTTAGCCGCGTCCGGCGTTAGATATGGGCGGATGCACGCTATTTTCTTGAGTTGGAAGCGACAGGATTTGGCTATCGATTGGACATGGGGAGTAAAAGAGAGATCAGAATTAAAAAGAACCCCTAGGCAGCGAGCCTGGGAGGTAGAGGTGATAGTTGTTAGAGGTGTTAAATGTTATCTCAACAGAAAACTTTCCTTCCATGGCTCTCATTTCCAGTTGTCCTATTTTGTGTCCTATTTTGTTTGGGATTTGATATGGGCTGAACTGCGGTTTGGCCGAATTTGAGCCAATTGGGTGAACAAGCAAAATTCTCATCTCTGAGCTGCCATGTACCAGACTCTAGGGGAAACTGACTCACAGAAGACTAAACATGCACAGTTTAGTATTTGTTTGCATGTTCTAATAAGCTGCCCCTACATGGCAAAGAATTAAGCAGTGAGACTGTGGTGTTTTATGTACTTTTGTGCTTGCAAAAGAGACCGACTGTAAGCGCTGATTTCATGGAACTGTTTTGGGCATAGGACCATGTGCATGATCGGTCAAATAATTGACTTCCATGAAAATTCTGAACCAATCTGGGTGTTTTGGGATATGTTGGTCACCCAGATCAGAGCTATCAGGGGATGTGACTTTTGTGGAGTTTCATGTGTTTTGGGGGTGCATTTAGGGTTTGTTACATTGTATGATTTTGTACCTGAGAGATAATTTAATTATATGTTTGTGTGCTTAGGTAATTATCTCTCCAGCACAGGGGAGGAAAGTGTGGAATGTTTGTGTTTCCTTGTTACTAGACTCCTGTCAGGTCCAGAGGGGAATGCCCGTGGAATATGTTTAAGGAAACCCATTGCATGGGGAGTTACATAAAAGGCCATGTGTGGCTCCAATTAAACACATTCATTTTACCCCTTCATTAAGTCTAGGCTCATGTTTGGGGGATTGGAGAGCTCTAATCACTACTCTGCTGGAAACAGGAGCGCTATAATCACTGCAGAAATTGGGATTCAGGAAACTACTAATGGATATACTCATCCGTAACACATAGTTACACTGCTGAAAACAAACTAGGAAAAAAATCCTTCTTGAGCCCAAAATGGCAGTCAGATATCTCCTTGGATCAAGCAGCTATTACCCAACTAGAAATGATATCCCTGTATGTTATGTTTTTGCAAGTATTTATCTAATTGCTGTTTAAGCATCTGTATGGACTCTGATAAAACTACCTCTTCAGGCAGAGAAGTCCACATCCTTATATTTCTTACAGTAAAAAAAAAACTTTTCTTTGCCTTATTCTCTTGTCGTGTGTACACCGGAATGTTATATCCTTTTCTTATCTCCCCATACACTCACGACACTAGAAGCGGCCCTGTTTCGCCACTTAGCCATGGCAGCTTCCCAACTAATTCCTAAACTTTGGAAGCAATCCAGGCCACCTTCAATTCGCGAATGGATACTGAGAGTTGATGATATCAAATTGATGGAAGAAATTACCTCAGCTAAAATGGGGAAACAAGTTAAATTCATGTCCATATGGGACCCATGGATTCAATACATGCACTGCAACCCTCCCCCACCATAATAGACTGACCTAACATATACCTTTATTCTCAGCGAAAACACAAGCCTTATACCTAAAACTTCTGCCTCCCCCACCACCATCTCACCGCAGCTTTCTCTTCAGCCCTTCCCTCCACAGTTGAGGCCGGTGGGAGTTGAAAGTAACCGATTAACAAGTCACATACCACCGCTACTCAAGCCTGCTTCCCAGAGGGGACGGCAAGGTACCATCCCCTATTTCCATACACCCACCTTTCCCCTCATATACTTAATAGCCCTATGCCGAGCCTAGGTTTTCCGACCCACAGAGGGGAATTGTCTCTTTAGATATAAGTGAAGTGTTACTGTATAAACCAGGTCTCCAGGCATTGCATTAATGTAAGGTTTCCTTTCAATTATTTGTTGCTACTATACCCTTGTTTGTAATGTTATTCTTCCGGTTGCTGCATCTGCCACTATTTTCCTTCTTGTGGTGATGACCCAACTACAAAATGTACCTTCAACTATGTGATATTTTAGTACTGTTTAAAGCAATGAAATACCGAAATTGTAACCGTATGATAATCTCGCTGTACCAAATCTTATGTTTACCTATGTTAAACACACAAAATAATAAAAAAGATAAATAAAAAAAATAAAAAAAAAATAATACTAGTACTCCCACTCCTTTATTTTGGAATGAACATCAAGCTATCAACTTTCTCTCTTAAGATATAACACATTTATCTTTATATTTGCATAGTCACATCAGACTTACTTTAGACTACAAACTCATTTGAGCAAGACCCTCATCAATGTATGTGCCTATACATCAATCTTGTTTTGTTGCAAGTAGTTGTATGTATTGTTGATCCATTATATAGCAATGTCGAATATTATGGTTTCTTAAGAATAATTATAATCTGACATAGTGATAAATAATGTTCTTGCAATCTGACAATATACTTTCAACATCTATGATGTCATAGCTAAGTTGGAAATAATTCAATTATTTAAGTTGCAGAATTCTTTTTTGCCTGCATTTTTGACAGATAGCTTGATAGACAGACAGACAGGCAGGCAGACAGACAGGCAGAGAGATCATTGTAGCATTGCAACCTGCTTTCTTCCAGAATGCAATATTGCTATGTGTTCCTGGAGTGTACTGTGATCATATATAATTTTCAAATTTGATTATACCTTTAATCTGATATTTTATCTTTGTCTATTGTATGAAATAGAATTTAAATCACATCAGTGTTCAGTGCCAAAATATTCTTTCATTCAGAACCTCTTTGAGAGTATACACTGTCCCTTGGGGCATTATGATGCATCAACTTATCAACTACACATCACGGGCCATTAACTAATGGTGAAGTAGACTGAATGGGAGGTATCAGGAGAAATTTTCTCTTTCAGTTTTTTTAATATTTGTTGCATTTGTATTTTTGAAGATTTATTGCTTTATTATTCCACTGCTTAAGTGTCATTTATTTGATTAACTACACATACAATTTTTCATTCAGCAAAATGAATGCTAAGTAAAAGCTCATGAAGCCTATCACCATAAATCTTTCAATTTAAAATATGACATACATCTGTACTTATTTTAATGCTATAATATCCAATATCACAGTTGTTATTTGATTTTTGTTATTAAATTAGACTTGTAACTACTTTATAGTTCTATAACATTATTTCCACATTTTAGAAGATATATATGTCACGTTATCATAGTAGTAGAAGTGAAAACATAAACTCTAAAATATAACATATAGGAATAATATTATTTTGAAACATGAGGCACGTAAATGTAAGAATAAAACAGCAATCGTGTGTTGATTGCCGTATAGAAATATGCTACTATGTAAATTAGCATTTTATAAATTAGACATATGTTTATCCTTTACAGAAATATTGCAGAGTAATATTAGAGTATTATAATCAATGTGCAGGAAACCAGAAGAATTGGAATTAGCCTGCTAAGTAACAGGGAGTGGTAAACTACACCAGTAGGAGGAATACCAGTGTATGTGTAGCAAAACAAATCCAATGTAAAGATAAATATGCAAAAAGACAAATTACAGAGAAGATACTAACACAGTAACATGAGTGTTAAGGAGACAAAAGTTGACCTGATTAAAGATATTTACATTTAGTAGCTGTTTAGTCTTAGATGTTACTATTGAACCTAAAGGTTCTGTTATACACAAGATCTATAAAGGGCAGATCATGTAGGCTGTATATAAATATAAGCTTGAACTGACCTCACTCTTTTCATAAAACATATAGATAACGCATTAAAAAAAATGCAATATAGAATACAGGTTAAAAAACAAGACCATGCTTTTGAAGTTTCTTAAATATCAACCTCTTAGATTTACAGTTGCAGTAATGAGATCTGCTTTTACTAGAAAGTCACTTTAGTGCTTGTTGGTAAATCTGGAACTCTTGCTGTAGTTAGCAAGAAGCTGAGTATACGCAATGAACAGTACAAAGTTTTGGCACAATGCAAAAACAAGAAGAAAATTCCTTTGGGAGCTAATAGAAAATAAAGATGATTCATCCAGTTTAATGTAAACACTTGAATCCCAAACATGCTAAATATTTAAATAATTAGCCACATAGGCCTATGCTGACACATCTTTGGCTTACTTTATTTTTTATTAAATATACAAATGAGCTAGCTTCAAGGGATACTATAATGCCTCCTCCCCTCCCATCCCCCGTTTGGGTAAATAAAGTGTTAAAAACCCTTTATTTACTTTCCTTATCCCAGAGCCGACGCTCCACCCCGTCCAAAGTCTCAGAACCAGCGGGCGCCAAGACTCATGTGCGGCAAATGTAACACTCATTAGACATTCCCATAGGAAAGCATTAAATCAATGCTTTCCTATGGAGTAAAATCTGACACTGGATGCCCTCATGCAGAGTGTGAGGATGTCCAGGCATTACATACCAGACCAAAGGTCCATTTCAATTCAGGAAGCCCACTAAGTGCAAAAGGGACACTGCACCCAGACCACTTAAATGTCCCTTTAAAGCTTCAGCCATCCATGTTTCTTTGTTGAGTATCATGTTGAGGTGTACCCTGGTGTGGCGACAGAAAAATCTGTTAAAGTACAATTTTTTTTGTCAAAAAAAGAAAGATACAAAAAAAAAAGAAATTAATAGAAAAAAAAATCAAATCTTTGGTTAGCTTCAAAGATACAAATCTATGCAGTACAATGCCAGTTACAGAAATGACTCAGTAGCTTGGTTCTCATTAATATGATTAGTGGCTATAACAAGAGCAGCTGTAATTTCTTTAATTATACACAGTGTTAAAATATGTGCTATTGTTACAAACTACTGCCGAATCAGAGCAGGATAAACAAGTACAATGACAATATGTTTCAAAAACTTGGACAAAATTACTTTTTCATAAAACCATACAAAAATATTTTGGCAATTACCATCACTTTAAAACATAGTCTCAAACAATATCTGCTGAAAAACAACATAATGTTTTTTAGCTAGCTCTTCAGTGCATCCATTCCATGAAGTGAATTGTCAGTGGTAGTCCTGTAGCCCACTGCAAACTTTTATATATATTATTCTCAGATATCTTTCGTACCCATGGGTGCATTTATATTCCAATACTAGCTTGTCAAGGTCAGGAATGTAGGTTTTGTTTTACAATATGTATAACTCTACAGATTCAATATATAGTATATTTTTACAGTATGACCAAGTTATAATGCTAAAAGTATATTGTATTGACATTGGTCAGGTTAACTACATTATCTTCATTATATAGTTCAATTTCTCTAAGACTTAAAATGGAAAGGATCATGATGGGAGTAACATGGGATGTGGTCAACTAGGATGTTCAATATTTTCATTTCACTACTTTTTTGTTACTGCAAATGAAAAAGTTTCATTACACACACAAACACATTCACACTTACACTATATAATCAAACATACTCTTTAGTTCTGCCGACACAAACAGTGGTATGAATGTTATTTACAGATACATATGAATGCATGGTTTTATTTGTGCTTAAAATTGCACCATAAAAACTTGTGCCTTGTCAATAGGTGTCCTTTCTCTGTACCTGTACCCCTAAATCTGATGTGCATTCCCCAAGTTAAAAGGTTAATCCAGGCGTAGACCCCGTGCTCACTGAGCCTAGAGGGATATCAGCTACACCTCACTGACAAGGCCAAAACAATCGTCTGAGGTTGGTGTATCTCTCGTGCAGAGGGAACTTGCTGGCATTTGGGATCTGCACTGCTCATATGGAACCAGTCTGATATGCTTCAGATATATTCTCTCTGTAATGGCACAAGTGAGCAAAGACTATTTTGAGAGCTGAGCGGGGATGTACCAAAGGGCAAGCTATTGAGTTTACTCTAAGCTTTTGTCCACTCTCAGAGTTCTCATTCTTTCTTTTTTCCCCCAAAAAACTTGTCCTGGAACCTTTTCTTACTATTAATATGTTGCACCCCCTTTCTTTGCAGAATATATTGGTGCCATATAAATACGAAATAGTGCAGTAAATTAAACCTTTGTAATAATGGTCTTTATTCCAATAAATTAAAATGTCTGAGTCTTTATTGCTTGTGAACATATATCTCTATGGTGGGACAAAGGGAGCATGACCTCTGACCTTCTGAACACATGAAGTAGAGCCTCTGGCCTTCTGAACACAGAAAGACGGGTCCCTGGGAGCAGAATACAGGGACCAAACCTAGAAACAAATCCAATGAACTGGGTGAGGGTAGACTAAATTGTGAAAATATAATTATAAGGTAGGACAGCTTGAAACACACAAGATTTCTTACATTCACACACATAGACATACAGACAGGCCCAGACTGGCCATCAGGCAAACCTGGCAAATGCCCGGTGGGCCATGGTGGCCACAGGCCAAGGCTGGCAGGAGAGATCAAAGGATTTCACCTGCTGACCAATGCAGGGCAGCACAGTCCCTAAGAAAGCCGGAGGAGAGATTTGCAGCCCGGAGAGGAAGAATTGACCTGGACATGCTCCGTGCATACTTGACAGTCTCTGTCTTCCCGCAAGCTCAGATATAAACAGAGTGTTGCCATGGTAACTTGTGGCAACACTCTGAAATACCTGCGTTAGCGAGAGTCAGAGATATGGTCTGTAACCTGCAGTGGTACACACCACATATCCGGACCAGTGGACAAACAGGGATCAGCTTGTGGTGTGTCAGCTTGCCCCGATCTCACTGGACCACCAGGGATTAATGTGCTCTCTCTCCCCTGCAAGGTAATAATGGAGAGGGGGAGTAAATGTGATATATGTACACCCCATAATATACACACACACACACTACACTCCATTATATACACACAGTACACCCCATTATATGCACACACTACAACTCATTATATATACACAGCACATCCCATTATATATACACACTACACCCCATTATATACACACACATTACACCCCCTTATATACACACAGGGCAGCCCATTATATGCACACACTACACACCATTATATACACACAGTACACCCCCTTATAAACACAAACTACACTCCATTATGTAGACATACTACACCCCTTTATATACACACACTATACCCCCTTATATGCGCATATTACATCCCCTTATATTCACCCACCACACCACCTTATATACACACACTACATCCCATGCACCTACTGACACTACACCCCCTGCACTCACACACACTACACACGTTATACCTCCCTTATATACACACACTACACAAACTCTATACCACTAAACATACACTACACTCCTTGCACTCACATACTTTATACCCCCTATAAAGACACTCTATACCCCTTGTACGCACACCACACCCTGTATGCACACACTCTATACACACAGTACTCTATTTTCCCTATAAAAACACATTCTATACCCATATAAACACATTCTACACCCCTATACAAACACACTACATCACCTATGCACACATTTATTTATGCAACTATACACACGTTCCATAGTTGTTCTCTATCCCACTATTGAGGACACCAGTGACAAATCATTAGCAAACACAGCACATGTTTACATGGAACAAAAAAAGAAAACAGGACATTTACTTCACCCTAGAGCACTAAATGCTCTGGAGGGGCATCATCAGGGCCGGATTAACATAGGGGCTGATGGAGCTGCAGGTTTGCCACCTGACTGGTATTTTAAGGCACAGCCTGTATTTGAGGCTGTCTGGCTATGATGGTATTGCAGTAATACCAGCAATACAAATGCAAATATTTTTCTCAGTATAAAGGGAAATGACTCTGCAATACCAGCACAGGCCAGTAGGGGTCACTGTGTATGGAGAGAGGCAGAAATAGGAAGTTACAGCATCTCCCTGCCTCTCTCTACTCAATGATCCACGGGGGAGCAGCTACACTGCAAAGCAAGTCCAGACAGCAGCTCCCAGCCTGCAGAGACAGACTACAGCTCATTTATTTGAAGGATGGGGGAAAGGCAGCAGGGAGACATGGGGACACGGAGACACATGGGGACAATGAGACACTAGGGGACACTAAGAACTAGGGCACACTGGGAAACATGGGGACACAGACATTAGGGGACACTGTGAGACATAGGTAGATGCATTGGGACACGGAGACACTAGGGACACAGTGTCTCCATGTGTCCCCATGTCTCCCAGCCAGTGTCTTAGTGTCCCCATGGCTCCCAGTGTCCCCTAGTCTACCAGTGTCTGTGTCCCTATGTCTCCCAGCCAGTCTCCAAGTGTCCCTATGTCTCCCAGGTAGTGTCCCTAGTGTCTCAGTGTCCCCATGTCTCCCAGTGTCTGTGTCCCCATGTCTCTGTGTCCCTAGTGTCCTGATGTCTCCCAGTGTCCCCAAATGTCTGTGTCCCCATGTCTCTGTCCACAAGTGCCTCCATGTCTCCCAGTGTCCCCAAGTGTCTGTGTCCCCATGCCTCCCAGCCAGTGTCCCTAGTGTCTCAGTGTACCCATGTCTCCTAGTGTCTCAGTGTCCCCATGTCGCTGTGTCCCTAGTGTTTTAGTTTCCCCAAATGTCTGTGACCCCATGTCTCCCAGTGCCTGTATCCACATGTCTCTGTGTCCCTAGTGTCTGTGACCCCATTTCTCCCAGTGTCCCCAAATGTCTCATTGTCTCCATGTCTACCAGTGTCCCCATGTCTGTATCCACCAGTGCCCCCATGTTTCCCAGTGTCCCCAAGTGTCTCAGTGTCCCCGGGTCTCTCAGTTTCCCCTAGTATCCTAGTGACATGGGACACACTGAGACATGGGGACACTGGGATAAAAGGGGGACACAGACACTGGGAGACTAGCGGACTGGGTGACATGGGGACACTGACACTGATGTCAGGCTGGCCCTCCGATTCTTTAGACAGACATGCCCCCTTTTTGGGCATGTTCGCCCCTTTTGGTAGTTCTGGTCACGCGATTTGCATCAGTGGCCCACCCTTTTACCCCGCCCATTGACTTCCTGCTTTACTGGACACTGCTGTTAGGGGGTATGGATGTACTTTAAATATGAAAGCATAAATTAGATAAAGAGATTAGCTTAGAGTATGTGTTTTCTTCTAGCTGCATCCTTTGAGTTTTCCTCCAACACCAACTCCAGATGCATGACGATTGCGAGGTATGACTGTTTTAGTGTTTTTGGTCGATAAGATTCTGTAATTAGGCCTCATCATAATTGTCAGCACCAGGCCCACTGGGATCTTAATCTGGCCCTGGGCATCATAATAACGTAAACAACATGCCTCCTTTCTGGCTCCGCCCCTCATAGTGGGCTGCTCTACCTTTAATTGCCCGGGCTGAATTTTTGTCCAAGTCCAGTTCTGCATACAAACACAGACATGCAAAAAAATAAAAATCCAACAGTAATATATATATGCAGATCTGTAGTGAATTACAGAGCTCCACAGCTACAAAGGGTGTCTATGTGTGTGCTGCGGATGCAGATAGTGTGCCTTGTATGTAGTGTGTCTTGGAAGTCTAGCCTGACTCCTAGCAGCTCTGCTCCTTACATCCATATTGCTGCTGGCTCCGTCCTGACTGCTGCCATGCTTCTGGCTGCCAACTCCTGCATTGTGGGGTTCTGTGCTGCCGTGTGTGTGACCAGATGCTTGAGGGCGGTTGGAAGCTTTCTTCACATATGGTGTAGTTGCCCAAAAATCTAAACTATTTGGGATTAGGCCCATAACATACTTTATGTTATGGATAAGATTAAAATTTAAAAAAGCCTGATAACAGCATTATTGCATATGGGCTGGCCTGATTTAGCAACATAAAATTATTATCTGGTTACAAATAGTTTCCTGGCTGTGAAGATACTCATAGCAAGATAATGGAAACAACCCATAGAAATGAGTTACTATCGATGGGCAAAACAACTAACTTTCCAATTAACCCCTTAAGGACGGAGCCAAATGTACTAGTTGTGATCAAAACAAAATGTAAACAAACCACAGAATTTGACTCTCTGTATGTTCAACTATAATTTACCTCTTTCATACTAAGTGCACCCACACTTATTATAGATCGGTTTGTTCAGGGGAAACAGGGCTTTCATTCCCTATCAAACATTCATATATAGAACTCCATTTTATATGTATAAAATCTAAAAAAGTTTAAAAAAATTACGAAATTTTGATATTTTTCAATTTCTGCATGTTAATTTAACTGATAATGTCACAATACTGTTTGGTTTTAATGCAATAAAACATACATATTTGTATTCAGAAATGTTGCATGAGTAAAACATTACCCCCCATGTATAAGTTTTATGGTGTTTTTGAAAGTTACAGGGTCAAATATATGTCTTGTCTATTTATTTATTTTTTACATAGAAATTTCACAGATTGGTTTGCTGGGCTTCGGTTGCCTTTGAGACCGTATGGCAGCCAAGAAATGTAAGTTATGCCATCATGGCATACCATTTGAAAAAGTACACATCCCAGGGTATTCAAAATGGGGTATGCCCAGTCTCTTGTAGTAGCCACTTGGGCACAAATGCTAGCCAAAGTTAGTGTTCCGTTAGTTTTTTTTGCGTTTTTCACATAAAAACTGTACTTTTACTGAGAATATTAACATCCGTATATAGTCTACTGCCCTGAAACCCTCCTAGTTCTGTTCAGTGATGTCTCAAAAGCGCCACGGTACCCCCCATGTGTAGGTTTTATGGTGTTTTTGAAAGTTACAGGGTCTTATATACGGCTTATCAATTTATGCTTTTTCTCATTCAAATTTGTCAGATTAGTCTGCTGTGACAAGGCCGCCTTTGAGACCGTATGGCAGCCAAGAAATGAAAATTACCTCTTAATGGCATACCATTTGAAAAAGTAGACATCCCAGGGTATTCAAAATGGGGTATGGCCAGTCTTTTGTAGTAGTCACTTGGGCACAAATGCTAGCCAAAGTTAGTGTTCCGTTTTTTGTTTTTTTTTGCGTTTTTCACATAAAAACTGTACTTTTACTGATAATATTAACGTCCGTATATAGTCTACTGCCCTGAAACCCTCCTAGTTCTTTTCAGTGATGTCTCACAAGCGCCACGGTACCCCCCATGTATAGGTTTTATGTTTTTTTTAATTCAAAATGGGGTATGGCCAGTCTTTTGTAGTAGCCACTTGGGCACAAATGCTAGCCAAAGTTAGTGTTTGTGGTTTTTTTTTTGCATTTTTCACATAAAAACTGTAATTTTACTGATAATTTTATTGTCAGTATGTAGTTTACTGCCCTGAAACACTCCTAGTTCTGTTCATTGACGTCTCACGAGCGCCACAGTACCCCCCATGTATAGGTTTTTGAAAGTTCTAGGGTCTAGGTTCTAGGGCCTGTCCATTTTTGGTTTTAAACATTGAAAATTGGTAAAGCGATTTTCTGGGCCTATCTTTCCTTTGAGAGAGCATGGCATCCTGGGTAAAATTATTTTCACTATTATGGCATACCATTTTCAAAAGTAGGCAACCCAGAGTATTTCAAATGGTGCATTTTAAGATGTTTGGTCTAACCACTTTATCAGAAATGAAGGGTCCACATAACGGTAATAGATTAATTTGTGCATTTTTCCACACATGAAATCACTTTTCACAGTACATTTCCTATTCCTGGTAAAAGTTATTCCAACAAAGCCTCACTATTTTTTTTTAACATTGTCTCCTGAATATAACAGTACCCCCATGTACCAGATTTTCTGTTTTTTGGGGAAGTCACAGGGACAAATATATTAGATGTCCATTTCAAAATTGGAAATTTGGCAAAGGGATTTTCTGGGCCTATCTCGCCTTTGAGATAGCATGGCAGCCTGGGTAATAACATTTCCACTATTATGGCATACCATTTTCAAAAGAAGCAAGCCAGAGTACAACAAAATGCAAACCTTAAGATGTTTGGTCTAGCCATTTTAACAGAAATGCTGGGCCCATGAAGCGATACCTACTTTTAGTTTTGTCTTTTTAATCACATAAATTGCATTTTCACTAGAAATGTCATAATCCTAGTATTAGTGCACTAAAACCTCAGTATTTCGATTTAACACTGTCTTCTGAATATAACGGTACCCCCACGTATCATTATTTCAGATTTTTTCTGATAAGTACAGGGCAAAATATATTAGATGCCCTTTTAGCTTGTAAGTTTGGCAAAGTGATTTTCTGGGCCTATGTGGCTATTCAGAGAGCATGGCAGCCTGGGTAATAACATTTCCACCGTTGTGGCATACCATTTTCAAAAGTAGGCAAGCCAGAGTACAACAAAATGCAGACCTTAAGATGTTTGGTCTAGCCATTTAAACAGAAATGCTGGGCCCATGTAGCGATACCTACTTTTAGTTTTGTCTTTTTAATCACATAAATTGCATTTTCACTAGAAATGTCATAATTCTGGTATTAGTTAGTGCACTAAAACCTCAGTATTTTGATTTAACACAGTCTTCTGAATAGAACAGTACCCACATGTACAATGTTTCAAGGTTTTTATTATATCACAGGAATAGAACAGTACCCCCACATACACTTTGATCTGGAGGCAGAGAGTTTTATCTCACATAGGGAGTTACTGTGTGAAAAGCTGAGAAGTTAAGAAAAAAACCCTGTGATTTTATTAACCCTTTCAGTGCTAATCACAGCATTATACCTGTGATTAGGTTTTTGCTTTTTTTTGTGAAGGCACCTTTCAAATACACATTGTAGTATGTTGAGTTGTTTGGTGTAGCCACTTTAGAATGGCTAGCGTAAACAGGGACAGGCCAAGGTCAGGGGAATCCAGAAGTTAGAGTAGTTGGTAAAACAAGCCAATTTGGTCGGTACAGACAGCTAACAAAGCGTAGTCAGGACAAGCCGTGGTCAGTAATCCAGGGAAATCAAGCAAACAAACTGCCAAAGTCCCATACAGAGTGATTTAGAATTTCAGCTCTGTATGGTAGACTTTGAAACAGTCTGTTATGCAGAGGCCGGGTGTAGATGGACAAGTTGGGCAATAATAACTAGAGTCCTTTCGGACTCCTTTCTTGTAGCAAACATGGCACTTTTTTGGGGAATTTCTTTTACTAGCGGTGGCAGGGATTCGGGAAGGGAAGAGTTTGCCACAAAGTCTTTGGAGATCTTGGGGGGCTGGGTAAATAATAAATGTGACAAAAGGCTTAGAGTGAAGTCTAGGAAAGGGCAGGGCCTACCTATGACCTCTTTTTTATAGAGGACATAGGCATTGAAAATTGCAATCTGGCTCATGTAGATTGCAATTTTCTTGTACCAGGTCCTAGTTTTCCGGTTCACTAGATAGGGCTGTATGCATTGGTCAGCCAAGTCTACTCCCCCCATAAACTTGCTGTAGTCTACAATGCACTTTGGCTTTTCCAGATGCTCAGTGCTACCTCTCACAGACACTGGCACTGTACTTTCGTCATGCATTATAGACAGCATGTATACATCCTTCCTATCTGTGAAATGAAGGGCAAGCAACTCATCCTGGTGGAGGGCTGAAGAGGAACCTCTACTGCTTCTGCCTCTTGCCAGGGTTTGGGGGAAACCCCTGCAATTCTTCCTCACTGTGCCATAGGCTAGGGTTTCAAAGTAATATAAATTTTTAAATAACTGTATACTGGTATAATAATTGTCAACCCATAGCCTATATCCCTTATTTAACAAGGGAAGGATTAGATCCCAAACAATCTTTCCACTTGTACCCACAGAATCAGGACATCCTGGTGGGTCAAGATGGCTATCCTTCCCCTGGTAAATGTGAAACGCCCATGTGTAACCAGTACAGGATTTGCATAATTTATAAAATTTAACGCCATATCGGGACCGCTTAGAAGGAATGTATTGCTTAAATAGCAGTCGACCTTTGAATTTCATAAGGGACTCGTCAATTGAAATATCTTTATCGGGGTATAATTTTCATAAAATTTGTCTGACAGGAGTTGGATAAAGGGACGAATTTTATAGAGCCTGTCGAACAGTGGGTCATTTCTAGGGGGACACAGTGAGTTGTCATTAAATGAAGGAATCGCAGCAGTTGCAGATAGCGATCCCTCTGCATAACCTCAGGAAAAAGAGGGGTAGCCAGGATGCGTTGCTTGCTCCAGTAGGACCTGATACTGGGCTTTTTAAATATACCCATCACTAGGGTTAAAGCCCAAAACCGCTTCATCTCTGCGACATCCGTGGGTCTCCACATATTCCTGCGATTATGATGGGACCCCGGATGTGCAGAGAGATACTGCATAGCAAACAAATTTGTTTGCTGAGCCATGAGCTCAAATACATCGTCCGACATAAATAGCTAAAAAAAACGAGTTGGCTCGCAGTCGTCCTCTGTTACAGTGATGCCAGGTGTAACAGTGAACGGCGGTATTTCTGGTGCCATCATGTTTGAAGGCACCCAGTCTCCCTCTGGCATTGGGCATTCTGAGCGTACTCTTGTGAGTGGTGGTGGGGCACCATCACTTGAGGTCTCACTCAGAGGCTCAATGTCAGAGGCAGTGATAGTGTCACTGTCTTGCAGAGTGTCACTATCACTGCCTGCCAGAATGGCAAATGCCTCCTCGGCTGAGCAGCGACGTGCCATTCTAGGGGGAAAAAAATTAAGTGAAAAGGGCTAAGGGGTTAATTAATTAACTACCTGCCTAACACCCACTACCCACCCTCAAAAATAAAATAAATGTACTGATCACAGTATAGGCAGCTGCGATCAGTACTGAAAGGGTTATTTTTAAGTTATGAAAAAAAATAACCTTAAAAAAAAAGTCAGCCTGATCAGAGACCCCTCTGATCACAGTGATCACTGATATAGTACCGTACAGCAGATATACTGTACAGTACAGTGATCACGGCAGCGGGGAAAGGGTAATGGAGATTTGGGTTGCTGCAACTGACACAAAGGGTCAAAAAAAATGACAAATTATTTTTTTTGACCCCAAATTTTTTTTAAAATAAAGTACAAAAGTACTTGATGCCCTATTCAGCTGATGAAAGTAATAAGCTGTGATCAGCGCTAAAAGGGTTAAATAAAATATATATTTTTTAAAACTTTTATAAAGTAATAAAACTTTTTTTTTTCACAGGAGCTCTAAAACCAACGATGTCTCTGCCTCTCTCTCTCCGATCGAAGTGAGGTGAGGAGAGGGGCAGAGACAAAATGTCAGCGAGTGACCTGAGGTCATTGGCTGACACATAGTAAGAGTGATCACAGTGACTGTCTGTCACTGTGATCACCTCCTGCAGATTGGTTATTTGACCACAGGGGGGAGTGCCTGGGTGGTACAAGCACTCCCCCTACCGATCTGCAGGGAGATCATGGTGCCTGTTACATGTATCAGCCATTAGGCTGACACATGTAACACTGATTGCAGTGACAGGCTGTCACTGCGATCAGAGCACTCTGAGATCGCTCAGAAGGTGCAGATCACGGTCACTGACCCCAGGGGGACTGCCTGGGGGGCCAGGTAAGTCCCCCGACTGCGATCTGCACAGGGGTAGCCGCTGGCCACGTGTGTCAGCCGATTTGAAATCGGCTGACACACGTTAAATACTGATCGCAGTGACAGCCTGTTACTGCGATCAGAGGCTGCAGATCGTGGTCACTGGCCACAGGGGGGATGCCTGGGGGGCCAGGCATCCCCCCTGACCTTGATATGCAGCGGGCGATTAGCGCCGACCACGTGGGCGGCCATGATAGCGAGGGCGTACTATTACGCCCGCCGGCGTTTAGAGCCGGCTCCTTTCAGGGCGTAATAGTACGCCCTCCGGAGTTAAGGGGTTAAAGATGGAATTGGGTGTATGCTGGAGAAATAATTATTTGGTCAGGAACAAAATGATAAGCGAGAAATGTCTTGATAAAATGTTGGCATTAAATAAAACCTGAGTAAAACATTCACTTCAGAATTAGATAAGCCATATAAAGAAAAGCCCCCTTTTTCTTTGTATATTAATGTTATATGTATTTTGTACTTCTTTTTGTGTGACAAAAACTCAAATAAAGAATATCTAATTAAATTAAAAATTAATTCAACTAAGTCCTGCCTATATTGAGCCTAAACATTTTATACAAAATTACATAATAATAATGATAATATTATTATATGCAATAATGACATTCAAGTTTAACCCCTTAAGGACGGAGCCAAATGTACACAGTGTGAACGAAACAAAATGTAAACAAAACCTGGCATTTGCGCTACATGTCTGTCCAACCGTAATACACCTCTTTCATAGTAAATGCACCCACCCTTATTATATATCATTTTATTCAGGGGAAACAGGGCTTTCATTTAATATCAAATATTTAGCTATGAAACATAATTTAATATGAAAAAATGGGAGAAAATAAGATTTTTTTTAATTTTTTTAGTTCTACATGACATTTTAACGGTCAGTGTCATAATACTGTTTGCTTTTACTGCAATAAAATACACATATTTGTATTCAGCAAAGTCTCACGTGTAAAACAGTACCCCCTATGTACAGGTTTTATGGCGTTTTGGGAAGTTACAGGGTCAAATATAGCACGTTACATTTGAAATTGAAATTCGCCAGATTGGTTACGTTGCCTTTGAGACTGTATAGTAGCCGGGGAATGAAATTTACACCCATAATGGCATACCATTTGCAATAGTAGACAACCCAAGGTATTGCAAATGGGGTATGTCCAGTCTTTTTTAGTAGCCATTTGGTCACAAACACTGGCCAAAGTTAGCGTTAGTATCTGTTTGTGTGAAAAATGCAAAAAACGCCAATTTTGGCCAGTGTTTGTGACTAAGTGGCTACTAAAAAAGACTGGACATACCCTGTTTGCAATACCTTGGGTTGTCTACTATTGCAAATGGTATGCCATCATAGGGGTAATTTTCATTCTTGGGCTACCATAGGGTCTCAAAGGCAACGTAACCAATCTGGCGAATTTTAATGTGAAAAAAATGAAACACAAGCCTTATATTTGACGCTGTAACTTTTGAAAACACCATAAAACCTGTACATGAGGGGTACTGTTGTACTCGGGAGACTTCGCTGAACACAAATATTTGTGTTTCAAAACAGTAAAAAGTATTGCAGCAATAATATCATCCGTGTAAGTGCTGTTTGTGCGTGAAAAATGCAAAAAACTTCACTTTTACTGGCGATATCATTGTTGTAATACATTTTACTGTTTTGAAACACTAATATTTGTGTTCAGCGAAGTCTCCCGAGTAAAACAGTACCCCCAATTTACAGGTTTTATGGTGTCTTGGAAAGTTATAGGGTTAAATATAGTGCTAGCAAATTAAATTCCCTATACTTTCGGCATGGGTTGTCAGGCAGGTCGCTAATTGTAATTAATTAGGATACCTAATTATGTAAAAATATTACATAAATATATGTGTAGAATTAATATATGTATATATATACATATGTGTATATATACATATATATATATAATTTTTTTAAATATTTTTATTTATATATAGGTGTATATATTTAGTGATATATATGTATATATTTATGTATATAGATATATATATTATTTCGTTCTACGTGTATTTTGATATAAATATATATATATTAATATCACAATACAGTTAGAACGAAATAACAAACATCTATATATTTTTTTATTATTTATTTTTAATTATTTTTTTAATTTTATTTTTTTTACGTATTTACATTTTTTTATATTATATATAAATATATATATATAACAATAATTATATATATATATATTTAATCAGTATTAGTCTACGTGTAATTTGATAGTAATATATATATAAATAATTATATATATTAATATTTAAATACACTTCGTGTATGTGTAAATGTGTGTGTGTGTGTGTGTGTATGTGTATATATATACTTAGATCATATATATATATAATATATATGATCTAAGTATATTTTATATTTAACTGTATTTTTATTTTTTTTTTACTAATATTTTATTTTTATTACAGGAGAGGGGGCAGAGACAGTGTCAGCCAGTGATTTTACATCACTGGCTGACACACAGGATCAGTGATCACAGTGACTGCCTGTCACTGTGATCACCTCCTGCAGATTGGATAATTGGCCACAGGGGGGAGTGCCTGGGTGGTACAAGCACTCCCCCCTTCCAATCTGCAGGGGGATCTGTGTGCCAGTTACATGTGTCAGCCAATAGGCTGACACATGTAACACTGATCGCAGTGACAGGCTGTCACTGCGATCAGAGCGCTCTGAGATCGCAGTGACAGCCTGTCACTGCGATCTCAGAGTTAGCAGATCGCGGTCACTGACCCCAGGGGGACTGCCTGGGGGGCCAGGTAAGTCCCCCGACCGCGATCTGCATTGCAGAAAGCCGCCGGCCACGTTTGTCAGTCGATTTGAAATCGGCTGACACACGTTAAAAAACTGATCGAAGTGACAGCCTGTCACTGCGATCAGTGACTGCAGATCGCGGTCACCGGCCACAGGGGGGGTTGCCTGGGGGGCCTGGCATCCCCCCCGACCGCGATCTGCAGCGGGCGAATAGCGCCGGCCACGTGGGCGGCCATTAAAGTGAGGGCGTACTATTACGCCCGCCGGCGTTTAGAGCCGGCTCCTGCAGGGCGTAATAGTACGCCCTCCGGATTTAAGGGGTTAATGTTATTATCTTATCCCTGCATAATTACACATTTCAAACAGTTGAATATATTATATATTATAGAATAAATAACAGTATGATTACCATTTTATATCTTAACACAAATCAATAGTTTTATTATTTACTAGGAATAGAGTTAGAAACGTAAGGAAGAGAAAAAGTGCAAATAAAAAAATTATAGCATATAGTATTAAAAAGATATGATAAAAATCCTATTAAATAAATTACAGATCCCATTTTACTTTCCACATTTACTTAATAATTTGCAATCCTACTGCAAATATGCTAATATAAATAACCAAGCATATGATGTTTATGCTATCTGAAATTGAAAGTTGAGTTAATATCTCATAGAAAATCAAAGTGCTTGAAATGTTCATACCAGTCCAGAATCAGAGTATTCATTCTATAAACCTGCTTCATCTCTTAATGATCCAGTTTTGTTTTTTTCAAGGTTATCTACTTTCTATTATTTACATTATTTCTATAGCTATGACAATGTTTATTTAGATTATTATTATTATGACAAATTAACAAACAAAGAGAATACACTATGATTAAAAAGGTTATTTTAACTGCTTGTAATGCAGGGATGTGTCATCAAACAGAGGAGGTTCGGCATCGGCTGAGGGTAAAGGAGTGTCAGGGGCCGAGAAGTGGTATGACAGTAACAGTAACACCCACACCAGACACCAACACCAGAATGGCAATAAGGAAACCCGGCATGGAAAGCACAGACAAGCCTCGGAACATGAACATCAGAGGCAGGAACCAAGGTGCGCTCTTCAGGATTGTAATCCTTCCAAATACTGAAGGGAACTAAAAGGAAACACTAGAGAAACTTGAATCAGCTATGTGTTGGACTTCATACAACTCCTGATCATGGACTAATACAGGAGGAAGATGAGACAAATACCTGGTGTATCTATTGTACACCAACTGCTTAAGAATGAGGTGTGGAAGATGTTGGATATGTATAAGAAACAGGATTTATTTTTGTACGGGCCGATGTATTTCAGGGATAGCATCATAGACGGGAAATGTAGATGGATAAAATTAATAGCTAACCATACCTATCACCCACTTGATAGGACAGTGCTACTCTACAACGTATATTGGCAGATGGGTTTTGAGTAAGCATGGCCTACTCCAGGACGGCTTGGAAATTTTTCCATGTATCTTGCACTGTAGACAAATGCTCATCCAGGACAGGCTTTCCCTTGTGTTGGAATGTAGCTGGAAGCAAGTTAAGACGTTGACCAGAAGTGTCAAAGAAAGAACTATAAACAGAAGCAGAGTGTTTGGCATTATTTCTGACAAATTCAGCCCAAGGATATAGGTCCACTCAGTTGACTTGGAGTTTAGATGTAAAACAACAAAGATATTTTGAAGGATTTAATTAGTACATTCAACAGAACCATTAACTTGGGGATGATAGACAGAGGAAGAGGCAAGTGTGTTACCCACCTTCTTGCAAAAGCCACACCAAAACTTACAGATGAACTGTGAACCCATAACTGATTCTATAACTCAGGCATGTCATGAAATCAAGTTATTACTTTGGTGACAATATGTGCAAATTTAGTGGAGCATGGCAATTTCTTTAGAGGTATGAAGTATGCCATTTTGGAGAAATCACCCACCACAACCAAAATGACAGTAAAACTCTTTGAAGATGAAAAATCTACAATGAGATTGGTGGACAAATAAGACCAAGGAACTGGTGTTTCAGTAAGGGAATGTAGGAGACACATGGTACTTGATGGGATGGATTGGCTTGGGACTCCAAGAAACTATCTGCCTTTTCCTCCAATCAAGAGTTAAGGTTATTTATAGCATATTCAGTCACAGACCTAGAACCTTGTTTTATCCTTAATAAAGCCTTGGCAGTAAGTCTCTTTCTACCTGGTAGAATACACATCTTTTTGAAAGCCTCAATGAAATGTGTGTAATCAAATTTTTTCCTTACTTTCATTACTTTAATCACCAGTGCCTTTCCTAATAGGTTCTAATAGGTTTATTATAAGTGTTATTTTTAGACCTATGCACTTGATAAATATCCCTGAAGGGATAGAAACGTTGCTGTATCTGTCATGTTGTTCCAATAAATCTGTTGATGTATGAAGACCTTGAGTGGCTGGACTACTTTGCTCTTACTATTTTAGACCTATCAGTCAGAAATTAATTGGGAGCCATCTCAAAGTGTACTCCCACCTGATTCAGAAAGCCACTACATAAAGAGTAACCCACCTGAATAATGAAGAGTTAATAGCATTGAAGGAGAAGTATGAGATAAAGATGGAACTAGGGCAGCAGGCTCTGCCCCAACATCATAAGCTCCTGGCTGGAGACAAGTCATTCTAGTTAGGATAGTCTGTAAAGCTTGAGCAAACTGATCAATTCTATGATCAAAATCCTCCATCCTAGCCTCACATGCTGCTTTTTGCTGCCCCAGGTTTGCAGGGTCCATGGTCCTGTCTTAATATCAAAGTCAGATGCACTAACTCACAAACAGTGAGTCAAGTATAAAGATAGACAAAAGGATAAAAAAGAATCAGCACTAATATACCGAACTAAACGATATATATAAAAATACAAAAAAATGAAAGTGGGCGACACACAAGGCTCCCTCTAAGCCTTATAAACAACAGAGATGAGTCAAACCCTGGGGGAAAGGTTGCACCAGAAATTATAAAAACAGAGATGTTTTATAACACACACATATATATATATATATAAACATTTTTTTAAATATATATATATATATATATATTTAAAAGCCTTATGTATATAGGAGGACAAACAAAGAAAACGCAAAATAAAGTTCAAATATAAGTCCATATAAGTGAAATGGTAAAACTTGCTCGAAGATAAAACCTCAAAGAGTCAGGGTAGTTCTTCTGGAATGGGGTCAGATCAGAGTATTCTTGGCAGCCATATATGCAACAGAAAGAGAGAACTAAGGGTGCAGAAAATCCTAGAATAACATAAAAGTAAATAAAATGTCTATGGTCCTACTTACAATTGATAGAGTTTGACCTAACTCTAGTCTGAATCACATACAGTGGTACAATCCCCAGTTATAGGATACGTGAGACGGTGTAGGTAGGCAGATTTATCATCGGTATTAAGCTCATAAAAAATATAAAAGAGACAGCAATAGTGCTCACAGTATAAAAGGTACCAGGAGTAAAGAATAAAGTATAGGTACTCACATTTAATTCGGCAGACTAACTGCACAATGTGTAGGCATAAGTGGTATAATCCCCACCCTGGATTCTTTTGCAGTAGTCCTCAGTGGAACTTAAAATCGGATGTCAGGTAGAAAATAATAAAAAGTAAAATGGCACACTCACAGTGGAAAAAGGCAAAAATACCTTTATTAAAATACAATTATAAACAAACAGTTAAAATATCCATGTAGGACAACAAAGATATACTATTGGTAATACACTCTCAGACTATACAAAAGACAACAGGGCAAGGAAGTGATGTCAGAGAAAGGCTTCAATAGGTATAAGTGTGTGGCAACTGGTTTTGGAACAATTAGAACAATTAATGTAAATATATAAATATGTGTTTTCATCCAACAAGTGATTTGGCTTACTGTTTCTTTAAACTTAGGATGAAAGCAGGCAAAAAGTAATAATGTATTGACATACGCCCCCTAGCGCACTTGTATATTTGGTGTTGGACGAATTCCGGGATGCATCATCAAACTGAGGATATTCAGTGGTGCTGAGGAAAGTGGAATGGCGTAGTGAGTGCAGAGAAGAGGTATTGCAGCTCTCCACTGATTTAGCACTATGAGTGCACCTGCACGTGTCCTACCTCATTCCTCCTTTGCTCATTGATTCTTTACCAGTTTATCTGCCTTCTTACATTGTTTAGCATTTATTTGTGTTTTTAAATTCCCACACTTTGTTAACCTCCCTTTCTCATTCCCCTTCTCAGATGAGGATTTGGATTGTGGAGGATTTGGATTGTGTTAATATTGGTAATATGCAGTTGAATGTAAAAAAAGGTAAAGAGAAATTATCATTATTCCAGATTTATATTATGTATGCCTATATTTAACAAGTATACAGTATAGTTGGGAGATGTGAATAATAAAATTAAATATAGAAATCCATACATCTTTATTTTGCAATGCTATCATTTCCACCTGATTTTATGTTCTTTGTTGGATGAGTTTAGCTATCTATCTATCTATCTTTCTAATCTATCTGTCTTAAATTAACATTTTCATTCAAAACTATACTAAAGCCTATATTTGTTTAAATCAATTTTCCTGCTTGGAAAGTAAAATTGTGCTCAATGCAATAATAATTATACTTCATCATAACTTTTTTTTTTTTTTTTTTGCAGAACCAACAATTTGTTTGCCTTCATTTATCTTCTAAGTATGCTTTATCTTCTCCTTCAAAGTATTTCAGGAAACTAAAAACAAGGTCATGTACCTGGCAGGATGACAGTAACTATTTTGTTTTCAGCAATCTCCCAAGAGAACATTATTTTCTGAATTTTTTTATTCACTTTGCCTTGTCAGTTTTTATTGCACCATTGTAACCTTTATTTATTTCGTAATATCCTTAGCATTCCAGACTCGATGAGTAATAAGTCAGTTTTCATTCACTTTCTAACTAAACATTGAGAAAAAGTCATATTGATATTAAACCAGTAATAAGGAAAGGTGTATACTACTATTTATATTGTTTTACTTGTATTCAATATGAAGCATGTTTCAAGTTGCGTCATTTGTCATCGCACTAAGGTTTTAAAGAGGTATTTCAGAATGGAAATGATCCATTCTTTCTTAATCTATTGGATATGTAATGCTTTTAAAACTATATGTAAAAAAACAGTTCTGAAAGATAAAAAATCACCCACATTTAAAGCTAGTGCACACGCAATACATTTCAAGGCTATATATTTAAGACAAGTTGGTCTTGAATAGACAGGAAGTGAGGAAGTGATCAGCCAATCAGGATTAATATGCTTCTATTTGATTTTTTTTCTAAAGTGTTGACATTATTTCATGAATTACAAAAAATATGAGGGACGTATAGGCAGAGCAGTTGTTTCTGGAAGTTGTATTTCAGCTATTCACATTTTACTTATAAAATATGTAAACTGGTCTGTAACTCATAAAATGTAGTTGTTATGCTCATAGTGTTCCTTTACAGTAGTTAATATTATACAGCATACAATGTTTTTTTGTTTGTTTGTTGTTTTTTTATTTTTTTATTGTCATATTAAAGATTGGAAATCCAGTTTGAATTTTCCTTTTTTATATGGCATTTTACATTATATTTAAAAAAAGTTACGTCCTTTTTTTTTTTTTTATGATTGGAATATAAACCCAGAAGATTAGACAATGAAGGTCTCATTTCCAATATTGTCATTAGAAATTACCAACAAGCTGCTAATCATTAAAGCAGTTGTTGCTAATGTTAGCAACTAGCAGATGTTTCCATTCTCCAAAATCATATTTATTTTGACTCATAATTCCCAGCTGGAATAACTTTTAACATCCCCTATATATAATAAGAGACCTTAATCACTTCTTGCCAACTTGTTTCCATTCTAGACACTAAAATGTGCTTAGATTTTATACTCTAGATGTAAAATAGATACCACAAAACATATCACACTTGAACAATTCTAATATGACATTCACCTTCACAAGGATTATAAATAAGGTTGTTTTAAAATTATGAACACTGATGTCATGCCAATGATGTCATATTGTTTCCCCAGTCTTATTTTTCAGACACCTTTTTCAGTGCTTCCAATGTGTGCTATCCCACAGATTAAATGAGCTACTGTTACCACTGAACTGCTACTCAAGAATATGTAAAAATGTTAATACCTAAGCATGGCTGCATAGTATAATATCCATAAATGTAGATTATGCTAACATAGTGTACCTATAATCTTAATTTTAGTAGAGCGGCGTTAGTGCGAATGGACGCCAAACTCATGAACATGGCCACCAACAAACTGTGGGCTTTGGCCAATGGCCTCTTGTTTGGCAACGCTTTAATCACAGAATTAAAGAAACACGTGCCTCTTTTTACAACTCTCAACAAAGCCCAGACATCGCTATGACAGGTCTTTCGCACACCAGCACACCGTGTGATTTTTGGTAGGGCTGGTCGGCAGAGAGGCCATACCACCAGTAGATATTGGTCTTCCAGACCCAGGCCCAATCCTCCCTCAACTTCGTTCTACCAAACCGATAACCCTCACACCATCGAGGGGCTACCAGGTCCAGAGGCTCCTGCAGAAGCAGACGCGGCTAATTTCCCTCAGGTGGGTCCCGATTTATGTTTCCCTTATATTGCCTTAACTGCAGGGAGGTTGTCTCTTTTATTCCAGAACTGGAGGGACATTTCGACGGATGCCTGGATCCTCCAAACGGTTTGGGTATACGCCATCGAGTTCTCATCCACTCTCATTTAAATACCCCCAACGCACCCCTTTCGGTTGTCCAAGGCTTAACAACACCTCAGATGAAGAGATATAGATGCTTTTCACCAAAGGCGTGGTCCAGTGGGCCCCAGTGAGGGAGGTTTTGTCAGCAACATCTTCCTGGTAAGAAAGAAGACAGGCGAATTTTGACCTGTCATCAACCTGCATCAGCTGAATACCTTTGTCGTCTACCGCCACTTAGAAATGGAGGGCATCCATCTACTACGGATCTCTTGCTGAAGGATGATTGGTTCACATGGCTGGACCTCAGAGATGCCTATATATCGGTTCCTATTCCCCCGGACTGTCAAAGATTCCTGTGGTTCCGCTGGAGAAGCACCACCTGCCAGTTCACCTGCCTACCATTCGGCCTGAGTTCGGCTCCCTGGTGTTTCACAAAACTACTGAAACCCGTCATGGCATAGCTACGTGCTCTAGGAATATGGTGCCTGATCTATCTAGACAACTTGCTAATCTTCTGCAACTCTGCCTCACTACTGGTATCTCGGATTTATCGAATCACTGGAATTCGTGGTGAACTGGGAAATGTTGGCTCTCACACCAGTTCAAGTTGTCCAATTCCTGGGGTTCGAGATTGACTCCACGACATGTCTCCTGTGCCTCCCCTTGTCGAAGATTACATCCATCCGGAAGGAAATTCAGAAAGTAGTAAGACTAGAACTCCTCCCTCTACGACTCCTGGCACAACTAGTAGGCCTACTTTCCGCTTCCATACAGGAGATATATCCGGGCCCACTCCACTACAGGGCCATGCAATGACTCAAGGCTCGCTTTTTATGGATAGGTTATTCATACGACCAGCTGATACCGATCAACACAGAGGTACGCACGGAACTCAGTTAGTGGCTCCTCCATATGCAGGCCTGGAATGGGAAAGCCATCTTTGGTCCTTTTCCAGACTTCGTGGTAGAATCGGACACCAGTCTCTGGGGCTAGGGAGAGCACTGTGCAGATTCTTCCAAGGGGGGCTCATGGCTTCACGAGGAGTCAGAGATGCACATCAACTGCTTGGAACTGATAGCGGGCTCCTTCGCCATCTGCAGACTAACCAATCACATATCAAACTGTTGTATACTAATGCTCATGGACAATATTTCAGCGGTGCAGTATATCAACCTCCTTGGTGGAGCTCAATCTCAAACACTCTCGGTGGCATCCAAAGGCATTTACACCTTTTGCCTCTCCAGGAACACCACGCTAAGAGCGGAATACCTCCCGGGGACCTCCAACTTCACTGCGGATTGTTACACGCCACTGGAGGGACAACAGCGACTGACAACTGGATGGGGAGGTCTTCAAGACTTTAGCACAGCACAGGGATAGACCTCTTTGCTTCTTGGACAAACCGTCAACTTCCCACATTCTTCAGCTGGCTCCCGGAGCTGGAATGTGAGGCAGTGGACACATTCCTTGGTTTGCAAACTCCTGAGAGGTATGTGCTTGTCTTGCCCTCCTGGTATGAAGTATTCAATGTTCTGGGACATTGACTTGGTCTTGAATTTCCTACGAAATTGGCCAGACAACTCTATGTTGTCCCTGCGCCAACTGTTGGCAAAGGTCACTTTGCTGCTATGTCTGGTTTCCTTCCACAGGATTTCGGATGTTAGGGCCTTCGACGTGGACGACTTATCCTTCTCACCGGAGGGTGTCTCCTTTTCGGTTTCACGTCGCACAAAAAAAAATTAGTCTGTTTTTTTAATCCTTTTTTTCCTGCTTCGCCCCGTCTTTGCGTGGTTAAGACTGTTCTTCGATATGTGGACGTTACGGCTTCGTTTCAACGTTCCCCTTTGGGGCAATTACTCGTAACCTGTGTACAACCGCATACTCTGGTCTCAACTACGATATTCGCTAGATGGGTTCGATGGTTGCTATCACTGGCGGGTGTTGAATCGACATTTGGAGCACACTCCTTACACAGGGCAGCGGCTACACACGCTTTTTCGTTGGGTGCTTTTACGGTGGCCATTATGCTATCGGCTGACTGATCTCGCGAGGATACATTTAGAATCTTCAATTTCCGTCCTGCTTCTCATGCTTCTTTCGCTCTTCTTTTATAGCGTTAAAAATGCAAATATGAAGCCTCCTGTCATGTGGTAAAATTGTAGGTTATGCTAACGTAGTGTACCTATAATCTTAATTTTAGTAATGACAGGAGGCAAATATTTCCCAGCCTTCCTCTCCCTCTCATGGTCTTGCTATGTTTGTTTACATCTTCCACTGTTGCTTACGCATATTCCCTGTTGGTTGATAAATGTTCATATATATTTATGGATTGGATATGAATATGTTAAGATACAATCACTAAAAGTATTGATAAAATGTTAATTTCGCTACATTTCACCTTTTTCTGTTTTTTTTCAGTGTGAATATTGCCACTATACATTGGATCTACCCTTCGCATTCTTGCCGTTTAAGTGATTCTTGGAATTACATGGGATCCACATCATTACCTGAATTGTAGGACTTGTTCATGTGAATATTAGTTCGCTTCAAAGAAAGAGGAAGTGGAAGGCACCACAGAGCAATATATAGTAATGACTCTTGTTTCTGATTGGTTTAAAAGTTTTTGATTGATCTGTGCTGCTGGAATTTAGTAAAGAAAGATTATGCAAATTAATTTCATTACTAAAATTAAGATTATAGGTACACTATGTTAGCATAATCTACATTTATGGATATTATACTATGCAGCCATGCTTAGGTATTAACATTTTTACATATTCTTGAGTAGTAGTTCAGTGGTAACAGTAGCTCATTTAATCTGTGGGATAGCACACATTGGAAGCACTGAAAAAGGTGTCTGAAAAATAAGACTGGTGAAACAATATGACATCATTGGCATGACATCAGTGTTCATAATTTTAAAACAACCTTATTTATAATCCTTGTGAAGGTGAATGTCATATTAGAATTGTTCAAGTGTGATATGTTTTGTGGTATCTATTTTACATTTTCATGCAGATTGCCACATTGGTGTTGCTGAGGAGGCACATGCACCATTGTGGCCATTCACACGCTGCATTAGGGTCCAGCTGTGAGCCTTGAATCAAAGCCAAGTCTGTGACGTATAGGATCTTCACCAAAAGTCCCAGGATGTCGAGTAGCTTGTCTTGCGTGGCCTTCAGGCCTCTCTCAGGTCCTTTTCTGGGGTCCCGTGAACATGACCACAGTTTGGTTGAATTCTGATGTGACAACCCCTGTGGAGAGGGGGCACCCATGAAAGAACCAGACTCATATTTAGAGTCATGGGGGGGGCAGGTCGTGCCAATCGTCCCCATCATTAGATGCGGATCCACTCATCTAGGGTATCTAGAGCCTGAGGGTAGTCATCATCATCCCCGGAGGATGGCCTCACCACCCATTTGTTGCGTTTTGCTGCTTCCTTCACCTTAGGTCTGGCCAAGGTCGGTGCGCCTGTCTTGTGGCGTTTAGGTATGGGATGTGCATCCTGAATCGATCTTTCAGAACCTCCTGCATCCTCGCACTGCGTTGGGGATGCGTCTGAGGAAAAAGGGATTACCTCCAGAGGAGGTTCGGTGAGCATTTTTGATAGGGTTTCTCCACAGATGCTGCCACTGCAGTGTTAACCATGGACTGGAAGTCCTGGGTCTGTGGTGGTATGTCACTTATCCTGGTGTCCTGTGGAGGAGAGGACATAGATTAGTATTCGTGCAGACAGAGTAGTCTGACGGGATTCCCCTGCTAGTACAATTGAGGCGATGCACCAGCTACTCACCACAAGTTAGATAGACCCAATTATAGTGTGAGAGTTCACCTCTCAGTACTGGTCACAGGTCACAGTGAGTGGCTAATATGTCAGGGAGTGAGACGCTGAATTGGTGGGAGGTGTTAGAAGATAAACAAATTATTCCGTACACAGCAATAGTGGGGTTCCCAATAAGGGTTGTGGTACCTAATAATACCCTGGTCCCTTAGTGATAAAGGCTCATCCTGGTAGTACTGAAGGGTAAAGCCCTGCATATGACATTGTGTAATGCAGACAGTAAAAGCAGTTTTAAGAATCCATGTAAAGTACTCCTTACCTGTTAGTGTGATAGGTGAATTCCTGCTATAAGTGCAGTCAGGGAAGAATCCCTGAAGGCACTTTCAGTGTACACAGGTCGCTCAGGTGAATACACAAATGCTGTCCAACTGCCTGAAATGAAATGAGGAAAAAAGGCCGTCATGAGCGTTGCGGCCTGTGATCGAAAATGGTCGCGGCATGCGAGGACCCGCCGGGAACAACTCCTTTCCTTTCCCCCGCCACATGGTAAAAGCCTGTCAGGGAAGAACAGAGCTGGCAAAACAACCCGCCCGTGAGCATTTTAGTAGGCCACGGGCAGAGTGCCTGGTTACCCAGGGAGTCAGACCGGGCAGAGGATGTAGAGGCAGGGTTCAGGAACAGGGATAGTGGGAAAAGCAATGAGCAATCTAGATTTGAACATAAACAGTGAGACAGATAACAGTCTAATTCAGTATAGGTAATAGAAGTGATGAAGTAATACTCTGACCTGTACTCTGGCAGGAGCAGCAAAGAAAGAGGAAGTGGAAGGCACCACAGGGCTATATATAGTAATGACACTTGTTTCTGATTGGTTTAAAAGTTTTTGATTGATCTGTGCTGCTGGAGTTTAAAGTAAAGAAAAATTATGCAAACATTAAGCATCCTGTCATGCGGTAAAATTTAGAGGTTGTATAGAACAGCCTAA
The DNA here is from genome assembly GCA_933207985.1 of Pelobates cultripes. Taxonomy (NCBI): domain Eukaryota; kingdom Metazoa; phylum Chordata; class Amphibia; order Anura; family Pelobatidae; genus Pelobates; species Pelobates cultripes. Next base: position 172,809,917 of record OW240915.1, on the reverse strand, counting down.
AAAGAATCTGAAAACTGTATAGGAAAGATAACATCACAAGATGACTATACCAAAATCTATAGTCAAATTCTGGAACACATGCCAAGATTGAGAAAGATCTTAAGTAGCAATGTAAATTGCGTCACAAGAGCAACGAAAAGTAATTGTGCTTACAGGATACAACAGTAAATGAAAAAAAAAAAAAGCACTTGAGCATAAGGCAATGGGTTAACACCGCTTTGACTCACTGGATCATTTACTAAACATATGTATAACACTTCAGGTTGTCCACAGTGTATTTTCACACTTGATTTAATTTTTAGATGTATTAGCAAGATAAATTGACAAGCACTACAACTTAACGTAAGTGAGCAAATTTTCCACTGTGAAAACTAGCTGAAGCAAGAATCCTAATAATTACTGGTGGCTTTTAATGAGATATAGAATGTAGCCAAGTTTCAGAACTGTGAAACAGTAACATTTAAAATAATATTTTAGATGACTCAATATACACCATAAATATGTTTTGTTTTAAAAAAAAATCACACCTTTTCTTTTTCCCATAATTTATTTTATTATGATGTTAAGCGCTAGTTACTTTTTTTTCTTTTAAATGTTGTAACAAAATGTTGCTTTAATTAAAAAAAAAGTTGTCTCTCTGCTGGGCTCCTACATGTAATTGATTAATTTCATTTCTAATTTACTACACTGCAGGTAACCTTCCTACTGTAATTTACAATAATTAGAACAAATGACTTATAGCTTGTATTTTCCAATAATGATATGTGCTGTCACACTTAAGTACATAATTTATCCTATTACTTTTCATACTTTAGTTTGGTTTCTGCTGCAACAATTTAAAATGTGCTTTAGAATAATGTTATTATAACATAGATTGTTTTCAAAGAAACTTTATTTTACTTTAAAGATATAGCAAACCTAGAAATGAAAAGGAAAAACGTGAACTTTATAAAATTCAAAAAAGTGATTAATTAAATGTGTAGTCTGGTACATTTCTAACAGCAATACCTTCAACTGTTTTTATGATGCAATATTATAGCAATGCAACACATCTGTAAGAGATTCATATATATCTATTCCATAGTGTGTGTGTGTGTGTCTCACAAGGGTCAAATAGTAATAACTAGATGACTGGGGAGAGGGTCTCCAAATCGCAAGTCTAATGGTATGTCCCAGGTCTGTGGTGGTTAGTAACTACCAAAAGGAGTGCAAGGAAGGACAGGCAGTGAACAGGGATCAGGATCATGGGTGCCCTAGGTTAATTTTAGCCCATCTGGTCCAATCACACAGAAGAGCTACTGTAGCTCAAATTGCTGAAAAATGTAATGCTGGCCATGATAGAAAGGTGTCAGAAAACAAAGTGTATCATAGTATGTGGCTGTAGTGCTCATGATGTCCACCATTGAAAGTGCCTTTAATGGGGATGTGAGCATCAGGACAGGACCATAGAGGAATGGTAAATAGGTTGAATGGACTAATGTATTATGTTTTCATTAGATCAGGTAGACGGCTGGGTGTGTGTGCACAGTTTACCTAAGAAAGAGATGGCAGCAGGATGTACTATGGGATGAAGGCAGGCCGGCAGAAGCAGTGTTATGCTTTGGGAAATGGGTCCTGGCATTCATGAGAATGTTACATTGACACTTCCCACCTACCTAGGGGTTGTTGCAGACCACATGCACCCTGGCATGGCAATGTTGTTCCTTGTGGTTTCTTTCAGCAGGATAATGTAATGTGCCATACTGCAAATATTGTTCAGAAATTGTTTGAGGAACAAAGCAAAGAGTCTAAGGTGTTTCTGTGGCCTCCATATTACCTAGATTGTAATCCAATTGAGTATTAGTGGGATGTGCTGGGACTACACATCCCATCCATGGAAGCCCTACCTCGCAATGTATAGGACTTAATTAATCTGCAGCTAAGGTCTTGGTGCCAGATACCACATAATATGTTCAGAAGTGTTATGGAGTCAATGTTTCTATGCATCATAGCTGTTTTGGCAGCATGAGCAAGACCTGCACAATATCAGGCAGGTGGTTTTAATGGTGTGACTGGTCAGTGTATGATGTGTCTTTTTGGAGAGTTAAGTGGGGAGAGATAATCATAACAAGCCTTAAGTGGAGAGAGATAAGTATAACAAGCCTTATCTCATTATCTCTTTATCTCTTTGCAGGAACAGTTATAGTTAGGGTTGCCATATCCACCATGTTTTCCTGGAAACACATAATTTCATCGTGTTGACTGACAGCACATGAGAATGTTCCCCTGTGTTATAAATAATGTATATGCTGCTGGATTCATCATTAATTTATAACCTGAATTAATACCTGCAGTATTTCACTTTCTGTATCTTGCCCATCAATTTCTATACATCATATATGTCCTGGAAAACATGGTGGATATGGTATCCTTAGTTATAGAGGGTGTACAGCTCAGTTATGTCACAGATACTCAGTGCCTCTTAAACATAAAATGCCTTGTAGAAGGAACATTGGGAGCTGACAAGACTACAGAATACATAGATGGGTGAGTAATTAGTAAATAACACTTCAATCTCCACATGCCATAAACACTTGTTTCCATATCCTTACCTTTAACCCATCCCAAAACCTAAGCAAAAATTTTTCTTAGTCAAATCTAAGTACTCAAACCCTAAATTAACAAAAATATATATTTTCCTTAATCGTTACCTAATGTGTAACTCCTATGAAAAACAAACACCTGAGGCACATAGCATTCATTTTTGCGAATAGCTTAATATCCACATTAATTAAGGATATAAATCTAAAACTACTACAGGCCTCAGGATCCTTTCCTGGTTTTGGTAAAACTATTATAGAGGCCTGAATAGTGGGGGTGTCAAGGGTGTTGGCGGAGTACTCTTCATTAAAAGTGTGTAAATAATATTTGCTTTACTGGGGAAAGAAAGTCTGATAATAGAGTATAGTAAGGTCATCGGGTTTGGGCTTTTACCTTTTGGGGTAGAGGTAATAGCCACAAAATATTCCTCCTTGATAAATGGAGTTTCCAACAACTCGGCTTTGTTCTCTGGTATGTTGATCTTAACATTGGCCCAAAGAAAATGTCATCTTTCCTTTTGGAAACTGTAACGGCACCCCCAGGCATAAAAGGGTTAAACCGCCATTTAGTAGATATTCCCTTCCAGAGACACAGGCACAGCTACTGCAGAACACTAAACTCTCAAACTGAATACAAGGGAATGCTCCAAACTCCCAAACTGCATACAAGGGAATACTCCAAACTCCCGAACTACATACAAGGCAATGCTCTAAACTCCCAAACTGCATACAAAGTAGCACTCCAAACTCCCGAACTGGAACCTCACGAATAGCTGCTATCAGACGAACGGGAAAAGCACCCAAGCGTCTTACATTCCTGGCAATCAGTCTCTAACAGCATACAGTAAATCCCCCCAAAGACAAGACAGAGCTCCGTGTTGAGGGTCAACCAGTAGTCTGGTTTATTGAGGGCTACCTGCCCAGTATTTATGCAGGTCTCCCACCTGGTGGACACTCCCCTAGGGGACCAAATGGGAGACTGTGACAAAGGACAGACATGAACCAATGACAGACACACAGAGGTAAAACATCCCCACAATGCATCCTAATGGTCCTTCCTCTGTCCTGGAGATAATTGGGAAGTAATCCAATTATCTCCCAGGACAGAGGCAAAACTCCATTAACCACATGGCAGTAAAAGACAGTAAAAGACATAAAAATTTATAAAGTTACAACTGTTGCACAAAACATATACATTCTACCTATCCCCAGATAGCTTAGATCTGAGGGCACATTATTACCAGATGGTGCTCAGATCACATACATACAGTTCAATTGCCATGGAGCCAAAGTCTTTCCCATAGTCTTTCGTTACACGAATAGGCTCCATGGCATGGCTATCTGGGGTAATGCTGTTCATACGGTTAAACTACTGAATGAACAGGCATCCGGTTAAATGACCGAATGCAGACGCAAGGAGACTGACGGCTCAATGGTGTTTGCGCAAATAAGTATCCGTTTCCAGTTCCATAGCTTGGGCGCTGAACACCGCTGGCCATTCAGGACCTTAAAATGGCCGCCGCCACATGTTCAGCAAACAAACAAAGGCCACCCAGCATTCGTCAATTAAGCTGCGGTTAACAGCAGCTTCTGGGAGGTAAATTGCCAACACACTCCCAATACAGGTGGTCCAGTCATTCGGTTGTTTTTTCGGTAGATCGAATCTACCGAACGCCGGGCAGAAAGGCACGAACAAGCCTTTTCTGCAGGGGAAAAGAAGGCTTTCTAACATGGGGCCATAGTCCAAGGGCAACCGGCGAGCAACCAGGCTTCTCCAATACTTCGTGGCGAGGTTGGTTTCGCCACAGAAACCTTGAGATGTAGGTAGGTTATAAATGTCATTATAAAATGAACAAAATGCACCTGCAATGGCATCTGTCGTACCACTTTTACCGTCTGGAGTTTCCTGCATTTGTTTCCATTAGCATAAAAAATTTGCCTAGTCAAAAGTAATTAATGCTGAGCCTTTAAGTTTAAATGTTTCTGAAGTTCTATATGTTGAGCTGTTAATTAGCTAAATAGTGCAGTGGTAGGTTGTGCCATATGTCCCTGTTCTAAATGTGGTATGTCTTGCAAAAGAGTATGTATGGCTGCCTCACTCTCCTCCTTAAGCCAACTTTATAAAAATTCTCCGAACCACACCCACGAGGATGATATTTCTCCCGTGTCATTTTCCCTCAAATATAAGGGAAAAATCTCACAAACCTTCTTAAGTACTCTAGGATCATTTAGTAGTGACTAATTATGTTTACAGTGTGGTACAGGAGAAGCTACTTCTGAAAAAACAAGTAATAAGAACACTAACATTCGGTCCATACATGTGATATTACCTATGTTAGTTTGTTTTACAATATGAAGATATCTATGAGATAAAAATAGCATATTCAATGTGTAAATGGGTATAGGAATAGTATGTATAGTTTCTAAATGAAGGGTAGTAAAGTCTTTAACAGTCTATTAGTTGATTTACATGTAATTTCTTTTAAGTGTCTTAAGTTTGGAAAGTTGAGAATCCTTGCTCCTGGTTAAGCTATTCAATGCCCAATCCATTTCCAAAATCCAGTCCCCACCCATCAGGAAAACACATATATCTAACCTTTTTAATACTTTGCAAATAAAAGTTTAGTTGCAAGGAATTTGGTGCACATGTATTAACAAAAGTAAACAATACTTTATGTATGTTAACTGTTTTACCACAGTGACTATAAACATAACACACGACTATAAATATAAAGTTATTTTACAAGATAGTTTGAATACTCAGAGGGCGACTAAAAGCCCCTAGAAAGCAGACTAAAGCACCTCTTAATGTGGAGGAGGAGGAGAAGAAATGAAACAATCTAAGTTAGAGGCACAAAAGATGCAGACAAAAATATTATTAATATCAGTACCATAGGTAACATATGCTGTCAAGAATTAATATTACAACATGTTAGTGATTTAAAAAAAGGGAAGTCACAGGAAAGAAAAAAAATTTAAGTCCTCAGCCTATTTAAGTACAGTTACTGAATAATAAGGAAAGGCACATGGTTCAAGTTCCCCTTGTTGCATCCATTGTCACTGCAGATGTAGCCGGGGTTAAAGCAAGAATTTAGTCTTCTGAAGTTGTTGTTGTGGAACTGTAGCAAACCTGGTCATCTGCCCCCTTTTTTCATTTCCTGAATGTAAGGCTCATTCCCCTTTTCTATTACCAAACAATCACCACCCCCTGGTTCATTAACTTCAAAGAAATCAATCAACTCAAGTGCTTTGTCTGGGTGGCCACCATTCGTATAACCAAACACACTTGTTCTATTAAATGGCGGCCATTTTGTCTCCCAAACGCAGGCAGTGGTACTTGGTCATCAAATGCATGGAACTGTTTTTGGATACTCTATCTCGTGGTGCCCGGGAAAACTGTACCATTGCTGTGTCCTGTCACAGACAAGCCAGGAGAGTGCTTTTTGGGAAAAGATACTACCGACCTGGGGGCATTCACTCCCTCAGAGCCAGGAGGAGCCTTTGTTTATGTTCTCACAGGAACTCCCGAAAGTTAACTGGCCGATAGCTCTTTCCTTCTGGAACTCATTTGGGCAGCATCCACGTGGCTGGCCGGTTCGAACTTTACCCCGATGGACAATCCCCTACACTGGATGAATCTGAGCGCTATTTTGACATTTTGGGTGTCCAGATCTGGGCTATTCGGGAATATAAGACATGTGTGGTTCCTGTACAATTTGAATGTTAGGCCTTGCATTGGCTTCCCGTAAGATATAGGACTCAATTTAAGATCCTGAAACTTACTTACAAATCTCTACACAGTGCTGCTCCGACCTACTTTTTCCTCACTAATAAACAAATATGTCCTATTTTGGCTTCTACGCTCTGCCGGAGACTTCTATAGAACTGCATCATTCCCCACTCCATCAAAATATCTTTAAAAACTTACTTTTTTAGGAAAGCATATGAATTAAACTGTGTACAACTTTCCCTCCCCGCACCATGATTCCGCTCTTTAAACTGTCATAAAAAAAAACACTATGCCCTCAGCGAACAGTATTCTAGCAACCTACTTTTCTACCCTACACTTACCTTTTGTGTCACTATACCTAACTCCCTCTAGCATGTAATCTCATTGAACAGGGACCTTAATTCCTCTGTTCCTGTGCATCCCATTTGTCTGGTTACAAATACGCGTCTGTTAGTCCACCAATTGTACAGCGCTACAGAACTTGTTGGTGCTTTATAAATAATAATAATAATGTAATTTTGGGGTACTTTTTATATTTTACGCATGTTGCTCTGTAACTGAAGAGGCGGAAGCCGTTGGAAGAATCAATACGTTACCGGGACAGTGGAAACAAACAACGATGGTGCCGAAAAGGAAGAAATTCCTATAATAAATCTTTTCTTCTTTGAAGATGAACTCTCCCTCTTATCAAAAGGTTTGACTTTTTGTCCCACTCATTACTCTAAAAGAATTGGTGTTGAGGGGGTGTGGCTAGGAAGCCGACCAGAATGGCCGCTTGATCACTGAGCTCTGCCACACTGACTCCAAAAAAGCGATCCATAATTAGCAACAGTGAACAAATGGGTCGCAATCGCCACACAGAAAACCCACAGACCCCGAGGGACTCACAATTGGGTCCACAACAGGGTCCGATGGACGACTTCCCACACCCGCCACGTGAGAATGGCGGTGGGAACGAGAGCTGCCATGGCTACTAAGGCCGATCTGCTCACACTCACCACCACTATTCAGGATGCCTGGGGCTCCGCACAGAGGTGGCCACCCACGCGGGCCGCATCCAGGCCCTGGAGCACTCCTTTGAGACCCAATCTGCCAGACATACCGCCACGGATAATGCTATAGCCTGGCAGGGGGAATTGATTCTACACATGTGCAGACACCTGGAGGACCTCGATAATAGGGGCCGCATGTGCAACATAAGGGTAAGGGGGATTCCGGAGGCAGAAAGAGGGGAGAATGCGGAGGATGTACTCCCGGGCCTCTTCCAACTTGTGTTGTAAGCCGATGCTCCGCAGAAGATTGAACTTGAACATGCGCACAGGGCCTTGCGACCATGCTCACTAGAAGACGGGCCTAGAGACAAGATTTGCTGCTTACATTCATTCCCTGTCAAGGATGCGATTATGCAGAAGGCCCGAGAGCGACCCACATGGTCCTTCCAGAGAGCTCAAGTGTCCCTCTACAATTATCTATCCCCCTACACACTTGAAGGTAGGCGGGCACTTAGACCAGTGACGGCCTTGCTCCGCGAACATAACATTGCTTATAAGTGGGGGTTCCCATTCACACTGCTGGCGAGGCATCTAGACGGCTGGATAGCAGCCACGTGGCCTGAAGAAATACAGCGATTCCTCGAAGATTTGAACTTGCCTCCTGTTCCAGTCACTAACTGGGTCTTGGGCCCGTCGGGACCGGGACCTTCACAGCAACGAGCACCCCGCAGACGTGGAAGAGGGTCGCCGCTGGGTCAGCCACCGCGATGATGCCATGGGCTTGGGAACCATGCTGAGTGAGTACATGGCCACATCCCTTGGGCCCGACCCTTTACCTCGCCTGTCCTGATAGTACCCTCCCTCCCGACACACATGGGCCCAACACCATATGACCACTGCCTTGTCCCCTGGGGGGCTTATGCGGGACTACTTGGGGAGGTATCAGAGATGGTAATCCTCTGGGTTGCCCCATGCCCCCCTTTGCACATGAATACTGGGATGGATCCCTTGGGAGGTACGGGCTCCGGAGGGTGGGGGAGGCGGCCACCTAGCTCTAGGGGTTTTATTTTTTCCTTTGGATGAGAAAGCGTCGGGGAGGGTGACCCGGTCCCAATCTCACTCCTCTGGGATGCAACGAGCTTGAGTGAGTGCATGGCCTCACGCGTAGGCCCGACTCTTTAGCCCGCATATCCGGGTGACATCCTCCCCGACCGACACATGGGCCCAATACCGCGCAACCACAGCCTTGTCTCCCGGGGAGTGGGGGGGGGGCGCATACGGGACTATCATGGGAGGTGTAAGCGGTGGGAATGCACTGGGTTGCCCCAGGCCCCTCTTGCACTTGGACGTGCATTCTGCAGTGGATCTTTTGGGTGGTGCGGGCTCTGGGGGGGATGATTGACCGCTTAATTCATGGGGGTCTTTGGTTGGGGAAACTTTGGGGAGGGCAGCCCAGTACCATTCTTGCTCCTCTGAGACACACCGAGCCACAGATATGGATGGATGGAACTTACATGGCATGAACTTCCTGTCCCTGTTTGCCCGCATGCACTGACTGGGGCACCTGAGACATGGGGCTTCTCTTTTGGGAGCGGGGACCGGGGGGATTTGGGGGTAAGTCACATCTAAAGCATCCCCTCCAAATGGTGGAGACAGGGGGAAACCCATATTCCGATGTCGACAATGGGTATACATAATGTATATACTGCTAAGTCTTTATTATCTGATGACAGGCAAATTGTATGTTTAGGATGCGCACATGTATGTTAGACGGTTACGGATTGACTAAGTAATGGGGATGCAACGATGTTATTGTATATACATATTTGAGCTATACTGGGTAAGGGGCAAGGGGCAGGGGGCGGGAACTGGGGGGGGAGCGGCGGGCTCGTGTCACTAAAGGAGTTTTCTGAGCATTCTTGAATCCTCAATCCCATAAACAACAGCAAGGGGGGGGAGAGGGTAGCATATCAGCAGAGCTATGGGGGGTGGCGCGGGTCCGGCGCGACACACGTTATTAGATGAACATCGTCGAAATGAGACCCCAGGCCATGTTGGCGACGTGGTGGGAGGGGGGTGGGGCACTGTGCATGGAGAGTGGGACGGGAGGAAAGAGGGGAATCAACTACATCACAACTGCCTCGGGGATGCCCTGGGGGATACACACCAATCTAAAACCCATGTTACGGAGCCTGTCCTCTATGCTGGAAGCCCGGTCCCCCAACTGTCTACTGTTGCCCCAACCGTTTCTAGTCACGGGGACGGGTGGATACGCAGGGAGCTTGGGGGTTGGTCACTAACTCGGGAACGCACCCCCGCTGTAAGGTGTATCCCTCATCTGCCCGTGCAGCTCATTGGAAACCCACCACACACCTCTAGGCTTCTCAGAACTAACTGACATACCATCCCTTACTCGCTATCCCGCCCACCCTTAGAGCAGGGGAGACATTTTTTAGGATGCTGGGTTGACTCGTTGTTGGGAGGGAGAAGGTGGTGGGTATGGGAGGCAGGGGATTCGGAGACTGCTTGATGGACATTGAAGAGTAGGGCAGCAGGTTAACTGGCGGGGAAGGGACAGGGGGGGCAGGCTTGGAGGTGGGGGGAAATGATGGCGAGTGGGGGTTGAGTCACGGGGGATGCGACCATACAGGGAACTTACCTGATGGGAAGTTGACATGGGCGCAAAGAGACCAAAGAGTTGATGTGATATAATTACGCTCAGTTTGCTACACTGTTATTTATGCCTGTTAATGTATGAATCAGATTGCTCTAATTAACCTCAGAAGGTGGGTGCAGTGTGCACGAGACCTCCACACAATCTACACACTTATATCCACCGGGTCGGGGAGGCTCCGCAATGAACAACAACAATGGATTCTTCGACAGGACACAGTAGCATCTCTCAACTTAACATACGCTCTATGAGGAGAGCCCTGGGTCACATAAACCTTATGGACTGCTGGAGGACTCTCCACCCCACCATTAAGGACTACACATACTATTCTGCACTACATGATAGATACTCTTGCATTGATAGATATATGTATCTATTGATTGATATATCTTAATTCGACAAATAGGTCTTCCACGATTGATTTCTGCCAAAATTGATCCCGCAACGTGGTCAAACCACGGTTCAGTCACCATCGAACTTGAATCTCCTCTCTTCCGACCCGCCACATGGACGTGGAGGCTCAATGAGGCTCTCCTTCTGGATCCTGGACCAAAGTTCCATCAGCTCACACTACCAAGAAACAAATTACAAATTAATAGTACTCTGGTATAGGACCCCGACGCTACTACACAGGATCTTCCCGACAACACCCCCGACGAGCTGGAGATGCCAAACGGAGAGAGGCACGACGATACACATCTGTTGGGAGTGTAGCTTAATCGCTCCATATTGGGAGATGATTAGACAAAAAATAACCGATGTCCTGGGAGAAGTGGCCGATTTGACAGAGGCCCTGGCACTTCTACATATTTCAAACATGTCGATTGCTGTGTATAAAAAAATCGATTCTACGTCATTTGCTTAACGCGGCCAAGACTCTGATCACATTATACTGGAAAAAAACAGAGAAACCCCGAGTGGAGGAATGGATCCACAGGGTAGAGGACATTCAGGGGGCGGAGGCAATGCTGGCATCCCTGCTAGGTAGGGAGGATAAACATGCAATGATGTGGCAGCCATGGTTTGCATTTATGTCCCATGACCGATAGGACGGGAGGTGATGGAGGGGGGCATACGGGGACCGGCCCGGGGGGGGCGAGACCATCCCTTGTGTGCCCGGATCCAGCTATCTCACACCTAAAACTCAAGGGCTACCATGCTCTGTCACAGTCTACATGGAGCTGGAGACCTGGTACTTCTTCTCATTTCCTATCTCCCACTCTATCTATGACTTTAACTTATATCTTTACACGCATATATACGTCCACATTCATTCATCCCATAATGCTGCACCCACACCCTGGCCGAGACCACTCTAAGTGAGACAGAGGGCACACAATCAATACCAACTACACTAATTGCACCTACTAAACGCACCACCTACGATGCAAGGGCATACACAAACCCTTCATGAGGGGGAGACCTGGATAGATGGGGCAGGAGGAATCGTATGCCATGATACAGCCACTACCCTCATCATAAGACCGTATCAGGTGCATGATCTTGCCATGACCAAATAGGACTCCTTGATCGTAGGGTACAATAGATCGTAAAAATACAACACCAATACTGTACAACATATGACAAGCTAAGTATGCTGGTACCTGCCCGGGGAAAGAAAAAAAAAATTGCACTCGTAAGGCAATGAGCTCACTGGAGGGGACCAGTGCTACGCTGACTCCAGGGTGGGGTGGGAATTGCATTACTAAGTTACATTATGATTGCAGATTTATGTTTGTTCATGCTACCTGGACTTTGGGGGCTCAAAGATTGCCCCAGACGAATGCTGTAATAATCAACTTATACTTGATTCTATATCTTTCTCTGCAAAAGGGTCCTGCGAGTCCCTAACACTGTTACTGACTGCATTGAATTATCTTGTTCATTTTACTCAAAAATGATAAAACAGATTTACAAAAAAAAAAAAATGGATGTTGATATTGATTTAACAGTTTTTTTCGCATTTCACGATTAGAGGTATTTTTTAGTAAGATTCCTGCACCTTTGAAAAATGAACTGGCCTCTGGTTCTGACATTAAATTAAGAGATACTAAATTTAAGAATAAAAGTACATTTAATCTTCTGGGTTGTGATCATGCAGTTGAAACCTATATTAACTTGGTTAAGTCGGATATTGATGAATTGATACGCTTGTGACGGAACACCATCACTGAGTACGATGCCCACGTGTGCCCACTCGCTTGCCTGCTTATTGTTTTCAGGTCAGGGCTATTTAACATTGTATTGTTTGTGTGGTCCCCTTGTTCGCAAATCATGTTTAGGCTTGGTTGGAAGAGTGTGCTTGTCCCATGTTAGGTATGATAAAACGGAGGCTTGCGTATTAATCTGTGGATAGGTATTGGTGTCTCTTTTGGATGTGATATTGGAAAACAGGGTTTTTTTTGTTCTTGAGAGCTGGTGATCATTGGCATATCAAAGGACTCCCTATCTAAGAGGCAATCAAGACATATGGCAGATGTGAGAGTTGGTTTGTACAGAAATCAGACTTCTAGGCCACTTATCTTTGACTTCTCACACCTACCAGAGTGGCTCTGTTGGGGTCCCAGCTTCAAAGAGGAACTTGGGTTGTAAGCTCTGACCTTCCATACAATGAACTAACCCCTTTTAAAACTGAAAATGTACTTTTGAGGTGTTTTACAATTGTATGGTTTTCTGTACCGGTGAGATGATTGAGTTTGTACAGTTCCAGACTCAATTATCTCCCAGGCATAGGGGAGGAGTTTGTGCGTAACTGTAAACTGTATAAAGACTCCCTGCAGGGAATCTGTGTATAACTTGGCTATAAGGTGCCCCATTAAAATATATTCTAGTTGTACTCCCAGAACTGTGTTGTCTAGTTACTGGGGGGTAAAAGGGCTAATCCCTGCTCCAGCTTGTTACAGCATGGAGGATTCAGCAGGGAAAGTCCTTGTAAGGTCTAGAGCTCCCAGGACCATGTGTCGTCTAGTCCCTGGGAGTGGATAGAGCTAGTCTCCTAGCCTGCTCCAGGCTAGGACCCCAGTCAAACCACGGTGACTGGGGCTGAAGCGCTGAGGTGCTCAGGTTTTTCCCCTGCTCCAGCTAGGAAGCGGTCCTTGGCGGAGGTACCCAGTCCGCTACAATGCTCCCGTTAGTTTCACAATCCACCCCCAATCTGACAATCTGACAGGTGAGCATTTGCCTCTTATAAGTTTGCAAAATAATTACATAGTTACATATTTACATAGCTGAAAAGAGACTTGCGTTCATCAAGTTCAGCCATCCTCACATTTGTTTTTTACTGTTGATACAAAAGAAGGCAAAAAACCCCAGTTTGAATCACAATTTTGCAACAAGCTAGGAAAAAAATTCCTTCTTGACCCCAGAATGACAGTCAGATTTATCCTTGGATCAAGCAGTTATTACCCTACATTGAAAGATTACATCCTTGAATATTCTGTTTTGCAAGTATGCATCTAGTAGCTGTTTGAACATCTATCTGGACTCTGATAAAACCACTTCTTCAGGCAGAGAATTCCACATCCTGATTTTTCTTACAGTAAAAAAACCTTTCCTTTGCCTTAGACAAAATCTTCTTTCTTCCAGTCTAAACACATGGCCTCGTGTCCTATGTAAAGTCTGGTTTGTGAATAGATTTCCACACAATGGTTTGTATTGGCCCCGAATATATTTGTATAATGTTATCATATCCCCTCTCAGGCAACGTTTTTCTAAACTAAATAGGTTTAAATTTGTTAACCTTTCTTCATGGCTGATATGTTCCATTCCTTTTATTAATTTTGTAGCCCGCCTCTGCACTTTTTCTAGTGCCATAATATCCTTCTTTAGAACAGGTGCCCAAAATTGCACAGCATATTCAATATGTGGTCTTACCAGTGATTTATAAAGAGGCAAAATGATATTCTCGTCCCGAGAATGAATGCCCCTTTTCATGCATGACAATACCTTACTTGCCTTGGCCACTGCTGATTGACATTGCACATTGTTGCATAGTTTGTTGTTTATAACAATTCCAAAGTCCTTTTCGTGTGTTGTTATCCCTAATTCGCTTCCATTAAGGGTATACGTTGCTTGTGTATTCTTTACGCCGAAGTGCATAACTTTTCATTTTTCAACATGAAATTTCATCTGCCATTTGAGTGCCCAGTCCCCCAGTCTATCTAAATCCCTCTGCAGCAAAGTAATATCTTGCTCACATTGTATTATTTTACAAAGTTTTGTGTCATCTACAAACACTGAAACATGACTTTCAATGCTGTCTTTAAGATCATTTATAAAAATGTTAAATAGAAGGGGTCCAAGAACAGACCCCTGAGGGACACCACTTGCCACCTCTGTCCAGCTTGAAAATTTACCATTAGGACAACTCTTTGTACTCTGTTTTTAAGCCAATGTTCTACCCAAGAACAACCATTTTCATCTAGACCGATTTCCTTGAGTTTGAACACTAATCTAATCTATTGTGTGTAACTGTATCCAAAGCCTTGGCAAAATCCAAATAGTTAACATCCACTGCAACACCCTGATCTATACTTCTACTTACTTCTTCGTAGAACGCAATCAAGTTAGTTTGACATGACCTGTGCTTCATAAAACCGTGCTGATTTTTGCTGATAACCATGTTCTTCTCAAAGAATTTTTGAATATTATCCCTTAATAACCTTTCAAATATTTTCACAGCCACAGAAGTTAAGCTCACAGGTCTATAATTTCCAGGCAAGGATTTTGAACCCTTTTTGAACCACATCTGCCTGCCTCCAATCGTCCGGAACACTTCCTGAAAGAAAAGAATCTTGAAAGATTAAAAACAGAGGTTCACTTATTTCTACACTTAGTTCCTTAAGTACACGTGGATGGATACCGTGGATGGAGCTTTGTTTATATTAACTTTCTTTAGTTGCTGCAGCACATTGTCTTGAGTTAACCAATTACAATTATTCTGTAAGTTTTTAGTAGCAATCATTTGCACATCTATTGCCATGGGTTCTTCCTTAATATATATACGGAGGAGATAATGATGAACTTAACATTAAACCAGCAGATAAGGGGGCGGCGATAGTGATTCAATATCGTGAATCCTATGTACAAGAAGTGAGCTTTCGCTTTACAAAATAAAATTAGGGCTTTACTAGATGAGGACTTGGAAAATCGATTGATTGATAAAGAACTGTTTGGATTTTAGTTTGAAAAAAATCTGATTATTCCTATGTTTTATATACTCCCAAAGGTACACAAAACACTTGTCAATCCCCCAGGACAACCCATAGTGACAGGAATAGGTTCCATACTGTCTCCTCTTGCCAGATTGTTGAATTGTTTGTTACAGCTATTTTTGGGGAATATAAAATAATTTGTTAAAGATTCAGCCCAGGTACTGGATAAACGCAAGGAAGTTCAAAATGCTGAACATCTAATACTCGTTACTTTTGTTGTAACAAGTTTATAAACTTCTGCTATGCATGAAGCAGGATTGCAAGCTGCAAATAATGGAATAGGGAATTGGTTTTGAAGGTGAGGTACTGTTGTTTTTGATGGCGCTATTGAAGATGGTGTTGAAGGACAATTACTTTTTGTTTAACAATTAATTCTTCCTACAGTTAAATGGCACTTCTATGGGCTCCAATGTGGCACCCACATACGCTTTATATGGCCGGGCTAGAAGAAAATCAAATTTATGGAAATACGGTATACTAACAACACGCCATGAAGTGGTGGCATTTTGTAGGTGATATACTGGTTTTGTGGAGTTGCACATTGGAGTCCTTAGAATAAATTTTTGGTTTCCTTAATACTAGTTCAGAGTGCATAAAGTTTACTATGAGTTATGACATTCAATCAATACCCTTTTTGGATATTCTTATCACAAAAGGCAAACAAAGGTTTTGTGACCACCTTTATAGAAAATTGCTTGATAGGAATAGTTTATTACACTTCACCAGCTTCCACCCACCATCAGTTTTTAACACAAGTTAAAAGGCTGGTGTCTCAACAGAAGGAAATGGCTAGGCAACTGTCTTGTATGACAGAAAGATTTAGGAAGAGAGATTATCCCCTAAAAATTCTGGACACACAGCTTAGGAAGGTGACACTAAAACCTCACTTATGGCCCATTGCTAAAAAGAGGGAAAGTAACAAGAACCGTTTGACATTTGTAACATGTTTTTCTGCCCAGTACCCAGCCATACAAAAGATTGTAAATAGACATTGGCATATCTTAAAAGATAGCTATAGAGACATAGAATAAGTTTCTCAATGCCCCATGGTAGCCTATAAACACCCTCTGTCACTTAGAGATAGGCTTGTTAGAGCTGAGTTTAAAACCAAGGAACAAGTGAAAGTAAAGAAATATTGCAACGTTCTATGTTATAATTGTGTCTCTTGTCACTCAATACTTGTGGGTGATGTTTTTTTTCATCCCCATAATGGAAAATTATATTCCATTAATAGTTTTCTCATCTGCACTTCCTCATATGTAATTTACATTCTGAAGTGCCCTTGTGGTCTCCTATATGTGGGACAGACTTCCCAAAGATTCAAGGATCGGTTCTCAAAGCACAAATTGACCATTAAGACTGGTTTAGTACATCTTTCCCTTCCAGCCCACTTTTTGCAGTTCAAACAAAACATTCCCAGCTAAAATTTAAAATTATCAAACAAGTTTCAGAGTCACCAAGAGGGGGTGATAGAACTTAAAGATTATTGTATAGGGAGGCCTTTTGGATTCGTGAGCTGGATACTCTCAACCCAAGAGGCTTAAACTCTGAATATGATGTCATGCCCTTACTTTGAAATAATTTGAAAATTGTTTTTAAATTTACTAATACAAAATATCTTCTTTGATTTTTTTATTTTTATTTTATTTTACAGATTTCTATTCATTATTCGTTTGGTGATGGCTCTTCGTTTAACCACATTTATGAACTCAACATTTATTGAAAAGTGTCACCTGAATGGATGTCATGGTCATTTATTACTGCACATTCATGCCATGAATTTAATTTTGGTATTCACTTAATATTACTTCACTTTGCATTATTAATTTAGTAACACTTTATGTAATCTCGAAACCTGCATTTAATATATTCCCCAGTTAGACTATGTGGAGTCTATTACGTGTGCTGCATTTTGCCTATAGGGCAGTTTCACATTGACACGATAACATCATCAAAAATGGACCAGACAATAGTGGGAGATGCACATCTCTAAGATACAGGGGTTTAGGATTACGTCATCATACTGGCATCGACCTTATGACATCATCAGAAGTGGCCGACCTACTGATGAAAAGTGCTCAATCACCTAATGGGCACTTTCTTACCACAGTCTTTCATCTGGCTGTGAGCTTTATTATCAGGTTGGTCCTTTACTCTATACTCCCTAATACAATTATTGTTTAATAGGACAGATAATGAACTTAGCTATGTTTACTCAGCTGTTATAATTAGTGTGAGATCTATGAGTGGCTGTTATATATGTTTTTGTTAAACTTTTAATTCTTTGTAATTTCACTGCTGTTTTTTTACTTAATTTAATTATTTTTCCTGTTATTGATCACTGTATTTAAATGTCACTTCTGTATTGATGTGGTAGCTTGATAAAAACCGTGTAGGGTCAAAACTTTGCTGTTTTTGCCACAATAAAGCTGCTATTTTTTTGTTATCCCAGGATGCGTGAACCATTATTTATTCTGCATATCTTGGAAGGGAGGCCTAGTCAGCCCTGGTTTCAGATCACCTGGGCTGCTTGGTGAGTGTGGTATCCCGTATGTCTCTACTATCAATACAATTGATTGCATACTCTAGCAGTTGTAAAATCTCTTATATTAAACGAAAGCAAACATTGGCCTTGAATGAGAGAATATTTCGGAATTGGGTTTAGGAATTAAGAGGGTTGGGAAGGTATAGAACCCAGACAGCTGAACTAGTGAGATGAGATGGTAAGCTCCTCGCCAATAATGATGGTGCACATTTTAATGTGTTTCTTTTTTAAGATAGATGAGAAAAGCAAAACAAGTTTTAAAAGACTTTGTTATACATTTCACTTAGGTATGGCAGCAATTGTCCAAGTTCCATACCAAAACATAACCTAGAATTTGTGCTATGTGTTAGTTTCATAGCAATCAAAGGGTTTTTCTTCAAGTGCCCCTACATATATTATAGAGCATTTTTTTTAAAGGACAACATGGGATTTCTTTTAATATCCTATATTTATATCTAACACAATATTAAAGGAACACTATAGGGTCAGGAACACAAATATGTATTCTTGACCCAACAGTGCTAAAACCACCATTTAACCCCCCTACCTCCTCTAAATGTAGTAAAGTATTGCTTTTATTCAAGTATGCTTCTGCTGACTCTTCCCCTGATCTGCTTGCTTGGCTAACATCATCAGACGTGTTGTTCAGAGCCAATTGTAACAGAACCCCTGTTATTGCCTGGCCAACAGACTTGAAACATTGTAACCCCTTGGATTTGTTACCAGTGTTATATTTAAACATATGAATGGGAAAATGAATGACAATTCTAACCCATTCGTATGAACGAACAAACTGCCGAACGAGAGACCACCCAGCCCAGGCGTGTGCCGCCAATTACCCTCTTGACTCTGTGCCAGACCGCAAACCGCAAGCATTCTAAGTGGTTCCCTGGGTGGCCGTCCATTCGTATGTATGAACACGTGGCGGCGGCCATCTTGTTTTGTCGTACGCGTTCAGCGGTGTTTGGTCATCGAGTGTCGGAACTATTTTTGGACACTCAAACTCCCAAACACCGCTGAGAATTCCAGGACCACTTAGCTTCGCCCAGAATTACATGAACGAGGCGGAGTTCGGTAAAAGTATTGCACGAACGGGGCGGCACACGACCAGCAAACTCACGAACAATAAAAAGAATAACTGTTCGGTATTTTTAACTTCTTAAAACCGGAGGGCGTACTATTATGCCCTATTCTAAGCAACTCTAAACACCGCAGTGCGTAATAGTACGCCCTCTGTTTTTTTTGTTACTTACCCGGTCGCAGGCGATTCCACGCCGGCAATTCCACACTGGCGATCACGGTTGGGGAGACTCACCTGGGATCCCAAGGAGTCCCTCGTGGCGGATCCTGCCTCCTCCGGTCCCCCCGGCCATGTGAGAGTGAGGTCCTAGTATGGACCTCACAATTACATGGCCGGGTTAGCTGGCTGCTGCATTGCCAGCAGTGGGACTGTCTGTTAATACAGTTAGCCCCCCTGCTGGCTGGAAATCAAATAAAATTAAATTAAAATCAGTGTCTAGGTGTATTTTACTATTTTTATACAGGGAGTGCAGAATTATTAGGCAAATGAGTATTTTGACCACATCATCCTCTTTATGCATGTTGTCTTACTCCAAGCTGTATAGGCTCGAGAGCCTACTACCAATTAAGCATTTTAGGTGATGTGCATCTCTGTAATGAGAAGGGGTGTGGTCTAATGACATCAACACCCTATATCAGGTGTGCATAATTATTAGGCAACTTCCTTTCCTTTGGCAAAATGGGTCAAAAGAAGGACTTGACAGGCTCAGAAAAGTCAAAAATAGTGAGATATCTTGCAGAGGGATGCGGCACTCTTAAAATTGCAAAGCTTCTGAAGCGTGATCATCGAACAATCAAGCGTTTCATTCAAAATAGTCAACAGGGTCGCAAGAAGCGTGTGGAAAAACCAAGGCGCCAAATAACTGCCCATGAACTGAGAAAAGTCAAGCGTGCAGCTGCCACAATGCCACTTGCCACCAGTTTGGCCATATTTCAGAGCTGCAACATCACTGGAGTGCCCAAAAGCACAAGGTGTACAATACTCAGAGACATGGCCAAGGTAAGAAAGGCTGAAAGATGACCACCACTGAACAAGACACACAAGCTGAAACGTCAAGACTGGGCCAAGAAATATCTCAAGACTGATTTGTCTAAGGTTTTATGGACTGATGAAATGAGAGTGACTCTTGATGGGCCAGATGGATGGGCCCATGGCTGGATTGGTAAAGGGCAGAGAGCTCCAGTCCGACTCAGACGCCAGCAAGGTGGAGGTGGAGTACTGGTTTGGGCTGGTATCATCAAAGATGAGCTTGTGGGGCCTTTTTAGGGTTGAGGATGGAGTCAAGCTCAACTCCCAGTCCTACTGCCAGTTCCTGGAAGACACCTTCTTCAAGCAGTGGTACAGGAAGCAGTCTGCATCCTTCAAGAAAAACATGATTTTCATGCAGGACAATGCTCCATCACACGCGTCCAAGTACTCCACAGCGTGGCTGGCAAGAAAGGGTATAAAAGAAGAAAATCTAATGACATGGCCTCCTTGTTCACCTGATCTGAACCCCATTGAGAACCTGTGGTCCATCATCAAATGTAAGATTTACAAGGAGGGAAAACAGTACACCTCTCTGAACAGTGTCTGGGAGGCTGTGGTTGCTGCTGCACGCAATGTTGATGGTGAGCAGATCAAAACACTGACAGAATCCATGGATGGCAGGCTTTTGAGTGTCCTTGCAAAGAAAGGTGGCTATATTGGTCACTGATTTGTTTTTGTTTTGTTTTTGAATGTCAGAAATGTATATTTGTGAATGTTGAGATGTTATATTGGTTTCACTGGTAATAATAAATAAGTGAAATGGGTATATATTTGTTTTTTGTTAAGTTGCCTAATAATTATGCACAGTAATAGTCACCTGCACACAGATATCCCCCTAACATAGCTAAAACTAAAAACAAACTAAAAACTACTTCCAAAAATATTCAGCTTTGATATTAATGAGTTTTTTGGGTTCATTGAGAACATGGTTGTTGTTCAATAATAAAATTAATCCTCAAAAATACAACTTGCCTAATAATTCTGCACTCCCTGTATATATATATATATATATTTATATATAATCATTGTTATTGTTATATATATATATATATATATATATATATATATATATATTTATATATATATATATATATATATATGTATTATTGTTTTATATATATATATATATATATATATATATATATTTATATATAATATAAAAATAAATATGTAAATATGTTAAAAATAAAATTTAAAAAATAATTACAATTAATTAAAAATATATAGATGTGCGTTATTTCATTCTAACTGTATTGTGATATTAATATATATATATATAGATATATATATATATATATATATATATATTTATATCAAAATACACGTAGAATGAAATAATATATATATATCTATATACATAAATATATACGTATACATCACTATATATACCTATATATAAAAATATTTGTAAAAAATTATATATATAAATATATACATATATATATATATATATATATATATATATACACATATATTAATTCTACATATATATTTATGTAATATTTTTACATAATTAGGTATCTTAATTAATTACAATTAGCGGGACCTGCCTGAAAACCCATGCAGAAAGTATAGGGAATTTAATTTGCTAGCACTATATTTAACCCTAAACACCATGACTTTCCAAGACACCATGAAACCTGTACATGGGGTACTGTTTTACTCGGGAGACTTCGCTGAACACAAATATTAGTGTTTCAAAACAGTAAAATGTATTACAATGATGATATCGCCAGTAAAAGTGACTTTTTTTTGCATTTTTCACACACAAACAGCACTTACACGGACAATATTATTGCTGTGATACTTTTTACTGTTTGAAACACAAATATTTCACATTCAAATTCGACAGATTGGTTACGTTGCCTTTGAGACCCTATGGAAGCCCAAGAATGAAAATTACCCCTATGATGGCATACCATTTGCAATAGTAGACAACCCAAGGTATTGCAAACAGGGTATGTCCAGTCTTTTTTAGTAGCCACTTAGTCACAAACACTGGCCAAAATATTTTTCACACACAAACAAATACTAACGCTAACTTTGGCCAGTGTTTGTGACCAAATGGCTACTAAAAAGGACTGGACATACCCCATTTGCAATACCTTGAGTTGTCTACTATTGCAAATGGTATGCCATCATGGGTGTAAATTTCATTCCTGGCCTACTATACAGTCTCAAAGGCAACGTAACTATTCTGGCAAATTTCAATTTCAAATGGAACGTTCTATATTTGACCCTGTAACTTCCCAAAACACCATAAAACCTGTACATAGGGGGTACTGTTTTACACGTGAGACTTTGCTGAATACAAATATGTGTATTTTATTGCAGTAAAAGCAAACAGTATTATGACATTGACTGTTAAAATGTCATGTAGAACTAAAAAAATAACAACATTTCTTATTTTCTCCC
This sequence comes from Pelobates cultripes, assembly GCA_933207985.1. Lineage (NCBI taxonomy): Eukaryota > Metazoa > Chordata > Amphibia > Anura > Pelobatidae > Pelobates > Pelobates cultripes. The sequence continues at coordinate 172,787,659 of OW240915.1, read as the reverse complement.
ATTTTTTTCATATTAAATTATGTTTTATAGCTAAATATTTGATATTAAATGAAAGCCCTGTTTCCCCTGAATAATATGAAATTTAATATGAAAGAGGTGAATTACGGTTGGACAGACATATAGCGCAAATGCCAGGTTTTGTTTATGTTTTGTTTTGTTTACATTTGGCTCAGTCCTTAAGGGGTTAATATATGAAAAAGGACCGGCCGCACCAGCTGAATGTATGGAACTATTTTGGGCAGGAGCCTCGTGTGCTTCCAGGCAGGGATGGGACTTTCAGCTATCTCCCGAACTCCTGAACAGATTCGTATGATTTTTGAATATGTTTGTCCCCTAGTTATGCTTGTTCAGAAAATGTATTCTGAATGTATTTTTTATTGAAATTGAATGTGTAGTTTTGGTGTTATGAAAATTGGGTAAAAAGTATATTTTTTGCTTGAAGATAATTGAGTTGATACAGTAATTAACTCAATTATCTCCCAAGCAGAGGGGAGGAATGTGCAGTAATGAACGGGAGTGTTTAGCTGTGTAACTGTAAATGATTGGTTGTGAAGTTTGTATCTTCAGTGCCCAACAAGGTCCATGTGGGTGGTAACCTTGTGGGAATATGTGTATAAAAGAAATGCTTTTGTGCCCATTAAAACAGTTCTGCTTAACCTTCAATACGTAGCCTTGTCTCGTTATTGAAGGGAACCTGCATCCAGCTAAATCATTAGCTCTTGTAAGAGTTCTGCCTCCCTCTCTACACTAATCCAGCTGATGGGATATTGGGAATAATCTCCAGCAGCACAGCCTCTCGCCGGGAAAAGGACGCCTGCAATGGCATACACCCCTCTCACTATCTGAGTGGCCGTTACACCAATTACAATGCTTTCTCGTATGAAAATATTGGATTGGCTAAGACTGTCAAGGCGGCAGATCAGGGTCAGAGCCAGCACAAGCCAAACAGAGACCTGGCCATTGAATCAGTGCATCCCTATGAGCAAAGTTCAGTTTCTCCATGTAGAGGGTGTAGACACTGAATGGCAGTGTTGCACACTGTGAAGCACTGACCCAGGATGCACCTCTTGTAACCATCTGAGGAGAGGCCAGTGGAGGTATCCCTGGGCTGTAATGTAAATACTGCCTTTTCTCTGAACAAAACAGTGTTTACTGCAAAAACCCTGAAGGGAAAGAGTATACTCACCAGAACAAATACTATAATCTGTAGTTGATGTGGTTCTTTAGTGTCCCTTTAAGTTTTTAATCAATGTAATTTTCAAAAGTTTACATATCCAGTGCAAATAAATAAAAATAAATAAAAATACATTCACATATTGGTCTTGATTATCAAATGCCTCTAGCACAGGGGTAGGCAACCTTCTTCACTCCATATGTGTTCGACTACATCCCAAAAAATCTGGCTCTTACAACCATAATGCTGGCAAAGCATCAGAGAGCTGTAGTCCACAACATCTAGGGTGCCGAAGGTTGCCTATCCCTGATCTAGGACATAAATACATTTTTGGTGGTTACACTTACCATATACCAATTTCCACACACTATTCCAACCCCACAAGTAACCTTATGTATGCTAAGCCTAACTTTAACCATATACCAGCATTAACCATATCCCTAACCTTGACCCAACACAATCCCTAACCCTAAAATAGCATTAAACATAACCGAACATTAACACTTACCCTAACCCTCCCCTAATGCTAGCCCAACTCCTACTGGACCAGGCTGAAAGGAGAAGACCCACACAATGTTCTCCACTGAAATTATCCAATGACAGTTACTACTGTTCATTAAATATCGTGAGGGAAGACAATAATTTTTCCTAATTCTGCTACAGTGTCTGATACAACTCCCTCATGTGGCTCTCCAGAGCCTGGCATTCTCCATCTACCATACCAAGGTTATTTTATAGATTGACCTATGTAAAGAATAGTTTTTTTTGTTTTGTTTTTTTTGTTCAGTAACTTTAAAAGTTACTTTATACTGTATACTTTCGCATATACTGCCCTAAAGGGAAATCCTGATGCTTAAACCTTGATGGACCCCCTTGGGGTTTACTAACCACAGTCAATAATTACTACTTACCTGTTGTATTTTGATTGTCTGCTCACTATTCACACATCCCTTGGAGACAGGAATGGGGCTCACTGAAGGTTCTGATGTGCCATTGTGTCCAGTATGGACTCTCAGTGAATTTTCACCTCTTAAACATTGTTCCTAATTTTACAATCCCATGTCTCTAAAAATATTCTTACTCAATACAAAAAACCCCTAACTACCCACACAAGCAGAGACTAGTCTTGGCTGAGGCCAAACAATTGTAAAGCTCAAGCAGCTTTTTTTCCCAAGAAACTCATTCTAAGTTAACACATAAGCTTGCCTTTTGACACCTTCAAAATACCCTGCACCATCAAACAAATGCCCTCACATAAATCTCCAGGATCAGATGGGTTCACCATCCTGTATTACTGTAAGAACAATAAGGATGTGGAATTCTCTGCCTGATGAAGTGGTTTTATCAGAGTCCATACAGATGTTCAAACAGCAACTAGATGCAAACTAGATGCAAAAACAGAATATTCAAGGATATCATTTTTCAATGTAGGGTAATAGCTGATTGATCCAAGGATAAATCTGACTGCCAATCTGGGGTCAAGAAGGAATTTTTTCCTAGTTTTTTGCAAAATTGGAAATGCTTCAAACTGGGGTTTTTTGCCTTCTTTTGGATCAACAGCAAAAAACAAATGTGAGGAAGGCTGAACTTGATGGACGCAAGTCTCTTTTCAGTTATCTAACTATATGATGCGATATTATCTCCACACCTGTCGGATCTATTCAACCACTTCTATACTAAAGGGACTCTGAACCACGAAATGCTACTGGCACACATCTTCACACTATTGAAGCCAGGAAAGCCTCCTAAACTCTACAAAAACTTTAGGCTCATTTCCCTTGTAAGTAGCAAAGTCAAATTATATGCTAAAGCCCTGACCACCTGTTTATCCCAATTTCTCCCTAGAATCAAACATAATGACCTGTCTGACTTTTTTGCGCATGAGGAAGGGTTCAGATAACTCCAGGAAAGTCCTAAACATCCTCTCCCACATAAACTCCAATTCTACAGAAGGCCTTCTCTTAGCATTATACTTTGAGAAGGCCTTTGCTAATCATTGACAATATATCATTGGCAATATATGAAGCTAGTACTATTAAAGTACAGCTTCCCAATTGCTTTTATCACTGGCATTATTGCCCTTTACAACAATCAAACAGCAAGAGTATCCAATGATAGTTTCCTCTCCCATCCAATCACAATTTTTAATGATACCAGGTGGGGTGCCTATTGTTGCCCCTTATTTTTATACTATCCCTTGAAATCCTGGCTTACAAGATTGGAATTCAAACGGTCATCATGAGGATATAGGTGCATGGTATGCATTGCTACTTAACAATGTTTGCAGATGACATTCTGCTGACAGTGAATAACCTGACCCACTCCTTGTCTAGTCTCATGGGCCGTCTAACTGAATATAGTAAAGTGTTGTATTATAAGCTAGATTAAACCACGACATAAGCTATGTCAGTGGCCATGCATCCACGACTAATCGAATGCTTGCAAAAACTGCACAATTTCAACTCTCATGTTGTCTACCTGGGGTTGAAACATCCACCCTCAGTGGACTACATATTTAAACAGAACTATAATCCACTACTGCAAATGTGCAAAACAGACTTTCTCAAATGGTCCAAGGTCAAACTCTCCTGGTGGGGTAAAATCCATACCGTTAAGATGGTAACATTCCCAAAAATCTTATAAATTTTTTAAATGTTGCAAGTTCAGCTATCCCAGTCATTATGTAAACACCGTTAGGCACTTATCACTTCCTTCATATGGGACAAACCCAAACTTAGACTTCCTCTAGCCCTTTTCAAAGGCAAAAAGGGTTGTAGGCCTTCCCAATAAAACAGCTTATTACAAAGCAGCTATACTAGAAGTGGCAATAAAACTTCACACACCCAAGGTGTGGTCGGGTCCCTGGTAGATTGCTAGTGGACATTTTGTGGACCCCCAAATTGATCAGAGACAAAAGTTTTGTCTTGATATGCCATCTATGGCCCTAACCTTTGCGATTTTGGACAACATCTGACACAAGAACTATGGGTCTTATCACCCTGGCTTGCCAAGCTGGGAGGCTCCTCGATTAGCTCCATCCCTCCCTTCCCCAATATGCTAAATATTTTCCATCTCCCCAATACCATAATTTTTCAATATCTACAAATATAAAGTATTATTAAGTGGTTTGGAAGAACAGTAGGGGGTACACACAGAGATATATATGATAGGTGCTGGCAAGCACCAAATAAGTTGTTAGTATGTTACCAAGCTCTCCTAGAGTCCATTCCTGATAAACCATATGCTTAAGAGACCCAATGGGCAGTGGAGTGTGAGCATACCCCCAAAGGCAAAGAATGGGGATTGTCACTTACGGCTTTCAAAGGTCTTAAAGGTTGCAATACACATATAGAAACACACAAAAAAATTATCTACCAATGTTATCTTACCCAAAGCCAACTTCATTGGCTATACCCTAAGAAACCAGCATTCTGCTGCAGGTGTAGAGACAGGGAGGGCACCGTGATGGTGAGATGAGGCATTGTGCAATGAGATATGCAAATTATTAATGACAATGCGTATAACACACTTGCCCATCACACAAACCACATGCCTATTCCTTCTCGTCCCCGTGATTCTTATCAAGGTTGCTAAACAGCAGTGGCTACCTTAATAATGGAAACCAGACATTTGATAGCACTAAATCAGAAACAAACCACCTGCCCAAACAAAGCACAAGAAGTCCAGCAGTGTTCAGGAGTTTTTGTGTCAGATTCTAGTTCCATGATATTTATGCCCAAACACCGCTGGCTACGTTCGTGGGAACAAGATGGCTACTACCTCATGAACGTTCATACGAAATGCGGCCACCCAGACGAACACTTAGAACACTGTGGTGGAAATTGCTACAAAGTATCAATTGGGCTTAACAAGCAACCGGGTGGTCTCTGGCCAAATTGCACAAACCAAGCCTTTTTTTTTTAGTGTATTTTGCATTGCCCATAATCCTGGTTCAGGAGGCTGGCTAGCAGGTTCCTCCAGAAGCCTGTGACGAGGTTTGGTTCTTCACATCCCCACCCCACCTGTGACACATGAGGAGAAGAGAGGGAAGAAGAAAAAAAATATTAGTATGTAGAGGTATGTCTAGGTGTAAGAAAATACATTTCTCTATCAGGTCAGAGAAGGAGTTTTAGAGCTGACATGGCAACTTGCCTAATAATTCAACAGTCCTATTATGGTACCTGTGTACCTCCCCCATTTGCTCTTGTTGATTCCCCCCATTTTACTTGATTTCTCAACTTGATTGTTATCAGTACTTAAGCACCTCCACTGCAATAGACTCAGAACATACAAAGGTCCACAGAGAGAACATTGACACTACTAGTTAGAACACTCTTCACATTGTTTTAACCTTGGCCTTCTTTACAAATATAATGTATTATGTTTGCAAGAAACTCCTCTATAAACAAATAAATAAATTAATGTCTAAGGATCCAAGGCGAGAACTGTTTTTACTTTATACTAGCACTACATTGGTTGTGGTACCTTACGATTTGTATCGCCTGCCCTTATATTCTTTCTGTACCCTCTTTTTTCTTTATCATAAAACAAATCTTATTTGAAAAACAAATGCAAAAACATTAAAAACTGTTTAACGCTGAATGAAAGGATAGCACATAGCACCAGAGGATTCCAGACACTATAATAATCTCAATAAGATGAAGCAGGTACAATGCCTACAGTATCTATTTAAGGATTATGCAGTAAGAAGATGTATGCCACCATTTTGTATGCCACCCTTCTATTGTATTATATCATGTTATATCATTGTTTTAGCCTTACTGGATATTTTGCAGGTGGAGCAATATGTTACAGTGATCTGTCAGTTGTGCAAAATAAAATATTATGTAGCATTTCTAAACATGCAAAATCAAAACACTATGGCTGCAAAAAATGCTTACGTATCATCAACGGCATTGGTTTAACTACCATCCAAGGTCACACAGTACAATATTCTTTAAAAGTGTAAGAAAAAGGACATTGACATTCTGTAAAATGTGGAATTACATTACAAATTCAGAGTTAGTCAGACCCTGAAAATGCCATATTTAATTGGAACATAGAAAAAAAAAATTTTCAATAAAAGAAAATGTGACTAAATAGCTAATTTAAATTATAGCACTTTCGAACATCAAACAGGTCTTTCAAGAGGGAAAGTGGAAATTTGCTGCTTTCCACACCTGGCACTGCTGCTACGTTGAACTGTTAACAAGCTGTTTGCAATGACAAAATGTAAAGAATTTGTCAGCATTACAATCATATGCAATATTCCTCTTACTTTTCATTTATGAAAAGCACAGTTGATTAATTTTAACATTTCTGCTTTTGTTCCAAAAGGAATAACCAGATAAGCATATTTTGTCTAGATTTCTGACCTGCTATTTTGTATCATTTGTTAGTTTCATTTTATAAAGTATATACTGTAATTGTAATTCTAGTACAGATTAAAGCTAGCTTGGTTATAATGTTGGTGAAGATGTGCCAATCTGCTAAATGACCCTAAATTAAGGTGTGTTTTTTGTTTTTTTTTACAAATTCCAAACTTAACTTGTTTTGGGGTTTTTTTTTTGCAGAAAAAGTGATATTTACTACAAAGATGTAATGTAGTAGAAATATATTTGAACATAAATGTAAGAGTTTAAACTTTATGAACATTCAACATTAAGGACACCACAACAAAGAGGTGTGTGACTTCCCAAGATTGAAATCAATTGTAGATTGAAAATTTAAATGAACCCTGAATAAATAATATACTGCCTCGGTTCTGTAAACCAGCAACAATTAGCACAGTATGCTGCCTCTGTTCTATAAGCCAACAAGAATGAGCACAGTTTTGCTGGCTTATAGAACAGAGGCAGCATGAAGTGACAAGGCCAAGCATCTGAAAGTTATGGAGGAAGTATGTTATAGGGCAGTTTGTTATTTTTATTTACTACACTGTTTTGTCATTATGACATTATGCGCATATACTAATCTAGAAATCTACATTAATTACTGTCTTTTTTTTTTTTTAAAGCTATTTAGCTTCAAAGGGAGCTAGTGTGGTTCAGCAGGATAGAAGGGTGTTACCCCTGCTAGCTGAGGTATATTTTTTGCATATCATTGATTCTCACTGCCTCTATTCTCCAGGTAATTAAGCATTATTCAGAAACTTCATGCCAGCTAGTTGGCTTGCCTGTGCCAGGTTCATTTAAGGAGGATGTTTTCTATTATTTTTGCTTTTATTTTGTTTCTATGAGGAGGGACATATAGACTTTTGGAGACCTAACAATTATTAATTTATTTTAACATATATATAGTTTAAAAGAATAGCTTATGCTCTATCACTGCTTCATTCGCATAAATGAGAATTTTTGTAAGTTCAAAGTGAATTTCAAATTAAAGGCCAAAGTAGAGGAACTGGTAGCAAAGCTGAGTTGGAGAATTTTTTACTTTAAATTTGAAATTCACTTTGAATTTACTTCAACATTTCTCACTTTACATGGTTAGTTACTAAAGTGAGAATTCTGAGTTCAAAAAGAATTTAAAGTGAATATGAAATGTTCTTTTATTTTATTGAGTTTCAGAGACAAAGATATACACTGTGCCATATATACCAAACTGTTGAGATGTAACAAAATCATTAAGTATATTTACATATATATAGCAACACCTTAACCAGTGCAAAATATATCCAGAATGCTGAAACCCAATGAGGTTTGAAGGTTATAATGAAAGAGATAAGAAAACCAAAATAGTTGAGACGTTTAGGCTGACTAATCTAAGATGGGCCGCTGGAGTATATATCTGGGGGTATCTGAGGGGCAGCTGGCTACCCAGTTATAATAGTCATCTCATAGTTTCCAAATTCACACAATAATACAATAATTAGGGATATAAAATGTAAGACGTTTTTCGGGGACACCATTTGTTATACTTCTTACACCAGCTGAATCCAGATTTAAATCAGGAAGTCTAGAGATAAAAAAGCATAAGACTCTGGTAGAGAAAAAAATGAAACGTGATATATTTTGTAGCAGTCTGGACAGTAAAGTACACCAGGATTGTCCAAAGTGCATGGTAATGGTTGAATGGCAGTGAGGTTAGGACTATGTTGATTCCATATCCGTAGTAGTTGATTAACATTGCAAAGAGTAATAACAAGATGTTTGGACCTACATTGGGGGTCAAGAGGACCTACAACAGCTAGTCATTTGAGCCTATGAGAAAGTCTGTTAATAAGCTTTAATATTAGCATGTCGTCCTATTCTGGGAGGTGAGAAAATTGTGGTATGATGTACCCAAGGTGGACATTTCTTTAATATGTGTGATATTAGGAGTGTCTGCCATACTTGTAGCACTGAAGCAGGAACAGGAATAATCAAATTACAAAAGAGTTAAAATATGAGAGGCACAATTTGTAATCTTTACAAAATTGATACTACATAGCCATGAGATGTTACAGGAGAGCCATTCTTCAAGTTTAGTTTTAGTATTATATTATATATTATTATTGCCATATAAATGTTAGTGCTTTCACATGCAAAGTCTATACAAAGATATTATTTGAAATATTGACATAGCATCAATTTAACTAAAATTCTCAAACAGATGCATCTGCCACTAATTTATGTCAAAGAAGACCAAGATTAAGGGAAGAAAGGAATACGCTACATGAATGGCCACAACTATATCATTTCTCCTCCTCCCTCAAGGTAGATTTATTTGAGCATTAGCCAATTACAAGTGTGATTTGTGATATGCAGGTAGTATTGGTGTATTTTATATTTAACTGTTCATATGTGCATATTGTATGGCATATTGCTTGCCATGGAAATCAGCTTAATTTAAGGGTTAAGCCTTTTTGATTGATTTCAGAAGGTGTATTTTTTTGCATGCCAATTGAACAGGTGTTCCTAAACTGTTGTTTGGATAATTTAACTTGGGGGTTTGGCTACTGCCTTTTTGACTAGGAAGCTATTTATACTCAACTTGGAGTGACAGCAACTTACCCTTGGCAAAGACCTGTGGAGCCAAAAATTTGGGTGACTGTGGTGTCCCTCATTCACATCAACTATGTAAAGTTTTACTTTATACAGCAGTTTTTTAAGGTGTCATTTTTGCATTAACATACAATCTATGTATGGTATCTGCTATGTTTAATTTGTTATTGTGTAAATAGATGATTTATCTTCATGCAGTCCTTTTTTATTAGCTGTATGTGTGTGTATATATATATATACTCCCATTTATTCATGTTCAGGTGAGTGCAGCCAGCCCCCTGGTTTCATATTTGGGAGTCTAGCCAACTCCTTGGTTTTGCTCCCCTCCCTGTCACAGATGCCTCATTCCATGGCCATATTTAGCCTTGTACTGCAGAGAGCCCCAGATGTTTCCCTCCCCAAGTAAGTGAGTTAATCTCATAAGAGCAGATATTAGGCTGTTAGAGTAGGATCTGCCAAAAACGGGGTACTTTGATGTTGTGGCAGGCTTATGCAATGTATGATCATATAATGTAACTAAATCTCCATTATTTTGCCTAGATTAAGTGGGTTTTTTTTAAGAAAACTAATAAAATCTGTGAGCATTGAAGTTGCTGTTTAGTGGATAAGTGAATGCGCTGGAACTTGTTTATTGAATAAATTGGCCCCCAGCAGCAACCCATTTATGCATGTTGAGGTGAGTGCAGCCAGCCCCCTGGTTATATGTATGTATGTATATATATATATCTTACCTGCCAGTGCATATAACTGGCTCAGGACGTTTTGATACTTTTAAGCTGTTGGTAACATTGTACTTCAGCTACACTATCCTTTACAATAGCCAGGAGATATACACTTCAAGTGAGGGCCAACATACTGTTTAATTTGTGGGCTGGTCCTCTCCTCTTTTTTATTACAACTGTCACTGTATATACCTTTTCACCCTCACTTCAAAGTCATTTATTTTCTTTGTTTTTAGTTCCCTTTATGCTCTAGTAATGGCATTTATTCGCCACACATAAATAGAGCAATCCTATTTTGGGTATAGAGTCTGAAGTTGGGAGCGCTTTTTAAGTTAACCCACTCCGGTCTCTTTTCATGTTATTTATATTCTGGGTTAGGCCCTTATACCCTTCAACCAATACAACTCAGATGAGGGATCTCGCTGGTCTCTCATTGGCGTTGTTCTTTCTCTCTCTCTCTCTCTTTATATATATATATGGTCTCTCATTGGCGTTGTTCTTTATATATATATATATATATACACATACACATGCATACATACAAGCCAAGGTCCTGCACACGCCTGTCAGAAGTACTTGCCAAGCAGCAATCTCCAGCAGGGGTCGTGGCAGGGATTGTGACTTACTGCAACTTGAGGCATTCTGGATATTTACGTTAGACACTGTGGCCTCAAAGGCACCAATGTGTTACACTGTTTTTTGCCTAAAAGATAAGGTTTCTTCCTGGAACTGATACTTCAGCTATGCTCTGCTATGTATTTTAAATTGCTATATATTTTTTTTATTTAGTAAGTTTGATGTGCTGTTTGGATTAACAGTATATATACATTTTGATGTGGTGTAATTTTAGAATTGAACTGCTTGATACAGTATGAACACTTCCCGATTAGAGGATTTACATATTTGCATTTATTACATAGCGTAAATTAGATTCTTTTGTATTTTACTCTCCAGCAGGTGCTGTTTTTTTCTTTGTCTCCACAAAAAGAGGGAGATCTATGCCACTGTATTGACTATAGAGAACTAAGCAAGATCACAATAAGAAATGCTTATGATTAATCACTGAATTGATTAATGGAATAAAAGGTACCTCTGTGTTTGCCAAGTTAAACCTCATGCGTGCCTATAACTTGGTCTGAAGTAAAAATGGATATGAATGGAAAACTACATTAAATTCTAAGAGTGGTCATTATGAATATGCCATTATACCTTTTGGCCTCTGTAATGATCCTGCTGACCAGGATTATATAAACAACATTCTCAGAGAATACATACATTCCTTGTGATAGTGTACTTATATGATATCCTGATCTACTCCTCTGATCTAAACACAAATCACGGCCTTTACAGCAAATTTCGAAAAGTGCCTGTTCTACCAATCATATGTAAACTTCTCGGGCTATGTGATATTCGCTTCACGATTCAGTATAGGCCCAAGGAAGGCTGTTGTAGATTGGCCCTTACCTTAAGGTTTAAAACCTATACAAAGGTGCATAAACTATTACTGAAGATTCATGAAGGATTTTTCTTGTTTAATAGTCCCTATTACAAACCTCTCCAAGAAAGGTGCAAACCACTGTATATGGTCCCATGAAGCTATTTAAGCATTGAAAAACACTTAAACAGGCTTTTATGACTGCTCATATTCTCAGACTTTCAGATCCTGTGCTACCATTTATATTGGAGGTAGATGCTGCTAAGATAGGAGTAGGTGCTGTTCTATCACAGAATAAGTCCCCTGACCAACCGCTACAGCCATGTAGGTCTTATTCTAGGAAACTTACACAGAATGAATGCAATGAAACATTGGGAATAGAGAGTTATTAGCCTTTATTGTTGCATTACGAGAATGGAGGTATCTCCTAAAAAGCTCTAAGGATCCTATAATAGTGTTAACAATTAACAATAACCTGTCATAGTTAGGAGTTTGGAAGGCTAAATATGTGAAAGGCTAAAGTATGTCTTTTCCTGTCTAGGTTAAATCATGTATAGACCTTGACCACATAGGAAGACCATGAAGATGACAGCACCCACACTAGACTCCAGGGAAAGAATCCACTACGGCTCTCATGGGTAGGGAGTCTGAGTGGACACTAATAAAACTTATTTAAAAAAATAATTTGTGAGATAATGTTTATATGTCTGTCAGTGAATATGTGTGTCATCTGTGTATAACTATTATGTGTGTATTATATCTTCATTTTGTGACTTTTATACTTCAGTTTACTAGCTCATGCACAATATTCATATTTTATCATATTTATTTTAAAAATAATATTTATTTGCAATCTTTAATCAGGCTTGTTCTCTAACATTAATTGAATGGAGCTATTAAATCAAATTTAATTTAATGCAATTAATTAAAATATCAATGTCCATAGATTGAAAAACACTGCTATATGTCACACACATTTTGTTGTTTTGATAATATAATTTATATTCTAACAAAAGAGAAATAATATATGTAACCAAACATCATGACATGTATACACATACTATATCTATCTACCTATCTCTATCTATATTTAATTTCACAATATATAAAAACAGGAAAAAACATTAACAAAAGTAATATTTTTCAGCTATATAAGTGCTGTAAAACATGTCTTACAGTATGTGAAGGCTAACACATTATTGTAATTATGTGAATGTCAGAAATATGAATATACAAGAAATGTAACAGAATGTCTGAAGACCTTTTTAAACTAATTTCATATCTGGCATAGGAATATGTGAAGTAAGTGCATTCTATACTGTATATTTTTATACCAGATGGACCGGTGATCATTTGACTACCTTCCAAGTAATAACTTTTGTTTGAATCAGTTTGCCAGCTGGCATGAGGTCTAAACTCAATTTTTTTTCAAGTGCATCCAATGTTCCAGCTGGCTGTTTTCTATAAAGAAAACATCAAACAAGGCTATAATTGTCATTGGTCACACTGTTGGCATGTATTAAGCAAAACACAATTGCTTTATCAAATAATAACTTTCAGTAGTAATTGGGTATAGTGTAAACATGCCTACACTAATTTGGCTATTGTGCACAAGTTAATTCTCCTCAGCAGAATATCTAACTTCTTAATTCACTTCTTTAACTTATCAACATCTTGGTTCTTAAATGATCAGCAATGACACAAAAGTCAAACCTGACTTGGAAATAAGGCTGAAGCACCCTTAATTGTTGTAAATGTATTAATATATGCATATTGAGCTGGCATTAATCTGCATTAATATTGACAGCTGACAATGCACTTCACTAACTAAGCACATTAAGATTTAATTTTTAGCTTTCAAAGCATTCCCGAATCACTGCTCTCAGAAACAGATCTTGTATTACCTAGATATAAGCATTATATCTCAGATGCTCAAGGAACTAAGACTATGAAAAATGATTTGTTGACAAAGTAAATATTACATAAATTAACAGTGAATGTCAACTGTAGTAGCAAAGATGATAAAAGGGATGTCATGGCATTGCAAACTTACAATATGATTATCAAGTGTAAAGCATGTTTTAGGATTAAGATAAAGTACACAGAAATATATACTTTATACAACAGACAATATAGTAATGCACTATATTAAAATATAAAACACTTTAAAATATAAAACCAATCTTGAAGTTGAATTGCAGGAGGAAGGCAGATACTCATCATTCATCTACATTGTTTTAGTTTATTTAATGCAATGCTATTAATTAAAAGGTTGTAACCCAATTACACATTTTTTTATAGCAATATACTGTTAAATACTGTTAAATAGTTACTTGCATTTTATATTTATTTCAGATGTCCGAATACAGTAACTAACTTGTGGTTCTACGTAAATAACAATGGTAAAAGTTAAAAAAACTAGCATTATTGTTCCAGGCAATAATTTCCCTAAGTTTCAAAGGAATTCATACAGTTTCTGCAACAAGCTGCTTGATATGAACAAACAAATTTTCAGAGCAAAAAGCATTGTAGGGAAATTAGCAAATCACTATTCAAAAATGGTAAACATATTGCATATTTCTCTCTCGTTTTTTTATCTTCTTTCAAAGAACTGTTTAATGAGGTTTTCATAAGCATAAACAAACTCTTAATGAAATAGATATGCATGACTTTTTTTTTTTTTTTTTAAGTAATGCATCATGCATGCATACAAAAGCCAAATTTAAAGGAAAAGTCACACTAGTTAAAGAAAAATACAAAAATAAATAAATAAAAGGTATAAAATAACAAATTATTAATGCAAAATTAAATGTAACTGGGGGGCGTGGCTTAACGCTCGGCGCGAACGGACGCATGTGAGGCAAGCTCCGTTCTGTTTTGGCCTAAATAGCGACATCACCAGCGACAGTGACCAGCACCAACCTCCGAACCAAGCCTCAAACATGGCCCAACCCAAAGGGAAAAAGATCCCCGATAAAGCGGACAAAAACGTCTTTTTCTCCGCCCGCAATCCGCCAACTAAGGCCCAGGGTGCAGGAGAGCACAGCCAAGATGGCGACGACACGTTGCCGCTGCAAGAATCCCCTGGGGGTAGAGACCTGCCGGTCACACAGCACATACTCCAGGCATGCCTGGGAGAAATGTCTGATAAACTGCTACACAGCCTCAACAAGTCCATCTCAGACTTAAGAAGAGACGTGCAGGAGCTGGGTGAGAGAACAGCCCGCATGGAGAACCGCATGGGCGAGTATGCAGATGCACACAATGACATGGCAGATCATGTCCATCACCTGGAACAGGCATTGGAGTCCTGCCAATATAAAATCATGGACCTAGAAGATAGGTCAAGGAGACAGAATATACGGATCAGGAGGATCCCTGAGACGGTGAAGCAACCCGAAATAGCGGCATACCTCACGGCTTATTTCAAAACATTAGCTCCAGACCTCCCAGCAGTTGTCTTGCTCTTGGATAGAGCGCACAGAGTAGCTAAACCAAGCTTTCTCCCAGCTGAAGCGCCAAGGGATGTATTGACGCACCTCCACTATTACCATGCGAAAGAAGCACTGATGAGAGCATCTAGGATCCGCAAAGACCTCCCAGCCCAATACAACTCCATTCAACTATATGCAGATCTCTCTGCCCAAACCCTGAAAAAAAGGAAGGAGTATAAGGAAATAACGGATGCCCTCCGCTCCCATGAGGTGCCCTACCGCTGGGGCCACCCAGTGCGTCTCCTCATCCACAAAAATGGAGCTATGCACGTTATCACCTCTCTGGCGGACGGACGGAAAACACTGCAGAAATGGGGCATACAACCCCAAAACCAGGCAGGCAGCAACAACGACCCACAACCAAGTAAGCTTACAGCCGACTGGAAAAGAATACGCAACTAAGGCCCTGCGACCCTGACGGAGGAGTACACGTTTAAACCTCGATAGGCAGCGAAAATGGCGTGAGATGCCATAAGCAACTCCCAACACCCACGAACGAAAGAAAGCGGGACTGTGACAGGAACACGAAAAAGGACTATAGATCACAAGCAGGTGACTATGACATTATAACTCCCCACGCTGCCCTTGCAACACTGGCAGCGCCTCACACACCAACAAAACACATTTATTAGCAACACACATACTGCATACACACTGGGGACTAGCGACACACCACAAGTGCCAATCTCAGGGACTTCAGCGCGGCACTAATTTACACACTATGCTGCCACGTGAACTTTTGGCGCCGCAGGCTCGAGCAGTAGCGCACACACAGCTGCAGCCTACCGGGAGGCAAAAAACAGAAGGCTGAAGGGAACTCCCAGAAGATGACACAACACAGCACAAGGAAAGTCGCCACACTCGAGGGAGTTGGGGAGGCGGGAAGGTATTTTGGGGGAGGATAATCGGAATTACGATTTACTGCAATGTAAATGTCTTGAAAACCTGTACAATTTGGGGGGGATAGTTGTAAGCCTAACTGACATGTGAATAAGATAACCTGTTATAGCTGGGGGGAGCGGGATTAAGCCTATTATGTATTGCAATATGATTGTTTTGGTTGTTTGCATGAAATGCGGGAAACAGCTGCAACTAAGCACACAGGCCAAAGGGATAGCCCTGCCGCACACGATACCCTCCCCCCATGGGGCTCCCAAAGAGAGGTCACGCCCCCAGAGGCTAAGCGAAGCACACACTGAAATGCCCCGCCACAACTAGACCATAGCGAAACCTCCACAACCTCCCACACATCTTAGGCGACCAAGCCAATACGTTATGCTAGGCAACAACCTCAGCCATGCACCGCCAACCTGTGCCCCCTGCTGCCCTTGACTCCCCCGGGGTGGACACCGCTGGTACCGCTAACACAGACCCCCAGCTGAAGTCTATATTATATATAAAAAAAAAAAAATAAAAAAAAACATATTGTTGACGCAAGCTGATTGAACCCAAGTGACAACCGCAGCCCAAGTTCCTGTACCTCACCGCAAAGACAACAGCCGTAAAGTGGCACTCCACTGTCCAACCGCAGGTCACAACGGAATGACACAGGCCAACATTAATACTGTTCTTTACTTCTAGTAACCACGCTCTCATGGTACCGATAGCCGGAACCGAAGCCCATCTAGGGGCTATAGTTTTTACCCCTCCCATGTTCATACCCTCACAGTATTGTAACAAGAATATACCCCTACACGCAGGATCCAGCTAAACAGAGGCAAATACAGAGGAGAGATACGTCTACCGGACCTTAGAATGGCCGGACTTGACGTATATGAGAGAAGACAGAGCCAGGAACAAACCGAGGTCAAGGGCACAGAGAGACAGCGTAAACTAGGACAAGCCGGGGTCTGGTACACGGAAAACAGCAAGCCGGCAAACAGTACAGATAAGGATAAAGCGAAAACGAAGTCAGAATACGAAGCCAAAGTCAATACGAGAAAACACAACTGAACACCACAAGCGCTAAAGGGAACTGAAACAGAAACCACGATAGGGCAAGGAACAAAGGGAAGAAGGTGAGTATAAATACCTAAACATCTAATTTGATTGGTCCCTGTCACATCCACGCCCCCAAAAGGTAAGTGTATGGGGAGTGTGGCATGACAGGGACCAATGGGATGCCTTTTCCAATTTAGGCACCCACTGTCCCTTTAAGAGCGCGCCCGAGACTCGCGGCGCGCTCTTAGTTTCAGGCGGGACACGTGACCGCCTCACGCGGTCACTGCCCGCCCTCCATCCGAAGTAGTTGGATGAGCCGCGCGCGGCTCGTGCAGCCGCAGGACCGCGCGCGGCTTGAAGAGAGGACCGCGACCGGCCCCCGGTTAAGGTAAGTAACGCTACAAGTATGACCCCACTACACCCTTTCCACCCTCTCCGCCCTCGACACTACTCCAAGAGACAGTTGCATCCATAGAACAAGAAGGTGACACACACCTGAACAAACTGACAACCTCTGGACCCACCAATAGCCAAGCACAACTCGCCCTCACCACCACTAAACACACAATTCAGGCCCACAACATTGCCCAGTATAGCGAGGGCAAACCCCACACACTATCAGCAACAAGCTCAGCCTACCCCATACGAAGATCACATAAACGAACTCTAGCGATTCAAACAACCGACCTAAAGTATGAAAATACAAAGCCACAATGTTAGAGGGTTGAATACCCCATATAAACGACATTGCCTCTTTAGAGACCTTAAAAGAGACCAGCCTGACATAGTCTGTCTTCAAGAAACACATTTTAAAACGCCACCGACCCTAAAACCATCCTTGTACCCACACCAATACCACGCTACGGCAGGGACAAAAACGAGAGGGACATCAATACTGATTAGCAACACAGTATCCTTCCAGCACCACCACTCGCAGACAGACAAGGAAGGAAGGTACACAATAATAGTATGCACAATCAATAACACTAAATATACCCTAGCAAACATATATGCCCCGAACACGAAGCAAAGAGATTTCCTACACAAAGTCTTATCCATACTACGACCAATACAAGAGGGTATCCTGGTTTTATGTGGGGACTTTAACCACATCATAGATCCCAAAAACGACACAACGTCCCATGCAGGCAGGGTGGTGCAAACAAACCACCGCAGGACTTGCGCATCATACCTTAAA
This sequence comes from Pelobates cultripes, assembly GCA_933207985.1. Classification (NCBI taxonomy): domain Eukaryota; kingdom Metazoa; phylum Chordata; class Amphibia; order Anura; family Pelobatidae; genus Pelobates; species Pelobates cultripes. Next base: position 172,769,713 of record OW240915.1, on the reverse strand, counting down.
TTATTAGAAAACAATAAACTATATGACGTATGGCGAGTCCTACACCCCCAAGAAAGGGACTACACGTATCACTCACTTACGCACAATACGTACACTAGAATAGACAGAGTCCATATGGAAAGCACGCACCTGGACCAGGTCCTAGACTGTTTTATCGGCCAAATCACATGGTCGGACCATGCCCCACTGACACTGACCCTCAAAGACAACTACGACTACAAACACAAGAGCCCCTGGAGACTCAATGAATCACTGCTGACAGACATACCCTTTTCCAACCAACTAGAGGAAGCCATAACAGAATATTTCACGCTCAACGACACGGGAGACACATCAGCTTGTACCCTATGGCAGGCACACAAGGCAGTGGTTAGAGGGATCTTGCTAAAACGAGCAGCATCTCTGAAACAAGTTAACCAAACCCAATGGCTAAATTGGAACAAACAATTAATAGACCTCACAAACAAAAACAAAACGCATCCCACGGATGCAATACGGAAAAGCATCGTAGAAGTTGCAGACAAAATTAGACTACATACGCTGCAACGAGTAAGCTTCAATTTACGCAGACTCAAAGCAACATACTATGCCCAGGGAAATAGAGCAAGCAAAGTGCTGGCTGCCCGCATAAAGCGAGCGGAAACGAACGCGAAAATATCACACCTATACACACATGACAACACAAAAGTGATTTCCCCCATAGATATTAGCAATGCCTTTGCAAACTACTATAATAACCTCTACAACTTGGCACAGTCCGAGCGAACACCCGACCCGACAGAACATGACATACAGTCCTACCTGCAGGATATCCCCCTACCCACGCTAACGAGAGAGCAAACTACCTCTCTGCAAACCCTAATCACTTCAGATGAAGTGAAAGATGCAATACACACCTTACCTAAAAACAAAGCACCGGGCCCGGATGGCTTCACAAACAGGTACTATAAAAGATTCGCGACTGTTTTAGCCCCGCACTTGGCATCCCTCTTTAACTCCGCCACCCAAACCAAATCACTACCAGAAGATCTACTGCTTGCCCACATCGTCACCCTACCAAAACCAGGGAAGCCCCCGACACATTGCCCAAATTTCAGACCAATATCCCTCCTTAATACAGACGCCAAATTATACGCCAAAATATATGCCCGGAGACTGAGCTCACTACTCCCATCTCTCATTCACAACGACCAAGTGGGATTTGTAGCGGGGAGGCAGGGAACGGACAACACCCGGAAGGTTTTGGACCTCATACACAGCATAAGACGGAAGGGGACAGGCAGCCTACTAATGTCCTTAGATGCGGAGAAAGCCTTCGACAGGTTAAATTGGCGCTTCCTGAAGGTGGTACTGATGAAATATGGCTTTCCCTCCCAATTCACAGACACAGTAGAGGCTCTATACAGCTGCCCCACGGCTAAAGTCCTAAACGCAGGATTCTGCTCGGACAAATTTAAAATTTCTAATGGCTCCCGCCAGGGTTGTCGGCTTTCCCCGCTGCTCTACGTCCTGGCCTTGGAACCACTGGCTGCCAAGATCAGGATGGAATCAGCAATCCATGGGGTAACACTACGTCAGAAAGAATACAAATTAAGCCTATTCGCTGACGATATATTCCTCACTCTAACGCAACCACACATATCCCTACCTAACCTTATGCACCACATCACGGAATACGGACGAGTGTCATATTATAAGCTGAACGTCACTAAAACACAGGCACTAAGTATCAATATCCCCGCAACACAAATGACGAACCTCAAGAGCTCGTTCCCTCTAGATTGGAGGGTTGATCACCTCACCTTCTTGGGAACTAAAATGACCAAAAACCCCATGTCTCTCTTCAAGACGAACTACCAGCCATTGTTAGAAACCTTTAAATCCCTATTGAGCTCCTGGGAGGGGAAATACTTGTCCTGGGTGGGGCGGATCGCGGCCATAAAAATGTCACTGTTACCCAAACTCCAATACCTATACAGAACACTACAAATTTCAGTACCAGACAAGTATATCAAAGCACTCACGAAACTGCTAACGCACTTCACATGGCAAAACAAAAAACCCAGAGTAGCGACTAACCTGTTACAAAGGCCGATAAACCAGGGCGGTCTAGGCTTCCCAGACCTGAAAGCATATTGCAAAGCAGCATCGTTGATGCTAGTGCCACAATTTCGACAACATCCCACAGCCCCACAGTGGCTGGAAATAGAAAATAGCTGGGCCCACCCAACGACACTACACTCCATCCTGTGGACACCCAAATCACATAGGACAGATACTAGTCACCTCCTACCCACGACTCAATATACCCTACACGTATGGGACTCCACAAAGCACCTAATGACGCAATACCACCCACTGCCTTTGGCAGCCCCAACCAGCACCCTAGAACATGTAATACCGAACCTGAACATACAACCATGGATACAGATGGGCATCCAAGAAATAGGGCAGTTATACAATGACAAGGGGTTGAAACTATTTCCGGACCTACAACAAGAATTTCAATTACCCCACAGACTAGGCTTCGCATACCTTCAAATTAAATCTTACTTAGCCAAAAACAAACTTAATGTACAGGCTGCCGAAGCCACAAGGCCGATGACCGAATTTGAACAGATATGCACACACAGAAAACCAATGAAAAAACTAATATCCATCAGTTACAAAGCACTGACCCAAGCGTTCGACCAGGGCAAAGAAACACACATTCAATCGTGGCATAGAGAATTAGGCAGAATAATCCCACTGGTAGACTGGATTAAAGCTTACTCCTCGCACAAAGGTGTAACATCCTGCGCTACTCATATTGAGATGCAGCGCAAACTGTTATACCGATGGTATTTAGTACCATCCAGACTCCACCAGATGTGGCCGCAATCCTCCGACACTTGCTGGAGATGTAGCCAGAGTAAAGGCACCATGTCTCACGTCTGGTGGACGTGCCCCACCATCAAACCCTATTGGCAGGAGGTGCAAACAATCATAAATGCTACCACACAAACACAAATCTCACTGACACTGGAACTATGCATCTTATTCATCCCACCAGACTCACTTACCAAAGACAAGTGGGCAGCAACATACCACATCCTTATATCCGCAGTCACATGCATTGCTAGGCTATGGAAACAAACGGCAATCCCAACACGAGAAGCTCTCATAAACCAAACAAAACTGAATTGGGCCTACGAGACAGTATATGCACGACAATTTGGTGGAAAGAAACACATGACTCTAGCTCACAACAGGTGGGAAGACTTCCTACGATCAGAAGGACTACAAAAAGAACCGACATAACCAACGCAACCAGTCTCCCCCCCCAAGTTTCTCCCCCCCCAACTCCACAACCACCCCCTATCCTACCCACTTGTTTCCCCGAAAAGTACGATGATTGATAATGATGCGCACAGAGCACCCGACCACTTGTGACCATGGGCAACCTTGCACAGATACGCGTGACACACCCCTGTACGACCACCTACAGTCCTGCACCCTCTAGAGGGGCAGGGGAGAATAAATACGAATGTATAATGTCTGCAATACCTAACAGCGGCATGGGGGACCGGGTGATCTGCATGTGATGTACATTGAATGTCATGATTGTATATCGAACATTGTACAATAAAAATTGTCAAATTCAAAAAAAAAAATTAAATGTAACTCATTCTCCAAGATCATATTAATCTTCTGCACTAGGTAACAACCTGACATCTTTGCCCCAGCCCCATTCTATATCACTAATTTTCTATATTCCCAAATTTTTCTAAGGGCCTCCGGAGTGGAATAAGTAGTTCTGGTCACTAATTCATAAACTTTGTTTGGTCTAATAAAGATATTGCATCCTCTTTAGAGCATATGGCAACAGGCTTTCAATATCTTGATTAATGTACAAGCAACAATAAGAATATGTTTTATAAAAATGTGAGGTCCCTATGAGTTCCCAAAATTGTTTTTTTCAGAGGGAATACCATGCATATGCGAGCCATGGTGCCAATGGAATCACACTGCCTCCAGCATTGATCCTAGGTGCCTGGATATATTTTAGCTAAAAATGAAGGAACCAAATATTACCGACAATCAATTTTTATATGGTTTTCCAGGTAGTTCTTGCATTTGATAAAACCTCTGAGAGTATTCAAGATGTGTTACTATGTTGTAGGTTCAAAGGTTAATGGGATTTCCTTTTAGGGATGACTGTTGATGTTAAATAGTGATAATATAGAGATATAATATGCTTAAACAATGGGTTTCTATTACATATTTTTTTCTATTTGCATTGGAAGGATTGTCGTTAATTTGGGGATGTTTTTTCCTATTATAATGTACCATATACAAATATTCATATCCTTGAGTTTCCTCTATATGAGATTCTTGTTTAACCCCTTAAGGACCAAACTTCTGGAATAAAAGGGAATCATGACATGTCACACATGTCATGTGTCCTTAAGGGGTTAACCTCTCCAAAAGGGACAATAGCCTTTACAGTAGTTCTATGTAATACAGAGTAAATTCAATCAATTATAGTTCCAGTGAACTTGTTTCCTGCCCTAGTACATCACAATACTTTTTTTTTGTTTCTTCACTCAGCAATACAAACTTGTGATATTTGCAGAAGTGGTGGTGGTAGTATGACAGACCAGTAATGATTGATTTATACAAAAGAAGGAAACAGCGCTAAATTAAACCAATCCTATAACTAGGTAAAGTAGGAGGCAGCAACCTAAAATAGGGTTCCCTCTAAGCCCTATGAACAAAGATAATATACAAGACAAAACAGAGGAAGGTTTTGCCACAGCTGACTAAAGTGCAGCTAGAGAATGAACAAAGTCCACAATGTAGGTGGTGCCAAAACAAAGTCTTTAGTAGGGCCTGGTGAGGCACCGACGGCCTATGTGGAGGGGTATTCTCTCTAAGGGTCACATGAAGATGGCTTTTCAGGATCCGTATGTAAATAAAGAAACAAATAATGGTGCAAATACGTCTGATGAGAGGGTTGATATGTAGGAAGAAGAAATCTATGGTAATTCTACTCACGTGTAGTAGAGCTGAACTAGCTCTAGTGTGGATGGCATACAGTGGTACAATCCCCGCTTATAGGATACGTAGAGAAGTATTAGTCTTTTACTCCATATGTGGAAGAGAAAGACATATGATAGGGCAGTACGTCTGGTAAAGATGGTGTGTATAACAACAGAGTCTAATATAGTCTTACTCACGTTTAGTAGAGCTTAAGCCAGCTCTAGAGTGAATAGCGTACAGCGGTATAATCCCTGCTTGTAGGATACGTGTAGAGGGTTAAGTCTTTCGCCGATGTGTAGATCATAAGGGAGAAGAGAGACAACTAATAGTGCTCGCTGTATAAAATCTTATATAAGGAGTAGAAATAATAAAATGTACTCACATAGAATTGAGCAGGCGGACTGCTCAATGATTTAGGCGTGAGTGGTATAATCCCTACCTCGGATGTCTTTGGAGTAATACTCAGCAGGAAAGATAAAATCAAGATAACAAGCAAAAATAAAAATAATAAATGAAAGAGTAAAATGGCACAATCAAAGTGATTTAAAAGTAGCCAAAATACCTTTATTTGCAATATATAGTAAAATTATAAAATATCCACAACGCGTTTCACCTATAATGGCTTTTTCAAGTAGAGACTTGTTCATTCTCTAGCTGCACTTTAGTCAGCTTTGGCGAAACCTTCCTCTGTTTTGTCAGTAATGATTGATTGCCAGGGTTATTTACTAAAGTCCAAAAAAACACCTGGCTGCATACTATCAAGATAGGATAAACCCTTCACACAGAATACAGAGAAGCAGTAGTCAAATTGCAGTAAAAGACAGATCTTAGTCACAAGGCTTAAGGTGTTTACTCTGGTCAGAACAGCATAGGACCAAAGACATCATGGCTGCCTCATGGCTCCCCATGGAACCTGCACGTGCTGCTTTGCAGCCTGAGGTATGACACATACAGAACCATCAAGACTGCAAAATACAGTCAGGATGGCTCTGTAGCGTGAAAATTGTTATGTTACACGCTATTTTACAATGTCCATATTTTGCACTGCATGCCCCCAAATGGGCCTGAATCTAGTCCAACTTTCAGCTGGACCTAATGCTGCCAGCTGGCTAAGACCTGGACAGAATTCTTCAAGGGGATTAAACAAATCAGTATTTTTTACCTGCTTGTTGCACTTGCAGCCAGCAGGCATATAGTCAAAAATCCTTGGCAGTGCAAGGGTCAATTATGTGGTGCCAGGCAAGTGCTTGCTTGAAAATTGTTTTATAATAAATAAACAAGAAGCCTATGGAGGTCAATAAGACTACCATACTACTATAGGAAGGGCTTAAACTTCCCTTTACCACCACCTCATTGTGGTAGGTGGAGACATGTTTACAAATTAGTTAAAACTATAAACCAAATAGCCATTGATTTACAAAAGTGTGGCGGAACCAACCTCGCCACTATGCACTGGAGAAGCCTGGTTGCCAGCCTCCTGCCATGTGACTATGGCCCCTGGGATGTATTGCCCTTTAAAGACATGATTTGGGCATAATGGATTTGTGTTGTGCTGCTGCTAGCCCTTTTAAGAACCATCTGGGGACATACTGTGGAGTTACTGGGTGGCCACCATTTCCTGTATCAGAAGCACATGGTGAGAACAATGGATGGCGGCCATTTTAACTCACAGACACTGTGTGGACTTTTCAACACGGTGCCATCTTGCCAGTATTTGTTGCACAGAGACATTGTGCGGTGGTTTTGGAGTATACAGCAGGGTACACATTATACAGTGATTGTTTTTTATTTAGCCTGTATATGTTCTGCAGAATCTGCATTAAACTGTATTTTCCAAAGTACTGAACGGATCTGGGTGAATTTTGGATATGTGGTTCACCTAGATCCCCCAGTTCATATACTTTTTATGGGGTTATTGCATGTTTTGGGGTCCCTGTGATGTGTTTTATGAAACTGTATTTCTCTGGCTGTGATAATTAGATTACCCATTGTGTTCAGTAATCATATCACAGCCAGAGGGGAGGATTTTGTGTGGGAGTGTCTGGGTGTATTGTATGGATTGATTGGCTGTTTTGTAACGCCCTGTGGGCTGTACTATGTTTGTGGATTGGGAATACAAGAGACTGTATGTGACAGTACAGGGAGTTCCTGTTTTAACCCTCAAAGTGAAGTGTCGTCTCATTATTGGGGGAAGGATTTATTGTATGCTGTTCCAGTTTGACTGCTAGGAGAGTAAACCTATTCGTATGGTTCTTATTCAACTGTCTACAGCATTCAATGCTTGAGAGAAAGTATACGCTTCTCTGGTTCGGTGATTGTGGTGTCTGCTGCAGTGCTTGGAGTCCTCAGGAAGCGCTAGGAGCATCTTTCAACGGAGGTACCCAGTCGGGGTGCCAGGTGATCCGTTACAAAAGGCATCACACAGGCCCTGTGAAATAACAAGTGGAGCACAGTCCCCCTGTGCCCCCACCCATAGAAGTGAGTGGAGGTGATTCAATAAAATAAATGTAGGATATCCTTATGGCAGGTGGGGATCAGCAGTTGGGGCCATATATGCGGGGAAGCAAATGGGTGGGGGCTATTTAAGAAAATAAATGGGTGGAACATCTTTATGCACTATTATAATATAGCTGGGAGCTGCTAGTGTGCTCCTATTGACATCAGGTTTGCCCCTAATATTCTGGGGGAGATACCTAGTGTCTCCCATGGCCACTATTCATTGGTGGTTTCATGGGGCCCTAATATTAATATTCTGGGGGAAAACCTGGTGTCCCATCCCCCCGGGTGGCTAGGGGCCCTTAATGTCTTAACCACTCAATATTAAGAATATGCATATTTACCATCAGAAGTATTCTTTCTTATTATTCTTTTTTTAGACCTAAAAAAGGGCAAATTAAAATCCATGATCCTGAAAATTCTGAAACAAAACTGTTTAAAATAAAAAAATAATAAAAGTCCTATCACAGAAGGAAAAAATAAAAAGCATGATGCTATAAAATGAATCTATCTTCACCCCATGAGGCTCACTGCACACCAAGCTTTTCCACGCGATGTCACCTGTTACATTGTGTAAATGTCCTGCCAGCCGCCAGGTCCGCTCCTGTCAGAGCGGCATGGGTCCCGGAAGCTGTCTGGAGAGGGATGCACCTCTTTGTCCGGCGGCATTCCCACTTGGTTATGGGAATGCCGCCCATCACTCAGCCATAGTGGTGGCTCCTCCTCCTCTCAAAGCGGCCGGGTCTGGAAACATTAGAGACGATGACTGCTGCAGCTTTGAAGTATTTAAGGGTTTTTCTGTTTAACCCTTAAAGGGCCAGATCATTATTACTCATGCAGCCAATCAGGGAGCACCTTAGATTGTATATGCTTGTTTTATCCATTTCTCTGTGCCCTGTCTTGGTTTCCATATTGGTTATCTGAGAGTGCATTCCTTATATTGATTCTTGTGTATTTGACCTTGGCTTCTCTTTTGACTATCCGATCTTTGTATTCCTTGACCTTTGGCTTGACTCCTGACTATTCTGATATCTCCATTCCTTGACTAGTGGCTTGTTCATCGTCTCCGTTATTTCTACTTCTTGTCTTTATCCTGTCTTGCGTTTTTTTTTTCATTATACATTAAATCTGCCCATTCTAAGGCCCGGTAATATGTCTTAGGAATTTTCTTCATATCTACTTAAGTTCTGTGTGTTTGGCATCAGCTATTCCTGACAGTAAAATCAGTAAGATCATTCTGACTGGTTTGCTAGTAAGTCAACCAATCAAAGTGCTCTGAGACACATCCTCTTTTATTGGGTACCACAAGTACTTTAGAAACCACAAGATAAGATATTGTTAAAAATTTATTTTTTAGTTGCATATTGATTGAAAACACTTTATGCGTATATTTTCACATATTTGCATAAATAAGCAGTTTTGTGTTGAGACAATTTATTCATCTGTATCAAAATAAGCCACCAACCCAACACATAGATTTAAATCTTCCTCCAGGCTAAAGTCCCTTAAGAGATCTCTGTCAATATATCTCAATACAGAAAGCATATGTAATTACAGTTGATTTTATTTCTTACCTGTCCTATGTAAAATTGATATGTGTGTATTTAATATTATTTTGAATTGCTAAAATTATATTGTACCCTACTGTAACAATGCAAGGTTTGTAAGCCCAAGCATACTTGAAAATGAGAGAAATCTAAATGTATTCTTCATAGTAACACTTTATAAATAAAAACATAATTCTGCCAAATACATGAAAATAAAACAGTTGTTACACAATGTAGGTATTGACGTGGTTTAAAAGAGGATAGGAGAAAACTACAGAATAAATAAATTAATAGCTTGTCCTTTGGTTAGCCCCTTTCTCAGGTATCAAACAGGTTTATGCTTACAAGTGTCAAAGTGTCATTGTAGTCACTCACATTTTTGCACTCTTTTTTGGGGCACAGTATGTGTTAATTTGTGGCAGTTACTACAATATGTTGTAGATTAGGATTCATGTAATAGAGGCATGTATCTTATTCCTACCACTACCTGGCAAAAGCGCTCTAAATTAATTAGATTTTTAAAATCCTATTTAAATCGTGTGTATATAGTAATGATAACATAAAAAGAAAACAACTCTATTTATATATATATATATATATATATATATATATATATATATATATATATATATATATATATATTAATAAAGTTGTTTTCTTTTATGTTATCATTACTATTTTTCACTATCAGGGACTTGTTTGTGTCTTCTGTGCCATCAAGGCATATTAGACTTAGGAGTCAAGGGTTTGAATTACTGTGTTATCCCCATTTTCAAGTCCTCTAGGAGATCAACCTGGTGGTGACTTTCTATTCAGATTTTAATCATTGTAGAGAATACCTTGTTCTTACAGTAGCTTACAGTAGCATGTAACAAATCACCCTTATATCATCGACATTGGGTTTACAAATTTAAAGTGTTGCCAAGTTTCACTGTATATGAGAGATCTAGCAACCCTGGACAATTAATTCTGCCTTTTTTTTTTTTCAACTGTAGTGAGGAGTGGAGTTATAAATGCTTTATTGGTTTGTGTTAGCAGTTTGAATTGGATCCTAATTCTACAGGAAGCCAATATATTGATTGCCAAAGAGAAGTTTAGGAGTAGTAATCAATAAGCCTGGCAGCAGCATTCATTACAGACTAATGAGGGGAAATGTGGGTATTTGGAAAGCTGATTAGTAGTGAGTTGTACTAGTCAAGTAGGGAAATGGTGAGTGAATAAACAAGTGGCTTAGTTGTATCTTCTGTTAGAAAAGGGTGAATATGTGCAATATTTAAAGGTGGAAGTTACAGGACTTTTAGTCAAAAGTAACTCCAAAGTTACTTTGGATTAACCCATTTATGTGCAGAGAGATAGATGAAGGAGGATTATTTGAGGCGTTAAAGAGGAGAAGTTCAGATCTAGAAAGATTATCTATTAAGCTTGAGCAAGGCTCTTCAGGGAGCTGAAACATATGGATTTCCAATAATCCTTACTAATACCATCAATAACATAAATATGTGCCCAGTCAATTTTTCTCCATTATTATTGGTTTTCCGGGAATGGTCCATGCTGGTCTGGAGTCACTACAGAGAAGATATTGGAGTGAGTGTCACTTTACTTTGTTTATATTGAATAGTAATTGACCTCAACTTCATCAAAGTCCCAAGAATATACAATCATAATGTGATTAAGCTAACAACACACAATTATACTCTTTTTTGTCTTGTGAACAATCACATGAAACATTCATAGTGTATTGGAAAATGTAAGTGAACACTTAGGTTTAATAGCAAGTTCATCCTCCTTTGGCAGCAATGAACTTAACAAATCATTTCATAGCTGCTGATTTGACCTGTACAATGCCCGGGAAGAATTTTGGACCACTCTTCCTTACAGAAATGCTTCATCTCAGCAATATTCTTAGTTTTTGCAGTGCGAACAGTTTTTTTTTATCTCATTCCACAGCATCTCTATGGGGTTAATGTCTAGATTCTGACTGGGCCATTCTAAAATGTTTAGAATTCTTTTTATAAGCCTTATAGTACTTGACTTTTTACTACAATTTTTAAGATGAACCATCTGCTACATCAACCAACTTCTACTGAGATCCAGTTGGCACACAGCAACCCTGATATTATCCTCTGAGATATCTTGATAAAATAGGGAATTCATGTTGCTCATGTTGTTCTTTACACTGTACTTAACTGCTGGGATGATGTTTTATGTTGGTATGTGGTACCAACATCACACATAGTACTGATTGTTCCCAAACAACTCAACCTTATTTTCATTGTCCACAAAATATTTCCACAGTAGTTTGTGGAGTGTCAAGCTGGTCTTTGGGAAGCTGCATGGTGTCCTGCCACGCACACCATAGTTGTTTAATGTTTTCCATATATTATACCTGTAAACACAGATTTTAACCTATTCCAATGATTTCTTCAAGTCTTTAGCTGTCATTCTAGGGTTCTTTTTTACCTCATTGAGAATTTGGTTTATCTCCCTAGAAGTGGCCATACAGCCAAGATGATTCACATTTAAAGATAACTTTGTGCCTCACAAAAAATGAGCTCCTAGAAGACAGGCAGTCAAGAATTGTTACCCAAATGCAAGGCAAAAATTCTTGATCACATTGTCTTGTAAGGGCTTTTTTTGTGAGGCATAGTTCACATGCTTTTTTAATAGAAAACTCAAAATGTTTAAGTGCTCATTATAAATAAAGGCAGTATTAAACTACACCTCCAATCTTGTTGCATTAATTGGACACCAGGTTTGCCTATTTCCAACTCTATTTAGATTTTTCTGAAGTCATTAGCCTTGGATTTTGCATACTTTTTCCAACATAGAGGGTGAATATTTGAATTGTATATTCAATATATACAAGAACAATACAATAATGTGTGTGTCATTAGTTAAAACAGATTGTGTTTGTTGATTACTTTAACTTAGATGAACATAAAACCACATTTTAAGAGACATTTATATATACATGATGCAATCATTTCTAAAGAGTTCACATTATTTTCTGGTCACTGTATATGTTAAGGATGGGACCAGACTAGGGGAAAGAGATTAGATAAAGAGGACACGTGGTGGGGAGAGAGGATAAGTGAAGTTTAGAGACCCCTTCCTCAAGGACAGGGGGAAAGAGCTAAGAGTGGTACAAGGAACATAATGGACACTGATTATTGGAGGGGAGAAAGGAAGAGGATACATTTCATTCCTTATTTGGTTGATTTTGTCAGTAAAGTGAAATGTAAAATCACTAGTTGTGACATTAGTTAATGGCAGGGGCATGTGAAAAAGGAATTGTGGATCAGGATAGTAAGTGGACATGAAAGAGATAAAATACTCTTGCAATGCTAATTGTAAAATGTCAAAGTTATCTTATTATGTCTGTATTAAAACAAAATATTACATAAGAGAACTTTGGTTTAAAATTGTTTTTCTGTTTGCTATTTTGTATTATACAAATATACAAACCTGTATTCTGGGAACTATTGCTCCCCCTGCCTTCCTCCCTTTATTTACTCACCAATGTCCCTTGGCGTTGGGTCAAAGCTCCTCCACCTCTGACATCCCGCACAGAGCGGGCTCTAATGCGAATGCGCTACAAATGCTGCATGCACCTTAGACCTCCCCATAGGAAAGCATTGACTCATAGTGCCTGATCAGCTGCACCTGTGGATGTAGCAGAAGTAGTCACACTACAAGACTCAGACAGGCAGTAATTAAACACATTTAAAAAAGAGAAGTAACAGCAGCTGGAATAATTTACTTTTAAAATAAATTGTGTTTCTATATTTAACAGCCAGACATTAGAAAAAAAAAAGAAATCTAGAAAAAAAGCTTTTATTTTAAGGAAAATGTGTCTGCTACTCAGCTAGGTAGTACAAACCCAAATGCAAATAAAGACATATAAAAAATGTGGAGCAGCAGGAGTAATTTAATTTGATTTTTTTTTTTATAAAATAGTTGAACAATGGGATCTCCGTTCCTAAAGTGGTGTTGCTGTGACTTAAGTGTTCTGTGACATCCCTAAATAATTTAATGACTACCAACAGCTGCCCTATTATTGTTCAGTCCACATGCTCATGTGGGGATCCAACACACTGGTTGGAAAATGGACTATGGAAAAGATTGCACTGAACTGTTCCAAAATGCTTTTCAGCATGTCTAAAGTGGAGTTCCACTGACATCTTGGCTTAGACATGAATGACATATTGGTCAGTGATCAGGTGGGAGGCCAGGCATCTGAGTTTATTAGTCTGCTGTTTTGACATGAACCTGACATGAAATCTAACAAAATGTTCAAATGGGCTGGGGGACAGATCCCTGACATGACAAGTAGTCCAACTGTTTCTGTCCAACCAGCCTCTGTTGACTATTAGCACTATCCCCAACATCCTGTTTACTCTGGTGTGGTAGTAGTTGAGGAGGTACTGCTGCTGCCCTTTTTAAAAATGCCTTTCACTGTAGTGATTTCACCCTGCCATATGTTTATGTTGAACAATGGGTTGCTTGTTAAGTTTACTATTTTGATTGACTTTAAGATTAAACACTGCACTGCATAAAACACACCATGCTCTGCACAGTGCTCACACATTTGCACTGTACAAAATCAAAAAAGAAAAAGGCTGAAAAAATAATTCTTTAATGATGTACCCTGTCTAAAACTCTACTGTTACTGCTGCAGAACACTGGACTGAAGATATTTCAGTCCTAACATACTTCTTATTATGTCACCTCTTATGAATATAATTACTTACCCTTTTTAGAATAGTGAAGATTGCTTGTGAGTTTTCTGTTGGATAAAATATATACTTACCTAGTGCACACCATTTGATATTTGCTAACAAATAAATTAGACCATTTTTTTATTATAACTATACATATTTATTTCGTATTTATATTTTATTTTGTATTTTTTTCATTTTTTGTTTATTATTTCAATGTGTCTTATTGTATCTTTTTATGTGTGAACATATGGTATGCATCTCATTTTTCTATAGCAACTGTTGGCACTATAGGGAATCTACACTGCAGAAACCTTTACAATCCAAAACAGGAAGTGATGTACCGCAAGTTCAGAGGCTCATCATTCGGGGGAAAACAAAGCCACATATATGTCGGTTAGACTGATCTTTGCTGGCACATGTTCCCGATTGGAAGCCAGCATCACATGACTATTAAGGCGGAGCCAGTACATGTACTGATAAAAGAAGCCCATCCGGGTGTGCCATGTTTCAGGAGAGCTACACAGATTTTATATAGGATTTGGTTTTCTTTTGGTTACTTTGTTTTAAAATAAATATTTATTAAATATTGCCCAATATTGAACCTATACTGTAGCATCTTAACTTCTATTAACCTGGGATATATCCAAGATATGTCACCCTGATTGGCTCTACACTTCTTTTACCTGGAGCCTGATGTTTAGGCTCCTACAAATGCAAACAACGTTTTAAAGGTTCGATAGATAGCATATCATATTTCTAAGCATACTGCATAATATTGTTTTGTATTTTATTGTGGAGGAAAACATCTGGTTAAATAGATGGTAAGTTGCCTTAAGAGCACAAAGGTCTTCAAGATCTGAGTTTGTCTGTTTAGGTTCCACCAACTGAGATATTAATTATTACTCACTATATATCCCATATTTTATACCATTTTCTGTATTATAGCAGGAGTAAGTTAAATTTAACTTAGAGCACTCCATTTGCATTTTTATCATCTGATAATTGTTTCTTAGTAGTACTTCATCACATAGAGATTGTCCATTGTACAACGTAATGTTAATTGCCTTTATACACATCCACACATTTTTTATTGAATTTAATAATGTAACATTACGACAAATTGATAGCTTTGTATTGGCACAGGTCAAGATCATGGTACAGAGACACAGGGTACGCCAAACTCATAACCAAATAAACTGCACAGTAAGAACCATGCACTGGGAATCACCCTAAAGAGAGTAGAGCCTTATAAAGGACTAGGCCTTTGATGGCAAAAAGACTTTACCCTGCATGATAATGATATTCCATAGTGACATTAATAAATAATGAAGCATCCAGTGTTAAAATTTGTAATAGTAGAGACAAGCGTCACAGAAGAGTGCTAGGTTATGTGAAAAAAAGACACACATTAATGAACTTGACACAGCCTCATATCGTAAAAATGAATTAGCCATGAATAAAAAAGGGTACAAACGAGCAGTAATGGCAGCCGAACAGTAACCAAGCTAGCAAGGTGATGATGACACTAGATATAAGGGACACCTAGAACCACCACATGGACAAAACTGTAATTTCAGGAAACATTATTCAGCCGAATCGAGCAATCACACCGTGCACAAATGCATCCTGTTATTTATATTCCTTTATGGATATTCACAAAGTACACTAACTACTAACAAATTCTTTAAAAGTACACTTCTCAAAATACACCATTGGAAAAAAAAAATATAAAAGAAAAAATTAAAGCCAGTTGCTTAGTTAGGGGGTCAATCAAGAAGTAAAAACAAGAAAAGAGCATTTTAAAATTTTTAGTCAGAAGGTCTGTTTAGTAGGCCAAACGTGAAGATGGAAAGCAAACTGCCAAAGAGAATAAAAGCAAGACCAGCTTGAGATATGTTTTAATAATGTCAAAACTAAAAAAAAGTTAATAATGAAAGTGTTAGTCTATTAAAATGTAATATAGATGTGTTAAAGGATAAGGATAGAATAAGAAATACTTTTTACCCATTAGCATTGTGAAACAGAGATATAGCTCCTTTAATGCCAATGTGTTCGCTTATGATAATCAGTTGAATGATAAAATTCCCCAAAATCCTATTTTTCTTCTATACAGTTTACTACTCTTATATCTGTAAACTAGGTATATTACACTTACGTTTTGAAGCTGCAAAAATCTGATTTTTTAAAAATGTTTAAAAATGACAAAGTACATTTTCTTAAAATGGCATTCAATCTATGAGAACAGCAAGGTGACGGTTTTTAAAAGGGGTCCTTCATACCTTATTTTTCACAATTGCACATGTGAAGGTCAGTGTCATTGGATCTTAAAATATACAAGCAAGCATCATTCACCAAAAAAAAACCCAACAAAAAAAACAAAACACCTAAATAATCATTACCCGTAGGAGGTGATGATTTATGTGGCACTGTTCCACAAGTACATTGCAGAACAATGTTTAAATTTGTTTTTCTTCCAAATCCATCATAATATGGTCAGCGATTTTAGGCCAACATAAGAAAGTACACTAATACCATTCCCATTTAAGACTGCATTTTTAAAATTCCTGTTACTGTTTGCAAGGATCATAGATTTACAAGAAATAAAAGTTAGATTATTTTATTCTGGAAAGTCACAAAATGATTGTCAATGTGCTTCATTTTTTTCTGAATTATATTTTTTATTGTACAGAAGCAATTGTAATTGACATAACCTATTTTATAATACCTGGTCACTTGGGTAACATATTGTTATGTCCTAAAAAGAAAAGAAAAACTGCTTTAAAGACCATCTAAAGTATTTTAATGCTATAATGCACTTAACCAAAAGGCGCTAAGTGTAGTTCCATAGATTGTCTAAAATCATGAATAATTGAATAATTATTTTAAAGTAATATTATGGTTATCAATTCTTCAGTTGTATGGTAAAGAAAAAAGATGTTATCCACGTCCTTTGATTGTCTGTTAGAATCTTGTCTTTTTTCACACAAATCGAATTGGTGCACCTCAAAGATAACAGAGTATTAATATCATAACACCATTGTATTTATAATACAATACTCCAAATATATATGTTAAAACAAACATACAGTTGCAAGAAAAACTATGTGAACCCTTTGGAATGATATGGATTTCTGCACAAATTGGTCATAAAATGTGGTCTGATCATCATCGAAGTCACAACAATAGACAATCACAGTCTGTTTAAACTAATAACACACAAAGAATGAAATGTTGCCATGTTTTTATTGAACACACCATGTAAACATTCACAGTGCAGGTGGAAAAAGTATGTGAACCCCTAGACTAATGACATCTGAGGTGTTGGTTGGAGGTGTTGGTTACAGCTGCCCTGCCCTATAAAAAACACACACCAGTTCTGGGTTTACTTTTCACAAGAAGCATTGCCTGATGTGAATGATGCCTCACACAAAAGAGCTCTCAGAAGACCTACGATTAAGAATTGTTGACTTGCATAAAGCTGGAAAGGGTTATAAAAGTATCTCCAAAAGCCTTGCTGTTCATCAGTCCACGGTAAGACAAATTGTCTATAAATGGAGAAAGTTCAGCACTGCTGCTACTCTCCCTAGGAGTGGCCATCCTGTAAAGATGACTGCAAGAGCACAGCGCAGACTGCTCAATGAGGTGAAGAAGAATCCTAGAGTGTCAGCTAAAGACTTACAAAAGTCACTGGCAAATGCTAACATCCCTGTTAGCGAATCTACAATACGTAAAACACTAAACAAGAATGGATTTCATGGGAGGATACCACAGAGGAAGCCACTGCTGTCCAAACAAAACATTGCTGCACATTTACAGTTTGCACAAGAGCACCTGGATGTTCCACAGCAGTACTGGCAAAATATTCTGTGGACAGATGAAACCAAAGTTGAGTTGTTTGGAAGAAACACACAACACTATGTGTGGCGAAAGAAAGGCACAGCACACCAACATCAAAGCCTCATCCCAACCGTGAAGTATGGTGGTGGGGGCATCATAGTTTGGGGCTGCTTTGCTGCGTCAGGGCCTGGACGGATTGCTATCATCGAAGGAAAAATTAATTGCTTTGGGTTCAACTTATATGGGCACATGGTTTTGGCATGAGCCCTAAAGCAAATGGAGCACACGTGTAGTAATCTGCAGGCACTAAAGCTACACACACCTGCATTAAAATTATTGCAGATTTGTGCTTTGCCTAAATAGATAATGGGACGGCCGAGCTTATCTTTTAAGCCCCGTTGACCAGGCTTGCTAGTTCCACCTGAGATATTAGAATAGGAGGGATCAGCCTCTGAGGGGCACATATTGGTGGTATGAGAGGTGGAATAGCAGACTGCAGAATACGGGGGTACCAAGCCTGCAAAATGTCTGCAAAAGAGTTCTGTGTCCAAAAGGCTCCAGTCAGTGCGGATGTTAAACTGGGCCAGGGTTGCAGCTGCTTTTGCCGACACAGACTTGTGGAAATCGTAGAACATAAAACTTGTGGCCTAAGTATACCACTTTGTGTAGATATAAATCTAGTTCCTCTCGACACTGTGGATAAACAGAGCATACAACATCCCTGTAGATACCGAAGGCTAGGACAAACTCGGGTTTGGTGAGTTTTTTATTGAGTCGTGGGTCTCTAGCCTTCATAACGACAGCCATATCACCGTAATTGTATGTTCTGTTCTCCACAATGTTTTGAGAGGCTATTAGTAATGAGACCAGATTCACATCTTTCCCATCTAAAATATCCTTACGGAGGTCCGGAGGGACCATGTGTGCTGGGGTTATTACGTGGGTAGTGGGGGGGGATAGTGAAAGGTGAGGTTGGGGGCCTAACCTGTGAGTTGGCGGGTGTAAGTGCTTGTCAAGACCCCACTGGAGAAGGATCTCTGTGAACTGGGCTAGCATTTTCCAATTTGGTCAGTCTATCATTAATGGACTGAAGAGACGACAGGATGGAGTTTAGTGTCCCTTTTATGTCTGCGCTGTACCCAGCCCAGGATCCTTAGGATGCATTGTGATCAACTTGAAGAGTTTGGCTTTTCTTGCAGTAGCTAGGAAAGGGATTCCCCTATGGCGCAATTCAGCCGAGATCCTGGGGATAGTCCAGGATCTTAAAGAGTCTGGCGTGGATGGTTCTTGGAACTCCCGGGTGGTACCAAGTCTAAAAGGGGTGTTAGGCCTAGCGGGTGTGCTAGGGGTAGATGAATCATCACCTATGTTGGCTGCTTGGGACATGCTGCAAGAAAGAACAACACAATAACAATGATCTGATTAATAAAAATACTGTTGAGCTTAAGTAGAACTGGCTGGCTAACTAGTGCCGAAGAGAAAAGCTATCTACCCCGTGACAGGTGAGGCCCTGCTAGTTGCCAAGTGGCAGATAAGAGGCTCTATTTATGATTTGGGCATGGGGCTTAAGCCACTAACATAGTGGCGGGGTGTTGGCCTCTCTGTGACAGTAAAAGATTCAAAACGTGTGGCCGTGACAGGTGAGGCCTGACTATAAACAGGATAGGTGGGTGAGTGCCAGGCTCTAACTATGATTTGGCCTGAGGGGCGAAAATCTCTGTGTTGAGATTGGGGAGTTGGCCTCACGGGGCCAGCATCTGTACAACTAAGGCCAGTGCCTAATCCTAAAGAGCCAGTTCTCTGACCCTATACGGGGGCTTGATGAAGGGGTAATACAACGTACCTAGCGAAAACCCAAGTTGAAGTTTCTGTGAAAAAATGACTCTCTATGAGACCTACAACATAAAAAAAGGAGAGAGAAGGAGAAAGGGGAAAGGGGGTGAGATGAGTGAGAATATAAAAAAGGGGGAGAGGGAAAAGAGAAAAGAAGTAGAGAAAAAAAAAATATATAAATAATAAGTTTAGATTTGGTGTAGTGGAGTTTCCGTGATATTGCTGATAGAAACATAACCATAGGCTCTGAGTGTGCTGAAGAGACCAAGGATAGCTACTATATTCCCCTAAAAAAGGAGATCCCTGAAGATGTCGTGCTACTAAAGCATGGTAGTATTTGAAGGAGAAGGGTGAATGAACGAGAGGTGCTTGTCAAAAACAGGACGTTTAATTATGGATAGTGAGTTCGGATAAACGTATAACGAGTTGTTGAGTGGAGCCGTGGCCTGACGAGGCAAGGTGGGAAAAATCAAGCCCCTGTACCCTAATAACCCCAACATGGAAAATGCGTGGCCTTCTAGAGGCAGTTAAATGAAATGTGAACAAAAATATATACTGGCTTATTGTAGAATGCCGTACTGAAAACCTGACATTGAGGTGCAGTATTTCAAAAGAAAAGAAAGGAGAGGATATCCATAAGGAGATATCTAAATATGAACCCCTCCTCTTAATTAATTGTAGCCATATAAGAATACCTAATTATACAGATTAAGTAACATATAATAGGCTATAGTATAGCAATTGTAATAGGTGACTTAAATTGTAATATAAATCATGAAACAAATTGTCAATTGCAATGTTTGTCAATTGAACAGTCTGAACCATCCAGCAATAATGTTACAATCTATGGATGTGATTCATAATGGACTATATATATATATATATATATATATATATATATTCTGCATAGTTAGTATTAACCCTCAGTGTTCTGCCATTCCCATAAACTAACCACTAGAATAGTGGTTGCCCGAATTGAAATATAGTGATTCATTCAACTAACTGAACAGAGCAGTAATTGCACAAATTGATTATGTTAAAGGAACTAACAAAAACCCTGGTATAGCAGGTGTAACGAGTGTTCGGCTGTTTGAGCGTTCGACTGTTTGTTCGTCTGAAAAAAAAAAAGTCAAAACATAAATTGAAAAATGTTGAACGGCAGAAATAGCCAGAACACGACTATTTTGCCTATGACCTGACGTTCGTTTGTTTGGCGATTCGTTTGCACGAACAGAGGATGCTGACTGGGGGGAGAACGTAAAGGGCGCTGGGACCAGAAGAGCGGCGGTCGAGAGCCGTAAGTTCGGCTGTTAACCCCTTAAGGACACATGACATGTGTGACATGTCATGATTCCATTTTATTCCAGAAGTTTGGTCCTTAAGGGGTTAAGGAGAGGCGAGCAGACTAGAGTGATCAGCATACATCACAGAAAAGGTAAGAAGGGGGAGTAGAGTTTTATAGGAACGCTAATTCCTCCCACAAATACAGGCCTGCGGCCTTAAAACATATATATAATTATGGATAAGCCCTATGTTAACTGCAATAGATATGAAAAGGCAGCAAACACTTGTGAAAGAAGAGGAACTCCCTTATCCTTTCCAAGGTTAACAAACACAACAACAGCAAAAAAACAACACACAAGTTTCTCTAAATACCATATAAAAGAGGCAATAGTCCATTTTACAAAATCCATAATATTCTTGCATTATAAATTCCAGTAAGATGGGGCTAGGTCCACAGGTACATATAAAAAAATGAAAAATAAATATAGTGCAGAGTGTTGAGTGAAAAGGGACAATAATAAAAGTGCAATTGAAGAATACTCTCTCACATTTGTTAGAACTTATAACCAGCTCTAGTATTATTAGCATGCAGTGCTGTACATCCAACAACAGATGGGGGATTCCTAGTAGTCATCAACCATGGACTACCAGTGTATTTTACACAAGTCCTCAAAAGGAAAATAGCGTGCAATAGTGTAATACTATAAATATTTAGTATAAAATATAAAAAAATAGACTCAAAATAGAAAATAGAAATAGACTCACAATAAAAGAGCTTGTTACTCAAGCTTGGTGTTTCAGAAGTTTGGTGGTATGATCCCCACCAAGTGAATAAAACTTATATCTACACAGCATATGGCCAAAACTAGTGAAAGAGTTCAGCCAGATATAGTTACAACAAATAAAAAACTGTAATATACACAACGTGTTTCACTAACAATGGCTTTATCAAGTGTATTACAGAATATACTGACACATATTTATAGGTGTAGTGAATTCAAATTTCGAGCCAAACTTATTAAATAAAACTGAAAGAGAACCAAGTATTTTTAACCTCATTACATGTGTCAGTAGGATGTTTACAATCACAGGAAGAGATGCACTTACACTTTGTGGAGCTATAATATAGCTCCTACTTTTGCACTTGAGCAGTATAATCCCCACTTGTGGATTTGAAGTGTATCTCTTTCTCCAAAATCAGTGTTCCAGGATATATGTAGCAGAAAGAAGCAAAAAGGAATACAAAAATATATAAATAATAAATGTTTTACATACATTTTACAAACCAAAAACAACAACAGTATGTTCAACACAAGATCACTCTCTTCATGTAAATAAAAAGATAGATGTACACTCACATCTTGAAGTTACTCCTGTATTCATCTTGAAATGACTGCTGTGGTGTGGTATAGTCCCCATAATTATGAAGACTTAACTACTAATTTTTATTTTTCAGAAGATGTAATTGGTCAAACCAAATGTTTGGACAGAAGAAAAGAAATGAGATCCCAAAAGGAGATCCCTAGATTGGTATTTATAATGACCACTTTACAGTCCTAAGAGTGAATACAACTGTGATAGAATGAAGGGAAATAGATACAATTTGATAACAGAGTAATTCACTTTGTTGCTTTTCTAGTAGTTTATTAGGCTTTATTTATTAGTTGCCAAAATGAAAACTGAAATAAAGTGTAACCATGTTTACCAATTAAATTAGGGTGTATATTAATGTAATGGGAGTATCAATAATATTTCTAAAGAATATGAATCAGACTCCCATTTCTTGGTCTGTTTTATAGTAGTAGAATACAATTATCTAGTACAATCCCAGGGTGGGGTCTGCACTCAATATGATTAGAACGGGAAAGATTCACTAAAAAGTTACTTCCCATATAAACCTAAAATGGGGATTACTACCAACATTGACCAACTGTTACTAGTAATACTAGTAATAAATAGTAATATCTACTGGATAATAAGAGTTTCCTAGTTATTTTTGAATCGTGGATAACAGAGGAAATTAAGAAAAAAATAATAATAATAAATATATATATATAGATATATATATATATATATATATATATATATATATAGAGAGAGATAGATAGATAGATATAATATATACACTGGATTTAAATTTAAATTAATACTTGTTCAGGTGAGTGGTGCAGCCCCCTGGTTTCATATATATATTAGGGAGTCGGGCCAACTCCTTGGTTTTGCACCCTTCCCTGTCACAGGTGCCTCATTCCAGGGCCTTATTCAGCACTGTACTGCAGAGAGCCCCAGATAGATTTTATTTTCCCCAAATAAATTGATTAATCTCATAAGAGTAGTGATGTCGCGAACCCGAAATTTTCGGTTCGCGAACGGCGAACGCGAACTTCCGCAAATGTTCGCGAACCGGCGAACCGCCCGAAACGCCATTGACTTCAATGGGGAGGCGAATTTTAAAACACACAGGGACTCTTTCTGGCCACAATAGGGATGGAAAAGTTGTTTCAAGGGGACTAACACCTGGACTGTGGCATGCCGGAGGGGGATCCATGGCAAAACTCCCATGGAAAATTACACAGTTGATACAGAGTCTGGTTTTAATCCATAAAGGGCAGAAATCACCTAACATTCCTAAATCACAATCAATATGGATTGACACCTGACATATGACATATTGACACCTTGACATATGGATTGACACCTGTCCTCAGAGCCCCTGATGCACACGGACACAGAGCAGAATAGAGACTGGTCCCCCTACATAGGGTCACTTGGCAGATATGGATTGACACCTGTCCTAAGGATCCCTGATACACACTGACACAGAGCAGAATAGGGACTGTTCCCCCTACATCGGGTCACTTGGCAGATATGGATTGACACCTTGTTACAAACTGCTATTTGTAACGGGCCCTTTAAATGGCAAATTGCCCTGTTTCCCTGGGTTGTGGAGAAGCCTCTTTGCCAGCCTCCTCCCGCATGACTATGGCCCCTGGGAGATTGTGAAAATGTATGCACTTTTATTTGGTGTGTATGGCCCTTTAAGACTGTCGGTGGGCATATTGGGGCTTATGGACTCTTTATGTGACTGGTGCTGGCCCTTTAAACACCTTTTTTGGGACATCAGGAAGATTGGGACACTGCCCCTTTAAGGCCGTGTCCCCAGACTTGTTGGGGACACGGCCCCTTTAAGACGGTGTCCCCTGTGTCCCCAGACCTGGTGCAAACCCTTTGTGCCTGCCTTGCTATTTCCCACTTGGTTCAGTAAATGGGAAATTATTTCAGCTGCAGAGACTAAGTCCCATTCGGCGATGGGACTTAGTCTTTTTTTCAGCCGTTTTTTCAGCCTTATTTCAGCTGCAGAGACTAAGTCCCATTCGGCGATGGGACTTAGTCTTTTTTTCAGCCGTTTTTTTCAGCCTTATTTCAGCTGCAGAGACTAAGTCCCATTCGGCGATGGGACTTAGTCGTTTTTTCAGCCTGAAATAGACCGACCTCACAGCCCAAATCTATGGAACTGTTTTGGGCAGGAAAATGTGCTTGCAGTCGGTCATAAAGGGACCTCCAGCTAACTTTTTAACCCCTGGATGGATTTGGCTGATTTTTGGTTATGTTTATGTTTTAAGTGTGCTGATTCCAAATATGTAATTATGAAGATGGGATGTGTAGTTTTAAAGTTACAGTGTATGGCTAAAAACTGTATTTTACTGCCTGTGTTTAATTATGTTAATCTCTTCCCAAACGTCATTTCGTTCAAAGTGGAGAGAATGTTAAAAAAATATATTTTTGTTCGGAGTGTGAGAAATGCTTTTCAGCCGCTTCTAATCTTAAGCATCATTTGAGGAGCCATACAGGAGAGAAACCTTATTTGTGGTGTGTTTTGTATTGTTCTGATCAGTTTAATACCTTTCGCGTCTCCTATCAGTGGACGTGTATATGGCAGCCATTTTAGGAACCGGACACCTGGGACCCGAGCAAGGTCACCTCGTTCAACAGGCGACAACATTTGTTCCTGGAAAACTATCCTGGACATTCTGTACAATTTGTATGGATATGGCAGTGATTTCTGTAACAGGGAGATGGAAGAAGAGGCTTGGTCGGTCCTCTTAATTCAAATTTGGGGCACTGCGCGGTCAAGCTAATGTGCCACCAGACAGGAGTGGTGTGTTTAGTATTGTTCTGATCAGTTTAATACCTTCCGCGTCTCCTATCAGTGGTCGTGTACACGGCATTGATTTTTGTAACAGGGAGATGGAAGAAGAGGCTTGGTCGATCCTCTTACTGCAAATTTGGGGCACTGCGCGGTCAAGCTAATGTGACACCAGATAGGAGTGGAGTGTTTAGTACTATTTTTATCAGTTTAATACCTGTGTGAGAAATGCTTTTCAGCCGCTTCTAATCTTAAGCATCATTTGAGGAGCCATACAGGAGAGAAACCCTATTAGTGGTGTGTTTAGTATTGTTCTGATCAGTTTAATACCTTCCGCGTCTCCTATCAGTGGACGTGTATATGGCAGCCATTTTAGGAACCGTACACCTGGGACCCGAGCAAGGTCACCTCGTTCAACAGGCGACAACATTTGTCCCTGAAAACTATCCTGGACATTCTGTACAATTTGTATGGATATGGCAGTGATTTCTGTAACAGGGAGATGGAAGAAGATGCTTGGTAGGTCCTCTTAATTCAAATTTGGGGCACTGCGCGGTCAAGCTAATGTGCCACCAGATAGGAGTGGTGTGTTTAGTATTGTTCTGATCAGTTTAATACCTTCCCGGTCTCCTATCAGTGGTCGTGGCCGGCATTGATTTTTGTAACAGGAGATGGAAGAAGAGCAGTAGGTCCTCTTACTGCAAATTTGGGGCACTATCCGGCTAATGGCTTACCAGATAGGAGTAGGGTGTTTAGTACTATTTTTTATCCAGTTTAATACCTGTGTGAGAAATGCTTTTCAGCGCTTCTAATCTTAAGCATCATTTGAGGAGCCATACAGGAGAGAAACCTTATTTGTGGTGTGTTTAGTATTGTTCTGATCAGTTTAATACCTTCCGCGTCTCCTATCAGTGGACGTGTATATGGCAGCCATTTAGGAACCGTACACCTGGGACCCGAGCAAGGTCACCTCGTTCAACAGGCGACAACATTTGTCCATGGAAAACTATCCTGGACATTCTGTACAATTTGTATTGATATGGCAGTGATTTCTGTAACAGGGAGATGGAAGAAGAGGCTTGGTCGGTCCTCTTACTGCAAATTTGGGGCACTGCGCGGTCAAGCTAATGTGCCACCAGATAGGAGTGGTGTGTTTAGTATTGTTCTGATCAGTTAATACCTTCCACGTCTCCTATCAGTGGTCGTGTACACGGCATTGATTTTTGTAACAGGGAGATGGAAGAAGAGGCTTGGTCGGTCCTCTTACTGCAAATTTGGGGCACTGCGCGGTCAAGCTAATGTGACACCAGACAGGAGTGGAGTGTTTAGTACTATTTTTATCAGTTTAATACCTGTGTGAGAAATGCTTTTCAGCCGCTTCTAATCTTAAGCATCATTTGAGGAGCCATACAGGAGAGAAACCTTATTAGTGGTGTGTTTAGTATTGTTCTGATCAGTCTAATACCTTCCGCGTCTCCGATCAGTGGACGTGTATATGGCAGCCATTTTAGGAACCGTACACCTGGGACCCGAGCAAGGTCACCTCGTTCAACAGGCGACAACATTTGTCCCTGGAAAACTATCCTGGACATTCTGTACAATTTGTATGGATATGGCAGTGATTTCTGTAACGGGGAGATGGAAGAAG
>OW240915.1:172708944-172743078 GCA_933207985.1 Pelobates cultripes | reverse complement strand
AAGTGCATTTACATTAGATAGAAAAAAAAAATCCAAAAAAAGCATACCCTTATCCCTAACCTAGCTATGCTTTTCCCTATCTTATGAACAGCAGCTACACTTTCCTCCTCTTACTAAGCATGCAGCTTGAGAATGAATCTAAAATGGATGCTGTCCAGTAGGTGGGAGGGTCTGCTAGGGAGGCTGTGCTGCTAATTGGCTTGAATGTGTCTGCTGACTGTGAGGTACAGGGTCAAAGTTTACTCAATGATGACGAATAGGGGGCGGGTCGAACCGCGCATATGTTCGCACGCCGTGGCGAACGCGAACATGCTATGTTCGCCAGGAACCGTTCGCCGGCGAACCGTTTGTTACATCACTACATAAGAGTAGACATTAAGCTGTTAGAGTAGGACCTGCCAAAAATGGGGTACATTGATGTTGTGGCAGGCTTATGCATTGTATGATCATATACTGTAACTAAACCCCTATTATTTTTGCCTAGATTAGGTGTCTTAAAAAAAAAAAAAAAAAAAGAAAACCAATAAAATCTGTGAGCTTTAAAGTTGCTGTTTAGTAGATGAGTGAGTGTGATGGATCTTGTGTAATATATACATTGCTTGATAGAATGGAAGGTTCAGATAAATCTTTTCTCTCCAAATTTAAACCTTGTAGATATGAAATGACAATATAAAAAATAGACACCTAATGTATTCGCTCTGTAGCATTAGACCAACTAAAATCCTTATACATGAGTTTACCCACTGAAGCCTGTAAGTTAAAACAATGTTGCTGCAGTCTCTAAACGCTGTCTATGAAATAAAACGTGTAAATGAATCCCATTCTCAATATCGGTTTAAATAAATAAAGACATTTGTAATATGTTAAGAAAGGGAAGATAGAATTTAAAATAATGCTACAATTTTTCCTGAGATTTCCAACTACACTTATGTAAACCTAAAAATGTGTATTGAATACGTACGACCAATCACTACACTGTCGGATAAAAACACTAAACTGTTTCTGCTTCTGCTTAATTAATAATTAGCAATGTAGCTATTCGAAGAGTTGCTATACAGTTGTTCTCAAAAGTTTGCATACTCGGGCAGAAATTGTGAAATTTGGGAATTGATTTTGAAAATATGACTGATCATGCAAATACAATTATTTTATTTAAGGATAGTGATTATATGAAGCCATTTATTATACCATTGTTGTTTGGCTCCTTTTTATATATGATAATGATAACAGAAATCATCCAAATTGCCCTGATCAAAAGTTTACATACCCTTGAAGGTTTGGCCTTATTACAGACACACAAGGTGACACACACAGGTTAAAATGCCAATCAAAGGTTACTTTCCCACACTTGTGGCTTTTTAAATTGCAGTTAGTGTCTGTGTATAAATAGTAAATGATTTAGCACTCACATGGATTCATGGAGCCATGCGGAGTAAAAAATACTGAGCCATGCGGAGCAAAATATAACTATCAAAAGACAGGCGCCAATCTGGGTAGATCTCAAATGTGCGGTTCATGAAAGACGACCAAAGACTTTGCATGACCTGAAGGCATTTTGCCAAGACAAATGGGCAGCCATACCACCTGCAGTAGAAAAACATTACAAAAAACTGCACGCTGTCATTAATGCTAAAGAGGGCAATACTAAGAATTAAGGGTATGCAGACTTTTATACAGGGGTCATTTAATTTTTTTTCTTGTTGCCATGTTTTGTTTTAAGATTGTGAATCCCATAAGAAATAAAATAAATGTGTTTAACCTGCTCACTCATGTTTTCTTTACAGATGGTACATATATTACCAATTCTCAAAGGGTATGCAAACTTTTGAGCACAACTGTAATTAAAAAATGTTTTACAGAGGGGGTGTTGCTAACCACCAAGCAAGATAGTTGCTTGAATCTTTGTTCCGGCATATAGGCTCTATAATACCAAGCAACTAAGAAGCTAAAACTTAATATATTCCCCCACAACTAACTATGTCTCAAGGCAAGCATATAAGGAACACCTCAAAAGCTGCTAAGCTTATTTTTTTGGCCAAAAGCCTGGCTCTGTGTCTATGGCCACCCAGGTCACCCTTGGCAGAGGCTTCTCCGATGATAGCAACCCTGCATTCGACCAGGGAATACTAATATAGAAGAAACCATTACAAAACAACACCTCCACAAGG
Source organism: Pelobates cultripes (assembly GCA_933207985.1). Lineage (NCBI taxonomy): Eukaryota > Metazoa > Chordata > Amphibia > Anura > Pelobatidae > Pelobates > Pelobates cultripes. The sequence goes on along the minus strand of OW240915.1, from coordinate 172,740,910 downwards.
CCTTAGATGCCTTATCTACAAAACTAAATCAATCCTGGACATCTAGTCTGGACAGATTACGCAAAGACCTGCAAGATCTAGGGGCAAGAACAGCACACACTGAAACCAAAATGGCTGAATACGCAGCAGCACATAACGACCTAGCCAACCATGTAGAGAAGCTGCAACAACACATTGAAACCATGGAATCTAAAATTATGGATGTGGATGACCAAGAGGACTTACCTGCATATGTCCGCAGCTTGATGAACACTCTGGCCAGATATCCCAGCAGACATGTTGCTGCTTGACTGAGTACACTGAGTTCCGCACCCTAAACATCTTCTAAACTTGACGCCTCAAGATGTCCTGCTAAGAGCACATTACTTCTACGTTAAGGAGATAATTCTAATAAGCTGCCACACACATGCATCAATGTCTGCTGAATATGCGACTGTAAAAATATTCGCTGACCTCTCAGTAGCAACCCTGCGAAGACGCAGAACCTTCAATCTAGTGACTGAATCTCTCAGAGAAACCAACATCAAATATCGCTGGGGATACCCTACCAAGCTTTTAGTCATAAAAAACGGGAATATTACTCCACTACAAACATCAGATGAAGTCCTGAAGACTCTCTGATCAAAGGGCAAAAAAACTAACACCTATGGCCAGCCTCATCCACAAAGTTGGATCAGGAGTTGACTGAAGCTCCAAAAAAGAGCATACACAAAAATCCCTTACATTCTAACTGAGAAATGGTGACCTCCAATCACCAATAACAGAACAAGAAATTATGAATACAACACTGGCACTGCCATCAGGGAAATCACCAGGACGAGATGGTTTTCCAAACATATATTATAAATATATGCTACACACTGGCCCCACAACCATTTATGACATTTAAAACAATGCTCCTACAAGAAAACACCACCACAGACATGATCATGGCACACATCACTACCCTCCCTAAACCAGAGAAGATCCCGAATAAAAGTCAAAATCTAAGACCTATCTCCAACACTGACAAAGATTTTTGAGAAAATATATGGGAATAAGTTATCAAATATTCTCCCTACAGTCATCCATGATGACCAAGTCAGCTTTGTGAAGGGTAGACAGGGAAGTGATGGCACGCGAAAAGTGCTAGACCTGATACAGGTGTTGCTGAGAGGGGGGATCAATGTGTTTCTCTCCCTAGATGCAGAAAAAGCATCTGACAGATTGGATTGGCCCTTTCCACCTTGCAGTGCTTAGAAAGTATAACTTATTGAGAATATTTCTGTTGGTCGTCAAGACTCTGTACAGCAACCCAGCTGCCAAATTAGCGCAAGGCGGTTTTTCTTCTGTCTCCTTTGACATCTCAAATGTTCTAGGCAGGGTTGTCCGCTTTCTCCCTTACTATATGTATTGGCATTGTTAAAGGAACTGAATACAAACTTACACTATTTGCAGACAATGTCCATCTACAATCCTTCACCAAAACACTACAGGAGTACAGCCGATGCTCGTGTTACAAATTAAATGTGGCCAAGACACAGGTTATAGGTATAAACGAACCAAAACAAACATTGCAAAACCTAAAGTCCCAACACTCTTTTGAGAACAGACAAACTCACCTTCCTAGGGGTAGCCTTTACAACTACCCTCAACACCTTTATAAAGCAAATTACATTACACTATTAGGAGATTAAAGCAACGTTATGTAATTGGAGAGGAAAATACCACTAATGGATATAGCAGCTATCAAAATGATTATAGTCCCCAAATTCCAATATTTATTTTGAACCATTCTAATATGTCTCCTCATCTTATATTTTAAAGAAGCTCAAAGACTACTCAACCAATGTATTTGGGCATGTAAAGCCCCTAGAGTAACGGCAAATACGCTTTACAAAAAAACTGCAGATGGCGGGATGCATGCACCAAACCTATACATATATTACCAAGCAGCCATCATAAAAAGTATTGTACCAGATCAAACCTAACAAAAACCACCACTATGGGTTGCACTGGAAAATGCTGTAATGCAGGAACATACACTTCTATCTTCGATATGGTTACCAAAACACATCAGATCAAGAGGGTACCAATGCTGCCCACCAAAGCTACAAACATACACATATGGGACCTAAACAAGCATAAATGTAGCTCAGGGGGCTTGCACTCACAATCCATGACTGTCTCAACCTTATATTCACTAATACATGACTTCAATTACAGAATATGGGAACGATAAAAAGTTTACTTTATGTATCAAATTTGTCAGAATGGTAAACACTTATGTTTTCAAGACTTGCAACAGATGTATAGTATCCCATGAGTAGCACAATTCTCATATTTACATATATAAACTTTGTTACAAAAGCAAAAAACTTGGGTTACAGGAGATGTACATGAACACTGGCTGATGAACTTTGAGAGAATACTGTTGAAACTTACACCTGCTGTAAAAATAATTTCTCAACTTTATTCTCACATTTTGAAATACGGGTAAAACCACCAGCCTCCCCTTTGTCAAGGTTTGGGAAAAAGTCATCTACATTACTTTCAATAAGCAGACATGGCATGAGATATTCCATACCCCCAAAACACTCACACTATGTGCTAATCATGTAGAGCTATCACGGAAGATATTAAATACTTAGAACCAACAAGGCTTAACCGAATTTATCCAAGCATATCAGACCAATGCTGGAGATGCCAGATGGGAACTGGCACCATGCTCTGCATTTGGTAGGAATGCTCGCAATTAACCACATACTGGGCAGAAGTGGTCAAATTAACTCACTCCAGCATGGGGATTAAACTCCCTAAAACACATGATTGCATGCTGCTCCATAACTACTGGCCTAAAATACCCAAAGCAGCTAAATATCTCATATATCAAATTAATATCATGGCCCTAGCAATGATAAGCAAAAGATGGCACAGCCTGACAAACCGGTTATAATGTAATGCATCAAAGGTATAGAAACCACACAACTATATGAAATCTTGTGCAGAGTAGTCTCTCCAGCTAAGGCAAAATTCTGGAAGTCTGCCTGGTACATGCGGAATGTTTCTAGAGAACATGCCTCACTAGACTCTTATGGCCAAATATGTTCAAAGTCTCAACAGTCTGGTTCATAGATATTCATAACTGTACAGAACTGTTCATACCTTGATGCTACTTGTCAATCATGCTTTCTAGACCAACATTATCACGGTTGCTCCTAGAAGTCACCATCAAAGATGCAAATATCCTTTGGCATTTACACCAAAGATTGAAGTGAATACGAAGGTACTACCATCACAATTTACTTTTTCTCTCTCCCTTACCCTGTTTCTTCTCTACTGTCTATCTTATGAGCTCCCCCCCACCAGTCAAATGTATAAATAATGTTAATAGTATTGCGCATTCAGGTACAATAAGGGTCAAATAACACAGTATGTTAATGCTATTATGAACAACCTATTTAAATCATGTTATACAACCTGTCACACACTGTGAATTTGAAAATTGCATAATAAAAAAAAAGAAAAAAAGTTTTACAGGAATGTCGCCAAATATTTGATTTAATAAATTACTGTCAATCAACTGAAGTGACAGCATTTAGAGCATGTGTAAAATGGCATGACAGTTTAATTAATTAATTAATTATTTGCTATTGCTTATAATGCTATTAAAGGAGTGTGGAAGCTGAGGAACCTTCCCTTTCACAGCAGTGGAAGTGGATCACATTCTAGCTGATAAGCTGGAGCAAGACTAAATTTAAAATGAAGCTGACATTCAGCCAGGCGTTACTGGATTTGTGGTTCCAGCTTATGGGCTTATCACAAATCCATGATGACAACAGCTTAGAGGAGGATTCATTCAGCATTCTATAGACAAACATCTAGGGCACATATGTAATTGAGTAGTTATGGGAAATATAGACAGAAAACCTTAATTGAATAACACAGAAAATATAGAATGTTTAAACTAATAAAAGTAATTTGACTGATCTGCTAAGCCATTTTCTTTAACTTTAGGAAATATTCCATTTTCTTTTCTCTTTTATGTATAATAGTGCACCTGTCCCTAATTTGTTTAACTCTCTCACCGTATGAGTCTTTAACATTACCATGTTACCTATTATTTCATTGTGTATTGCACATAAAAAAAAAGAATTGGGAGGCACACTCATAACATGCACTGCTTAGCAGTGCTGCTGTAAAGAACAAAATATCTGCAAAATATAGATTAAGGGAACAGCACAAAGAAAAAAACACATGTGGTTTTAAATTTACAAGGTTGCTCATAATTGTCTCTCTTAGCAAGCACATATGGGGATTTGTGAAAGAACCCTAATATATGATAGATGTAACATGGGGATAAACATGCTCAGTGCAATACTTAGTGCTTAAACTTCTTCCAGTTGTGGAGTGCAGTGGTGCTGTGTTTAACCCAAAAGGAATCTGGTCTAGATTTAAAATATACAAATATACTTTCTTGTAGAGACCCTACTTGCATAAGAGAGGTTTGAAAATGTCCCTAAGGCACTCACGATGTGAGAAATCATACATTTGTGAAGAGCCTCTGCAAGCTGTTTAAGTAGTAAGTAATTTAGCATGTTTATCTACAATAAAACTATCATAGAACCTACCGATATTATTTTCTTTGTAATTACTTTGACAAAGTGGTGGGCTTAACATGATATGGCCATATGATATAACTAAATCCCCATATTTTCTTGCCAAAACAGATGCTTCTAAGTATCCATATATTTTGGTCTTTACAGCAGCACAAGAAATTACCCTATGAGAAAGCCTACATATTTGCCAGTTAGAAAAATTAATCAAGATAGTTATTTAATTTTATTTACAGTGCGCCATTTCCAGTTTCGACCTCTTTATGATGTTTGCATTCAATGCCATGGCCATTTGCATTCCATTGATGGTTCACAGTGGCAGACGTGTTAGTGTATATATACGCAAAAGTACTTTTTAAAGGTATCCACCTCAAAACCTGAAAAAAATTACATAAAGGGGAGAGGGGGGTCGTTAATCTTACTTTAGTTAGTATAGAGGAGATCGAATTGCTACACAGTGATCTAAAAAATGAACCATATTGGGACATAAATTGGTTAGCCACAAATCATTTAAGAGAATAACTTAAAAGAAGAATAAAGCTCACCTTGTAAGTCAGATCACGAGGGTGCAAAGAAAAACCCACATTTGTTATCAGTTATATGTGATACTGGAATGAACAGGGTATTCCTTACTTGATGTACTAACCACATGAGTGGCTTCATTATAAATAAATAAAAGTGCACGGTTAAAAGAAAAGAATGTTGAATAATGACCCAACCTTGGGTTCCCACAAGTATATGTAGTTTTTACCTAACGAGAGTCATAAAAATGCAGAAAAAGAGAAGCCTTCATTGAGGCCATTTGGAGAAAGTGTGTTAAGTCTATATATCCAATATGATTCCCTTTGTCTAAGTCTCTGAACCCAGTTCCCTTTGCATTAGGATTGGGGAATCAATTCCAGAACCATAAATCTAATCTGTCTAGCAGAGTTGGCATGGTTCTGTTTCAAGTGTTGGGAAATTGGGGTTTCCAATTTCCTCCTAACTGAGTTAACATGTTCCCTGATACATAATTTGGATTGTCTGAAAGACTTTCCTTGCGAATTTGAGGCCACATGACCATGTTAACAGATATATCAATCCTTAAGAGCGGCAACTAAAAAGGAAATGTGTGAGAAATTATTCTTTATTGGAACTGTTTTAGATTTCCTTGAGATATATGGACAGGCAGTACAATGTCTGCATTTAAAGGTGCATGCTGTTTAACCCTCAAGGATGCTATGGATAGAAAGATGGCATCAATCTTTGTAAGAATTATGTTTCTCCTGGAGTGGCCTGTAAACCTGCAGTAGCTATGAGCCAATTCATATCTTGGGCAATTATTGTTTGTGCAGTTGGAGGAGGCCATCAAAAGAGCTGCCGAAGGCAAGAAGGTCTTTCTTCCCCAATTTCGCAGAGGTAGAAGGTTTTCCCAGATCTGGCAGGACAGAAGATCCTTTCGGGACAGACAGTCCTTTCTGGAATCAAGCCAGGGAGAGAATTCACAAGAGGTTCAACCTGGAGAAGTGGCCAGTCTGGAAGAATTGCCAGAGGTAGATCCTCAACCGGTTCTAGAGCCTCAAACAGACCTTTCTGAAGGTTGGAGACCCCAGGTCTCGGGAGTAGGAGCTCGTCTCCATGCCTTTTGTGTAACCTGGGCTCAAGCAGATTTGGATCCCTGGGTGGTTTCTGTCCTCAAAGAAGGATACAGACTAGAGTTCAAGGTATTTCCCTGTCAAAAGAGATTCATGATCTCAAAAACTCCAGGGTTGCCAGAGAAAAGACAAGCCTTGATAAGAGATATTTCCAATCTTCTGCAAGAGGGAGTAATTACAAGAGTTCCTCAAGGAGAAATTGGTTTAGGGGTTTACTCAAATCTGTTCCTGGTTCCAAAACCATCTGGAGATTGGTGTCCGATTTTAGGCCTACACAAGTTGAATCTGTCCCTCAACATCCAAAGGTTCAGGATTCCTTGTCTTCCATATTAGCAGTAATTCAGCCAGAAGATTGGATGATCTCAATAGACCTGAAGGACGCCTATTTCCACATTCCAATAGCAGATCATCATCAAAGGTTTTTGAGGTTTGCAATTTTGGGAGAACATTTCCAGTTCAGAGCAGTTTCTTTTGGACTAAGTACCGCTCCAAAAACATTTTCAAAGGTCCTTCTGGCTCTGATAGCTATGATGAGACTTCAGGGCCTTCAGATATATCATTACCTGGACAATATTATATTGGTAGAGAGATCAAGGGAAAGACTTCTGACTCAAAGAAACCAGGCTATAAGAACTTTGTAAAGGTTTGGTTGGGTCATCAATTACCAGAAGAGTCATCTGGACCCCTCCCAGAGTTTATGCTTCCTGGGAGCATGGTTCCACACAAAGTTAGCCATGGTTTTCCTTTCAAAAGAAAGAAGAGTTCGGGTCATGTCAAAGACACAAAGGGTGATGGACTCAGAATAGGTCACGGCCGGCCGAAGAGCATGTTGGGAAACCTTTCGTCAACAATCGGTCTAGTAAAATGGGCTCAGTGGCACCTGCGTTATCCTCAGAGGTATTTCTTGGAAAGATTCAATCAAGACAGAGACAGGTGGTCCAAGAAGATAGTCATTTCTGCATGCCTCCGAAAGGCTTTGGACTGGTGGAGAGATCCTGTTGACCTCCGCAGGGGGTTTCTTCTAGGAGAAATAGATCGGCTGAACATAACTACAGATGCCAGTGGTAAAGGTTGGGGCGCTCATCTCCTTCAGTGGAATGCCCAGGGCAGATGGGTGAAAAGAGCCTCCCATGTTCCAGTCAACCTTCTGGAACTAAGAGCAGTCTTTTTTGCCCTGACACATTTTCAGCATGTACTAATAGGAAGATGGGTGAGAATTTACTTGGACAATCGTACTGCAGTGTTCTACATAAACAAGCAAGGCAGTACCAGGAGCAAGAATCTTCTTCTGGAACTGGAATCCATTATGTTGTGGGCTCAAGAGAAGATATTGCGTCTGTTGGCTGTATATATTCCAGGCTCCAGAAAATTCGAGAGCAGACTTCCTTAGCAGAAATTATCTGGATCCCAAGGAATGGCAATTAAATCCAAAGATATTCCGTCAACTGATCTTGAAGTGGGGACGACCAGAAGTAGATCTAATGGCTTCAGCGAAGAATACTCAACTTCCAAAATTATTTTCAAGAACTTTTCATCCCAGAGCTCTGAACAGAGTTCAAGATGGCATATGTGTTTCCCCCGTTTCCTCTCATATGGAAAACAATGAAGAGAATCAAGAAGGAACATCTCAGAGTAATAGCGATTATTCCATTTTGGCCTCGCAGACCATGGTTCCCGCTCCTCAAGTCTCTTGTGATCACTGAACCATGGAAATTGCTGGACACTCCAGATCTCCTGATTCAAGGACCAGCAGTGCACCCTTCGCCAAGGACTCTACATTTGATGGCATGGAAACTGAGAGGAGGAGTTTAGCAGACAAAGGCTTTTCGTCAGCAGTAATTGACACTCTCTTGAAGTCTAGAAGACATTCTACCTCTTCTACATATTACCGCATTTGGACAGTATTTGCGGATTGGGCTTAGAACAATAAAGTCTCTTGCTTGTCTCCCTCAGTCCCCAATGTTTTGGAATTTCTGCAGACAGGTCTGGATAGGGGTATAAGCCTCAGTTCTCTACGTGCTCAGATTTCAGCTTTATCTGCCCTTACTGGCTACAGGTGGGCTCTGGACAACATGGTGATCCGGTTTCTAACTGCAGTGAAAAAGTCTAGACCTTCTATCAGATCTTTAACGCCACCCTGGGACCTTCCGTTAGTACTAAGGGCTTTGTCTCTTCCTCCATTTGAACCTCTTTCAGAGGCCTCGGATAGATTACGTACTCTTAAGGTTCTTCTTCTTGTGGCTATTACATCCAGGAGAAGGGTATTGGAAATTCAGGCCTTATCTACGGAAGAATCCTACATGAAGTTCTATCCAGATAGAGTGGTACTAAGAACAAATCCAGAATTCCGGCCCAAGGTAATGTCGGAATTTCATTTCAATGAAGAGATTCTCCTTCCATCATTTTTTCAGTCTCCTTCTACACCAAGAGAGGTGGCACACTCTAGATGTCTCCAGATGCATTTCTATTTATCTGGATAAAACAGCAAGATGGAGGAAATCTCCTACCTTTTTTCCAAACTTTGCGGGATTCAGGAGGTGATTGGCTGCATCAAAAGCCACTTTGAGCCGATGGATTGTTTCAGCTATTTCTTCTGCATATCAGTATCAGGAATCTCAAGTCCCGGAGGGATTAAAGGCGCATTCTACTAGATCTCACTCTACTTCATGGGCAGCTGCTACTAACACTCCTATAGAAAGTATTTGTAGAGTGGCTACTTGGGCTTTAGCTAATACATTTATTAAACATAACGCCCTGGATGTGAGATCCAAAGCCACCACTGAGTTTGGAAGAAATGTTCTTTCCTTGGTCTATAGACTCTGAATAAACAAACACTTATTTGAGCATGGATACCTTGTTTTGGTTTTAATTTGCCCTCCCATAAAATTAGCTTGGGTATTACCCTATCGTGATGCTGCCATGGATTAGTATCCAGGAATTCAGAAAATTTCCTCACACTTACCGTGAGGAAATTTTCCTAAATACGTCCATGGTAGAATCTATTTCCCTTCCTATTTATTTTTTTCATGTTACTTGATTGATGATACCAGGTAAAGAGGGCCTATTTGTAAGTATGTCCTGTCCTAAACAGCTAACCCTATCGTTATGCTGCCATGGACATATCCAGGAAAAGAAAATTATGGTAAGTATGAGGAAAGTTTCTGAATTTTTTTGATGTCCAGTTTAGGAAAACCAATTCAAAATAAATTCTTTTATGTGTCTTGAGTTATTGAGTACATAATATGTGTAGGATTTTGGTTTATTTTGAACGTTAAATGTCACAAAATACAAGGACTACAATAGAATTTGGCATGTTTGTCTTGAAAACAAAATTGCCACACAAAAGTATATATTTATATATTTATATAAGGTAGACATCATTTGACACTTTATGTACTAATTTTACCGCTAATCTCTGCTAAATATAATAGTAAAATTGTGTTTTTTGTTTTTTTTTGACATACACACATATAACAAGCTTTTGTAATGTGTATTTTGTAAAGCTGGTGTGTGTATTCCTGTACAAAACCCAATATTGTGTTCAGCTACAACTGCTTAGTATAATGATACCCCCATTGTATTCCTTTGCCACTATTCTGTGAAGCTACAATGAGATTTAAGAGACCAGGCTATTTCAGTTTCTATAGTTAGAATTTTCATGGATGGATTTGATGGTCCTATGTCTAATTTTGTGGTATTATAGCAGTTTGACTGTTCAAATAAACGCACAAAGACCTTCCATTTGAGAAAGCAGACACTCCAGTGTGTCTTATATGGCATATATTGTACCTTAACTTGTGGCCATTTGTTCACCAATTTATGTCAAATTACATTTTTGTTTTTTACATACATTGGGTATTTTGTACATTTCAAAATTTATGCTCAATTACTTCTTCTGACAAAAATAATATGCCCAATATGCACACTATTTTGTGAAGTTACCATGCTGTAAAAGAGACATGCAAATTTAAATTGAAGGAGCATGTTAAATATATGGTTTGGAAATTGGGCCTTAAAGTTGTAGCGTTCAATTGAAGAGGCTTGTTTGCAGAGATGGTTTGGGAATTGGGCCTTAAGGTAGTAGCATTCACAAATAAGCATTTTTTCCTGCCTTTTTGACACACCCAGTGAGTTTGTACTGCATATTTTGCAAATCTGATGTGTGCTACGGCTGTATAATACTTCATATGTTGTTCAGCTTTGTCGTCTGAGTACAGAAATACCCAGTATGTACCATTGCCAGGTATAGGTAGCTGTTGAAGGGGGCACATTTGAGACACAGCCTTTCCAGTTTTTTTCAAACTATGATTTTTTATGTTGAGTCCATGTCCCAATTAGGAGTTTCTTAGCAGGTTGCTTATTCCAACTTCCCCACAAAGGCATGTCATTTCTTAAAGAACATACCCCAGGGTATTTGATAAGGCATATTTTGACCTTAGCATGAAATATTTTTTCCCTTACCTTGTACCAAGTGTAGTGGTAAAAATAATTTGTTCTGCCTTTTTGACACACAAAGTATATTTGTGTATATTTGAGTATATATTGAGTATATTGCACGGTATATTTTACAAATCGTATGTGTGCTACGGCTGTATAATACTTCATATGTTCCTCACTCAAACACACACACACTGCACCCCTGACACTCACACACACTGCACCCCTGACACTCACAGCACCCTCACTCTCACACACACTGCACCCTTGACACTCACAGCACCCTCACTCACACACACACTGCACCCCTGACACTCACAGCATCCTCACTCACACACACTTCACCTCTGACACTCACAGCAACCCCCCACACACACAGTGCACCCCAGAAACTCACAGCACCCCCACACACACACATTGCACCCCCTGACACTCACAGCACCCTCAATCACACACACACTGCACCCCTGACACTCACAGCACTCTCACTTACACACGCACTGCACCCCCTGACACTCACAGCACCCTCACACACACACACACACTGCATCCACTGATACTCACAGCACCCACACACACACACAATACACCTCTGACACTCACAGCACACACACACACACTGCACCCCTGACACTCACAGCATACACACACACACACACACACACACACTGCACCCCTGACACTCTCAGCACCCTCAATCACACACACACACGCGCGCACACACACACACACACACACAGCACAATACTCTTTCCTGGCATTTTGTCTCCTGGTAGCTCATCTATGGAGACACCAGAGACAAATTTCAAGCAAACACAGTGCAAGTACGTTATTAAATTTGCTTGTGCTGTGCAGAACAAATACAGGGTCATTTTCTCATGCTAGAGCTCTTCAGCAGAGCTCTGCGTATGTTCTGCCCTGGAAGAGCATTGAACCAACATGCTCACTTTGTGATGGGGCGTGCTTGTCATTCGTGATGAGAAAACACACCTTATCTGGCCCGCCCCCTTTTTAGGGGGCCACTGTAATTAAAAAACGCCCAGGCCAAATTTTCGTTCCAGTCCGGCCCTTAGTTATATAATATATAGATTCATATCAAATAAAAAAAGCAGGGTCATAACCTTAAATAAAATGTTCAAGACTAATGCCCAAGTAAACAGTATTGCATAATTGCTGTTACTTGGCAGTCTGGACATAGACTGAGATAACACAGAACAAAGAATATAAGCAAGAAATAGACAGTGCTATATAGCATAATATATAAATAAATCAGAAACTCACAATCTATACCAAAATCTATAAAAATATTTAACAGTGATTAGTAGGTTAAATAAGGACTTTAGAAATATACTATTGCATATCAAATATTGCTATACAAATTCAGTGCCATAAACACAGGCTGTAAAAAAATATATATAATTAATTCACAGAGGAAATGCTTTCAAAATATCTAATACTAGTATTTAAATTATAAAATATAAATATAAACAAACAATAAATTTTAAAAATAATAATAATTACCTCCAAACAAACACTATCATAATAGTGTACCCAGCTGGGGAAACAGAGGCTATGGTGCTTCAAAACCAACACCTCAAACAAATAATCATGCTAGCACAGCTTACAGTGTTTGAAATGGAAAAATTAACAGGCAATGTACTAAACTGCAGTCTACCATGTGAGCAAGGTGCAACAATGCAAAGCCCAACACCTAGCTCACAGCAACCAGGCTATAGGTAGGAGATAGCCAGTAATGAGCTCCATGCAGGCAAGCTGTGACCCAAGGGTTAGGTGTAGTCCATGTATCAAGCATGTTTTGTATACAACAATGGGATTACCATCCCATACACCATTACCAGGGTTGACAAATTTAATTGGAATCTAGAAGCCAGCTAAAAAAGTTAGGAGTAAAGTTTTTCAACGTCAAAAATACCATTCTAAAGGGACACTATAGTCATCAGATCTAAAGGATCACTATAGGGTCAGAAACACAAACATATATTCCTGACCCTATAGTGTTAACACCACCATCTAGCCCCCCTGCGCCCCTCATGCCTCCATAAACATAGTAAAAATCTTACTGTATTCAAGCCTGAAGCTGCAAATCTGCATGCTGTTGGATTTAGAAAAACAAGCAGTCTGCTGACATGTGGTAGCCTGATCCAATCACAGTGCTTCCCCATTGGATTGGCTGAGACTGACAAAGAGGCAGATCAGGGGCAGAGCCAGCATGATTCAAACACAGCCCTGGCCAATCAGCATCTCCTCATAAAGATGAATTGAATCAATGAATCTGTATGAGCAAATTTCAGTGTCTGCATGCAGAGGGAGGAGATACTGAATCACAGGATGCTGTGCACAGTGCTGCCCTGTGCTCTGCTGACAGCAGATCTGAGTGGATGGAGGCATATTATGCCTCCATCAACTCCGAAGTCCCTCTTGTTCACTCTGAGTGACTGCAACTGGAGGTGTTCCTAGCTTTCAATGCAAACACTGCATTTTCTCAGAAAATACAGTGTTTACATGAGAAAGGCAGCAGGGAGCTATAGTTCTCACCTGAACAACCTTATTAAGCTGAAGTTGTTCAGGTGACTATAGTGTCCCTTTAATGTAGTTGTTCTGGAGTCTATATCCTGTCCCTGCACACTTTTCAATGTAAACACTGACTTTTCAGAGAAAAGGCAGTGTTTACATTGCTGCCTAGTAACACGTCTAGTGACAGTCACTCAGACAGCCTCCAGAGGTACTTCCTGTGTCAGTGCTGCACAGTGCATGCAGGAAAATGAAGAAGGGTTGAATGAAAACCTGGGCCAATTTAGTGTTTGGGTACAATCTTTATAGCCATAATGAATTGCACGTGAATAGAAGAGGGCCTTTTATGCTGGGTAGAAAGTTGGAGGAGACTTTAAATTAGGGGGCAAAGAATGAATAATGTGGTAGATAGTAAAGAAAGAAGAGGGAACTCAGCTTATTTCCAGGAGGGTGGAGATGAGGGAGTGGTAAAATGAACAGCCATTGACAAAAAAGTTATTCATTAGTGTTGTTGTTAATAATGTTGTTCAAATAAAGCTCAGTAAACAAATGGTAGCTTTAATCCCTTCAGGGCGGAGTCAATAGTACACGTTCTGATCAAAACAAAACGTAAACAAAAACTGGAATTTGCGCTATATGTCTGTTCAACCGTAATTCACCGCTGTCACATTAAATGCACCCACACTTATTATATATCATTTTGTTCAGGAGAAACAGGGTTTTAATTTATCATTAACTATTCATATATGGAACATAATTTATTATGAATAAAAAAAATTTAAAAATGTGAGAAAAGATTTTTTTTTCATTTGTATTTCCGTCTGACATTCTAGTTGTTAATGTCATAATACTGTTAGGTTTTACTGCAAAAAAATGCACATATTTGTAATAGGCGATGTCTCACGAGAAAAACAGTACCCCCCATTAACAGGTTTTATGGTGTTTTGGAAAGTTACAGGGTCAAATATAGAACGTTCCATTTTCAAATTGAAATTTGCCAGATTAGAAATGTTACCTTTGAGATGGTGTGGTAGCCCAGGAATGAGAATTACCCCCATAATAGCATACCTTTTGAAAAAGTAGACAACCCAAGGTATTGAAAGTGGGGTATGTTTAGTCTTAGCCACTTAGTAATTACATGTGACATCAGAGAGAGGCGGTCCCAGCGGTCACGTGACCGGAACCAGAAAGTGTCTAAGCTGTATCATTTTTTGTGTGTAAATTCCTGCTTATCTAGTTGTGGGTTTCTTGCTGGCAAACCCACTACTTCAAGTAAGAGTTTTTAACCTTTTGTTTAAATAAATACTGTGTTTGATACTATTCAATTTGGGCTCCTGCCTCTCTATTTGTTTATACTGCCTAGATATTACATCTGATTCAGAAGAGTATCCTGTTTTGCTATACGGTGGGTTTATTCCTCTTGATTGGAGCAATTCAAACCCAGAGCCAGGTTTGATAGGGCTCTGGTCCATGTGAGTTGATCCCCAGATATACTTTTAATTTTGCATACCCTGTATATACAGATAGTCTGCACTATATACTGTATATTTTTTCAGAGTACTCAGAAAAGATCCTGACTCCAGTGCAGTTGCTAGTGCACTCCAACTTTCTGGTATCTATTGTTAATTTGTGTCACTGTGTGTCACTTGGGGGTAGTGCAGCAGCACTGCAGATATTCTTAAGCGCTTTGACTCCATCTGGTTTTTCAATATATACATGAAAAGTTCTCACAATAATTGCAGCACGGCCACCCACATATGAAATAGGATTAAAATCAGCTGCAGAACTATTTCCAGCGACCATCCACCTTGCTGAGTATTCCATCCACTTCCTGGTTCCTCAGAGCAGGCGTGATGATGTCAGGCGTCCATAGCGTATGGCGTCATCGCGTTTGGTTGCTAGGATACAGATAAACAAAAAGATTGTTCTAATAAAAAAGTCAGAATGACAAACTGTATTGAAGATTGACAATATTTCTTAATAATGCCTCCATCACACATATAAATAAAGCAAAGGAGCAAAGGCAGTGGCAAGGAATATAGCACAGCTGTTCTAGGTGTCAACAAATAAGACATAAATATATACAGGGATTATACAGAAAGAACAATACACAGCCTCATCCAATGTGAGGATATACAGCATGCCCAATATGGTGTATCAATCTATGTAGAAAAGAGAGACCACTGGTAAAGAGTGTAGCGGATAGAAGAGTAGATATATAAAGTATAGTACATACCCAGATCCAGGATACATCCCTTTGCGGGCACCAGACAGAAGCACCTACAGGAACCGGTGCCACTCAAGTTTCTCATTGAGACCATGAGGCGACACTGTATCCAGCAGGTGCATCCAGTGGGCTTCCTTCTGTAACAATAACTTCTCTCTATTCCCTCCTCTAATCAGAAGGGGTACCCTGTCGGGCACCTGGTACCGTAGTTGGGAAGCATTGTGTCTTTTTTCCCTAAAGTGTTGTGCGACTGGAGCATTTGAGTTAACACTTCTGTGGCAAAACTAGCCACTTAAGACTATAGTTGTATGAATATGTGTCTATACCTTTAAAGCTGTTAGAACCAAGTGTGTTCATGTATCTGCATTTCAGGCGAACAAGGGCATTCGAATGCTAGCGACAGGAAAACCCACAGCATTCATACTGTAGTTTCACGAACAGTGTATTTCAACACTGTTCGTGAAACAAATAAACTACCAAATGGGCGACCACACACAGGAGGTCGTGTGGCGCCCATTAACCGATTGCAACATTGTTGCAATTGGTAGTTAAGTGCTTTCCTAGGTGGCCGTCGTTTGGCTACCGTCCATGCGGCAGTTGGCCATCTTGGATCCTTTGTTAGCCCAGTGGTATTTGGTCGTCGAGCGCCTGAACTAAAATCGGCTACTCGGCAGCACGAATACCGCTGGACTTCCGGGCCGTTCGGGAGCCCCGGGCATTCGGTAGTTTGTTCCCCTAATGTCAATCGGTACTTTGAATGTAACTTGAATAGAATGTGTGTATCGCGCGGCGTTCAGTTAGTTATGTACGGTGTTCTCAAGAACTGTGCGCTCAGACCCCAGCTATTTACCGAATGTCCATTCGTTTAAATAGAGTGCATAACGTGAAAATTATGGATTTTAATGTTAAATATTGGTTCTGCTGCACGGAGGGATAATCCACTTAACTGTATATTCTAGTGGGAGTATCCCTCTCGTCCAGCAGTGCATGATGGGAGAAATGTCCAGGTTGTTAAGTCCCCCATGTAGTCCCCTACTGTATAACCCCTGCAATGTCAGTAGGGAAACCACTTGCATGGGGACTTGCATAAATACTGTGACCTGTGAATAAGACCTCAGTTGACTCCCAGCCTATGTGTCGTCTAATTCTTGGGAGGGAAGGATTCTTACTACGCTACCGGGATTATTGTATTCTGTATTTATTTACTTGGATTATTTTATGCTGTTCCTGTTACCCAGCAGAGATACTGTGGATTATACTACCTCTCCGCTACAATTGGTGGCAAGCGACGGGATTGAAACTACACAGCAAAGCAATGGTCGGCAGAAATTCAAACTAATAGAGGAGAAAGAACAGCAATTCGTGAAGTTAACCCATTCGGATGAAACCAGAGCCGGGAACACGTGGAAACCTGCGAATGGCCGGTGAATGGGAACGAATTATGCACTTTTGAAATGAAGCACATTAAAAGAATTACTGGAGGCAAGAGGAGCAATAGCCAGCAACAAGGCAAAGGCTATCCTGATTACAGAACTGATGGAAGGAGACAGAGCAGCAGCTGCTGCAGCACCTCCAATGGAGGAAGAACCAAATGAATTTGCAAAAGAATTCAGGAGTAGGATGGCTTCATTCCAAAACCCACCATCTGAAGAGATGGTTAGCAGGCTCTTCGCAGATGTGCAGGAATACATCATGCTCAGATGGGCACAGAGAAACCAGCAAGCCGGAGAAAGAGCCACAACACGGGTCAACATTTTCCCAGGGAAAGCAAAAGTTCCCTACCAAGCCTTCAAAAGCTATTCAGAGGCTGACGGTGGTGTAGATGACTACCTGCAGGATTTTGAGAGGTTGTGTCAACTACATGACATCAGCGAGGTGGATCGGGTACTTCTGCTAGCAGGGAGACTATCCGGTCGCGCAGCAGAGGCGTACCGGGCTGTGCCGGATGAGGACAGTAGAGACTACGACAAAGTAAAACAAGTGATTTTAGCCCGGTATGCGATCACCTCAGAGGCATACCGCATAAAGTTTCGGGACATTAAAAAACCAACGAAAGACACCCATGTAGAGTGGGCACACCGGCTACAGCGAGTTGCAAAGGGGTGGTTTGAAGCCACCCAGGTTAACACGTGGGAGGGAAGGATTCTTACTACGCTACCGGGATTATTGTATTCTGTATTTATTTACTTGGATTATTTTATGCTGTTCCTGTTACCCAGCGGAGATACCGTGGATTATACTACCTCTCCGCTACAACTTCGAATCGTAGCTTTATGTTGGGAAACCCGATCTTTTAAGGCATGTATGGTTTTACCCACGTACCCCAGGCCGCACAGAAAATAGACCACAAATTCAGAGATTTTCTGCCGCTACCTCTTACTGCATAGTGTTCAGACAAGGTAATTTACCATATAATGATCAGCCACACCATTAAAACCACCTGCCTAATATCCTGTCCCCCTCTTACTACCAAAGCAGCGCTGATGGGTTGAGATATGCACTACACAAGACCTCTGAATGTGTTCTGTGTTATCCTGTACCAAGACATTAGCAGAAGATGAGGGGCCTCTGTGGATTGGATTTGTTGTTTAAGCACATCCCACAGGAGGCTGATGGGAAGAGGACATGGCAGATAAGATAGAGGAAAAAGAAATATACATATCCAAATATGTAAATTACACACAGAGAAAGGAATTACAGAATTACACTATTGCCATGAATGGGTGTGTGGTTGCAACAATCTCAAGGTAGGTGGTACACGTCATAGTAACATCCACATAAATGCCCAATGATTCCCATTAAAACATTGCCAAGAGCATAACACTGCCTCTGTCAGCCTGCCTACTTCCATTGCCCATGATCTAGTTCTGATGCTCATTTCCCCATTGAAGACACTTTTGGTGGTAGACAGAGGTCATCATGGGCTCTCTGACCATTCCGCAGCTGTGTGTTCTGACACATTTCTATCTTGGCCAGCATTACATTTTTCAGCAAATTAAATTCCAGTAACTCTTCTGTGTGGGCGGCTAGCCTTCACTCCCCACATGCATAATTAAGCCTTGGTCGCTCATGACTCTTATGCCAGTTCACCAGTTGTCCTTCTTTGCACCATGTTTGGTAGTTACTAAACACTGCATACTTGGAACACCCCACAAGACTTGCCATTTTGGAGATGGTCTGATCGAGTCATTTAGTTATCACTATCTGGCTGTTTTAAAGTCACTCAGATCTTCTGCTTGTCTATTTTTCTTGCTTCCAACATATGACATTCAAGAACTGACTGTTCACTTGCTGACTAATATATCCCACCCATTGAATTATGTCATTGTAATGATATAATTAATGCTATTCACTTTCCCTGTCAATGGTTTTAATTTTTGGCTTATCAATGCATTGTGGAGGGGCAAAGAATAAAAAAAAGGATTTAAAAAAACAAAAATTACATTGGAAATGAAGTTGTGTTTAGAATGAAAGATGTGTGTAATGTTTTTTAGTTTATGCTACAAACTAAGAACAATTCTGAAACTTACATTTCCTTAGCAAGCAAACATAATTGAATTGCTCTTTAAAATTATTGTTTCTATTTCTTGAGGGGACCGTCAACAATGGGCAAGAGTACTATATTGAGAATCCAAATAAGGTTACAATCCTTCTTTATAAGTTCCGAACTGTAAAATTCTGGTATTTTGAAATAACCTTTATTTTTGTATGTTTTTTCCCTTGTATAATTATCGTATTTATTACTCAAACGAGTGGTTAATATAAAAAAAAAGATGCCGACATACGGAACGGCCAACCGCTAGTAGTGATGGGATTTGGAGTTCCGTATAACCGGAAGTGGCATATTTAGGAAATCATAGTAAAGCAAACTAAAATGCTGAATAGTATGAGAAATCTTGTATACAATATGATGTTTGTATAATATATGTAATTTTCCCCTTTATGTATGCCGGAAGTCGGAGCCAATAGCCGCAACGAATGATGGGCTCTGCAGTTGCGTACAACAAGAAGTGACGCATCGGCATGATAATGGCCACATCAGAAACAGCTGATGGAAGGGGAGGGATTGGATCGATATGCCATGAGGATTGGAGGAATAGAAAGGAAGGAGGAGAGAGTCACCATGCAAATCTCAGAACTCGGAAACAACACTATGACCGATTGATAAAGCCTATGAATATAGGAAAAACGCATCTAGGAGGATCCAGTCATTTGGACATTACTTGCAGTATTACTTTATTTATAGTTTTTTCTTGTAATTTTGTTTTTAACATGCTTTTTATAATAAATAGCACTTTTGTGCATTTTCACCAAATGGATCCTGCTCCAGTGTTGCCGGGTCAAAGGGAAGCTGTCACCCTCATTTGACACGCAAGCTGCTATACTTAGAGCCGGTGAGCACACTTCAACTTATTTACATTACAGTCAATGTGCCCATTCATCTACACTTAGTGTATATCCTTCTTCTCTTTCAACCATACGAGAAAATGCCATCCCCCCAGAGAATTCAAAGGGGCTATATGCTGCCTTAAAGCATATCTGCTGAAGAGTTTGGAGCCTATTTTTCTAAAAGGCTCCTCACCATGTGAGTTTGTTATCATTTGCTCCCTCTATTTACCATATATTGTACCAACAATCCTGCACTATATACTTTTTTTTTCTCTCCCTATTTATGTATGCTTCAATCAAACCACCCCAAAAGCTTGGTCTAAAGGGTGAGTTCAAGTCACAAATACACAGCGCTGCACTAACCAATCACTGGGAGGTTGGGGGTTTTCTTATCTCTATACCTAACCCTGTGCATGTTTCTTTACATTTTTGACTAGTGGGTGGTTTTGGAGCATCCATACAGTGTTCTAGCTGCTATGTTATATATTACCTCAAGTTAAGCGCCTATATCTCACACATTTGTTCTGTATATTTCTATAATTGAATTACTGTCCATGTCAAAAAAATATCCAAAACCTTATTGCAGAAGAAAATATAGCATGTAAAACATTTCTATTTATGAGTGAACACATAAGGTAATGGTAATCATTATGTTCTATGATATATAGGCTTGGCAAAGACCCCATTTTGGGCTGACATTATTGTTACTATTATATTAGAAAAATGAGGTGACCCTAAGCTTTGCATATATCTATTGACTTGTGTCTGAATGTGTATGCATTTCTACATGTCTGTTTGTCTCTATCTATCTCCCTATTTCTCTTTTGTTTTCCTATCAGCATATTTACATTGTTTAGAGATAGTTTTGTCAAAAACTGAAAAGATGACATGGTTAATACATTGCGCAAATTCATAGCCCTTCACATTCCACTGACAAAGGATTCTTTTGTAAAGAAAAATAAAGCACATCCTACTATATATCTATTATAAAACTATACATCTGTCAGTACAAACAAAAAGTATCCCTCTTTCAATAAAACTATTGCATTGGACACAATTCATGAACACAGCATGTGGTTTCATCCGTTTCTGCAAATACTTGTTAGAGAAGAATTGATGGAATTTTAAAATAATCCTTTTGTGCTCATCTAGAATTTTATCAGATGCATTTGTTATGCAGTTTCCACATAAAAGTCCATGGTATTATTTTTATTATTGCAAACTGAGCCTTTTAATCCTTCTAGTCTGTGATGGTTTGTTTTGTTTGTTGTTCTTAGACATAAGAAAAATTGCATAGCTGTAGATGTCAAGGGTACATGACTAAAATAAAATTAAACATGGGTGTTTAGCTCTGTCTTGAAGTTTAATTAAAAATTCCCAACAGTTTTCATATTTCACTTAGCACAGACACAAACACAAAGACACGTTTAACTTTAATACATTTATTATAACTTTTTGTATTGTAAAAATCTTTGAAAATAAGTGTGTATTGTGTGTATAATCTATACTGTCCATGTGCTTTTAAAATAAAGGGATGCAGAAACAAAATTGTGCAGAGATTGAAAAGTCTATATATATTTTAATTAACTAATGAATATTATATGAAGAGAGCTGCCTAATCAGAAACAGATAGCTATAGTATAGTAAGCAATTGTAAATAGTTCATGAGAAGGCAATTGCTAAATAAAAAAACGAGTAACTTCCCACATAAATGGATGAAACAAGATAGACTCCATAGTGTGACGGATCACTATAACCATGGATTACCATTCCCTTTGTTTATGCATTCAACTATATGCTCAGGGCATTGCATTCCCCTTTATTTTATTTCTCCCTGTGATTCCCTTACCAAACAAGCAGTGTGCCACCTATTAACATTATGTACTCAATACACTTCGTACTCCTGAACAATCGAAAAAGTTCGAAGTGGTCGCCATTCGACATTCAAATATGTAGCAGCGGCCATCTTAAGCTGCGAGTACTATGAACGGTGTTTGGTTGTCGAGTTCATGGAACTCAAATCGGACATGCAACGGCACAAACACAGCAAAAGTTTTACCTTCCATGGATGTAAGAGTATTCCTGGCTCCAAAACTTAACAATAAATGTAGACTCATTAAAGATCTCAAGGACATAGATCTGGAACTCCAGGATTTATCTTTTAAAATGAGATCAATATCTCCCATTACTTCTTCAAAAAACAAGGAGTTTGGCTCACCTTGATAGATCTAAGTGAGGCTTATTATCAAATTCCAGTTCATTCTCAACACTTCAAGTTCCTGAGATTCTTCATAGTAGGCACACCTCTACAATTCAGAGGTCTCCCCTTCGGTCTAACTTAGATCCCAGAACATTTTCAATTTCCTATCTAAGAACACAAAGTCTTAGGATTTATAACTACTTAGACGACATCCTGATAATAGCAGCATCTTCAAAATGTCTGTAACATACACAAACATGGCCCTGCAATGTCTGAAAGACCATGGATGGATCTCTGGATCTCGCCAGATCATTTATCTTGCAGCATAGATCAATACCATGAATGCCTCTGTGAAAATTTCTGCAGACAGAAGTTTTCGAGATCATAAAATGTTTTTAACGTTTCTGAAGAAGACAATAATAGCAATAAAAACAAAGTGTATAAGATTGGTTAAAACAGTAAATAAGGTGCTACAATCACCTATGTGGGTCACTCCACCACATAAAAGTGCAATAAAATAAAATCAAAATATGGTGAGAGCACACTCAAAGACATACATATTACCACACATGTACATGGAATAATCCTTTAAATGAAACAAAACAGGAAAAAACATATGGTAATAACGTAATAACCAAGTGGAAACTTAATTGAAATCAGTCTCACTCACATGTTGCTGAGCCACTTATCACCTTTAGTCTGGTTCAGACTAAAGGTGTTGAATGGATAAATGTAGATGGTCTCAGGATATCAAACAGCAGCTTCCTTATTGTTCTTATAGTACTCCCACAGATAATTCAGGATTCAGGATATCAAGAATTAAATATTTATTGAACAAAACAAATATAAAAAGACAGCTGATAAAGAGCCAAAAATGAGAGTCCACTACAATAAAAAAAGTACTTGATGCCTTTTGGCATTAGCCTTTTTCAAAAGTATAAAATCCAATCTCTGTGCCCCAGGCGTTAAATAAGCCAGTGTTGGCACGCTTTTTCAGCGGTAAGCACCTCCCATTTCTGTTTTTGGCACCAGGACTGCATCCTTCATCCTGGCATCCATTCTGTTCCTCTTCTTCCGATTTCCACTTTCGTCAGTCATGACATCATGACGCTCTCCTCCGTATTTGTGTCATTATGTAAAAGGCTGGAAAACAGTCACATAGTTCATATAGACAGATGTGCCCTCACTCAAAATGGAAAATTGGCATTTCAAATGGGCAAAAACTGGACATTGAGCCAAGATAGAGTAAATGGTCATAGATCTAAATAAAAATGAATATATAGTATTCCTAACTACATATAGTGAAATATAAAAAAATAGATTACCATAGAAGACTGAAAGAGTAGAGGGTAAATTACCATTCCTCTAAAATTCCACCCCCGGTATACCCACAGCAGTGAGAATGACTCATAGGGCCAGAAATAATAAATGAAAATACTTATTATATCTTTATTAAATTTTACTTAAACTTAAATTAATAGTGAAACACAAATTCAAACCTGCTGGTGATATTAAAAAGGAAGACTTGATGCAGCATATATGAAATCTCCTGATATATCGAAGTCGCTGTTACTCAATAATAATAGAAAATTAACTTGTACAGTCAAAATATTTTAGTCAAAGAAGTCGTCAGTTGGAGGACATTCTATTGAGACTTAAATGGCTAATAGTGAACAGCACTCTATCTGAATAATAGGACATTCTAAATGCAAAGCAAAGAAAACAGGACAGGAAAACCTGAATATGTTTAGCTTCTAGTGTTGCGGTCGCCGGCCCGCCGCGACATGATGAGCTTACCTGCTCATCGGCGAGCCGGCAACCGCTCCCCCAGGTCTTCCGGGCGTTGCTCCCAAATTACTAATGGCGCTGGTCGCGTCCATCTCTAGCTCCGCCCCCGAAAATTATAATAACGTGCGCGTGACGTCACGAATTCAACGCACACGCACGTTTTGGGGTCAGAGGTCGCCCTCTAACCAATCAGAGCATAGAGAGGGATATTTAAATCCCTAACTCTCCCCAGTACCTTGCCCTGTCGTGGTTTCCTGTTCCTGGTTTCCTGAGAGTGCTTTATCTTTGTGAATCTGATTTTCTGGTATCCTGATCTTGGCTTTTCCCTGGTTATTCTAAATTCCCTGACTTGGCTTGTATTAACGGTATTGTGTATTTTCTGGCTTCCTTGACCTCAACTTTCCCTTTGACCATTCTCTGTCTCTAGCGTATTAGTCCGGCCAGTCTAAGGTCCGGTTTACGCTCTGTCCTTTTATTTTCCTTTTCCTTCTTATGTATATGTTTACATAGTTTCTGCGTGCTGGACCACACTAGTAGTCGTGACATGACGAAAGGGCAATTGATCCTACGGAACTATGCAAACATATGATTGCCTGTGAGAATAGGGTGGAGGATATGGACCACAGGTTAGATCAATTTGCCCAGGCATTTCAGACCTTGCTACAGAGAACTGCTTATTTGGAGGCACCTCCTGTACCACCTGTGGTTCCGCCACCTGTAGTGGCTCCTGTGGCACATAAACCTCCATCCATAACCCTTTCACCTCCCCCTCGTTTTGGAGGTGATTCTAAAGAATTTAGAGTTTTTTTTAAACCAAATTGAATACCACTTCGAAGCTTCCCCCACTTCATTCCCTACAGATAGATGAAAAAATCTATAAACCAATTAACAGTAAAGGCTTTAATCTGGGCTAACCCCTTATGGGAAAGTGGAAACTCCGTAGCCCATGATTACAGTGTCTTCCTAACAGCATTTAAGGCTACTTTTGAGCCTAAAGGAAGAGAAAAGAATGCTGCCAAAGCCCTAATGAGAATAAAGCAAGGCAGTCGCTCTGTAGCTGATTACGCCATAAAGTTCAGAACATTGGCGTCTGAGGTTGACTGGACCAATAGTGGTTTGGTGGCTGCTTTCTCAGAAGGTTTAGCTGAGAATATACAGGATGAGACCGCAGCTAGAGACCTTCCGGTCAACCTTAATGACTTTATTGCTTATATGATAGATATTGATAACAGGCTCAGAGAAAGAGAGAAAAACAAACAACGTAATAGACGTCCTAACTTGTCCATTGCCCCTCATTTCTCTAACCCAGTGGTGATTAGCCAAGCTCCACCTCCAGAATCTGAACCCATGCAATTGGGCATTACTAGACTCACTGAGGCAGAGAGGCAACACAGACGCAATGAGGGGTTGTGTATGTATTGCGGAAAAAAAGGACAAAGATTTTCATGTCCAGTCCGGCCGGAAAACTTGCACACCTAAGGCACGTTCGGGGACCGACCTTAGGTGTGATGTATATGTCCCCTAAATTGACTAAGAACCGTTTCCTTATAAGAGTTACCATGTCTTATAAGAAAACCGCTGTACAGTGTGAGGCTATGATTGACTCTGGGGCAGCGGAGAATTTTCTAGACAAAGAATTCTCTGCAAAGTTTCTCCTGCCCTTAAGACAGAAAGAGAGACCCATAGCAGTAGAGGCTATTGATGGGAGGCCCCTTACCCAGCCTCTCATCACACTGCCGATCACTGTCTCAGTGGGTATTCAAAACTCTGAAGAGATGGTTTTTCAAATCATATCTTCACCTACGTGTCCAATAATACTTGGTTTCCCTTGGCTCCAGAAACACAATCCACGTTTAGATTGGGTTGAAGGAGAGATTGTGAGTTGGGGAGAGAGATGCAGAGGTGTTTGCTTAAAGCAGGTGCCACAACCAATTGGTACCATCAATATTCCCATTGCACCTCCCCTAACCACAGAAATCCCACCGCAGTATCTGGATTTAAAGGGGGTGTTCAACAAGGCCCAGTCTTATCACCACATAGACCCTATGACTGTGCTATAAATTTCTTACCAGGTACTATGCCTCCCAAGGGAGTAGTATATGCACTATCCCCCCAAGAAAACCTTTGTTTAGGGGAATATATAAAGGATGCTCTCAGAAAGGGTCATATCCGTAGATCCTCCTCACCTGCTGGGGCTGGGTTCTTCTTCGTTTCTAAAAAAGAAGGAGACCTACGCCCTTGTATAGACTATATTCAACAGGTTGAAAGGAGCTCGAGTCTTCACTAAGCTCGATCTCAGAAGTGCGTACAACCTAGTAAGGATTAAGGACGGTCATGAGTGGAAGTCCGCATTTAATACTAGAATGGGACATTACGAATACCTGGTTATGCCGTTTGGATTATGCAACGCTCCAGCGGTATTCCAGGATTTTATCAATGATGTCCTTAGAGAATACCTCCACGTGTTCGTTTTAGTGTATCTAGATGACATTCTCATCTATTCCCCAGACCTAGAGACACATCACGAACATGTGAGAACAGTACTCAAAACCCTGTTAATGAACGGTCTCTACTGTAAGCTAGAGAAATGCCAATTTGACCAAATGGAGATACAATTTCTCGGATATGTTATATCTCCGTCCGGTTTCAAGATGGACCCCCACAAGCTGGAAGCAGTCTTACAGTGGCCGTTGCCCAAGGGCCTTAAGGCTACACAACGCTTCATAGGTTTTGCGAATTATTACCGCAAATTTATTAAAGGTTTTTCTTCTGTAATTTCTCCTATTACCAACTTAACCAAAAAACTTAAACAAAAAAGGAGCAAATTGCAAAACATGGCCCAAAGAAGCGAGAGAGGCATTTGAACAATTAAAATCTTTATTTTCTTTAGCACCTGTCCTGACCCATCCCAATCCAACCAAGCCGTTTATTCTAGAAGTAGATGCGTCAGAAACGGGAGTAGGAGCCATTCTGTCTCAGAGAGAAAGTCCTGATGCGCCTTTACATCTCTGTGGATTTTTCTCTCGCAAACTCACTCACACCTGCAGAGAGAAATTATGACATTGGGAATAGGGAACTTTTGGCCATTGTACTTGCCCTTAAAGAATGGAGACATCTCTTGGAAGGAGCCACTTCTGATTTTTACCGATCATAAGAATTTGGCTTATATTGGGGACGCTAAGAGATTGTCCTCTCGTCAGGCTAGATGGTCATTGTTCCTCTCCCGATTAAATTTTGTTATTACTTATAGGCCTTCGACCAGGAACATTAAGGCAGATGCACTGTCTAGACAATTTGAGACAGATGAAGCTCCTGAACAGGAGGTATTTCCTATCAGACCTCCAGAATGCCTCATTGCCACTACAGTTTCCGAAGTGTCTTCTCCACTCTTCTGTGTCATAATAGCAGATCAAACTCAGGCACCCGTGGGGAAACCTCTGCATAAACTGTATGTTTTACCACCATTAAGAAAAAAGGTACTTGATTTATTCTATGATAATCTCACAGCAGGCCATCCTGGAGTCCATAAAACTCTTTCTGCTATCTCCATGACGTTTTGGTGGCCTACACTTAAGAACGACATCAAAGATTAAGTTGGGGCATGTCAAATATGTGCCATTTCTAAAGGCCCTCCTAGGTCACCTCCTGGACTGTTACAACCACTGCCCATACCTAATGCTCCATGGACCCATTTAGCCATGGATTTCATTGTGGAACCACCCAGCTCAAACGGGTTTAATACAATCCTTATGGTCATCGATAGATTCTCAAAAATGGCACATTTTATACCTCTTAAAAAATTACCATCTGCTCAATAACTCGTACCGATATTCTTGAGAGAGATCTTTCGGTTGCACGGAGTGCTCAAAAACATAGTATCTGACAGAGGTACCCAATTTATTTCTAGGTTTTGGTGTTCCTTTTGTAAACAATTGGGTATCGAACTCTCATTTTCTTCAGCATACCACCCTCAAACTAATGGCGCAGCAGAGAGAGACAATCAGTCTTTAGAATCCTATTTGCGCTGTTTTATTAATGCCAATCAGTCTAACTGGTATGACCTCTTACCCATGGCTGAGTTCGCCAGGAATAATGCGACTCATGAATCTTCTAATCACAGTCCATTTTTTGTAAACCAGGGTTATAACTACACGGTTTTCACTTCTGAATTTTCGGATACCGATATTCCCGCTTTGAACACTAGTTTGGATTCTATTCGTGGCACTTGGAATTCCGTTTATTCAGCTCTACAAAAGGCATCAAAACGTGCGAAGGTCCATGCTGACAAGAGACGGGGAATCAATCCTGTCTATCAACCGGGTGACAAGGTGTGGTTATCCACACGCCATATCAAGCTTAAAGTTCCTTCCATGAAATTTGCCCCTAGGTACATAGGTCCTTTTCGAGTCCTCTGACGTATCAATCCGGTGACCTATTCCTTGGCACACCCTGCCCATATGAGGATTGCCAATTCATTTCAGGTATCTTTGCTCAAGCCTCTTACTTGCAATCGATACACTAGAATGTCTACTCCTCCTCCACCTTTGGTAGTGGGTGACCAGGAGGAATACGAGGTTCGTTCTATACTGGACTCCAAAATTTCCAGAGGTATCTTGTCCTATCTTGTTGACTGGAAAGGGTATGGTCCTGAGGAACGTTGTTGGGTTCCTGCTGACCGGGTTCATGCGCCCCATCTTGTCCGGTCCTTTCATGACCGCTTCCCTCTTAAGCTGGGTCCTCCCCGCCCGGTGAGCGGTCTTCGAGTGGGGGTACTGTTGCGGTCGCTGGCCCGCTGCGTGGCACGGCCGTGCCTGACCGACGCAACCTCGCCGACAGCACGAGCTTACCTGCTCATCGGCGAGCCGGCAACCGCTCCCCCAGGTCTTCCGGGCGTCGCACCCAAATTAAAGATGGCGCTGACTGCGTGGTCACGTCCATCTCTAGCTCTGCCCCCGAAAATTATAATAACGTGCGTGTGACGTCATGACATCAACGCACATGCAATATCCATCTCTATACTCTGACCAATCAGAGTATAGAGAGGGATATTGAAATCCCTAGCTCTCCCCAGTACCTTGCCCTGTCGTGGTTTCCTGTTCCTGGTTTCCTGAGAGTGCTTTATCTTTGTGAATCTGATTTCCTGGTATCCTGATCTTGGCTTTTCCCTGGTTATTCTGAATTCTGGTTTCCCTGACTTGGCTTGTATTAACAGTATTGTGTATTTTCTGGCTTCCTTGACCTCGGCTTTCCCTTTGACCATTCTCTGTCTCTAGCATATTAGTCTGGCCATTCTAAGGTCCGGTTTATGCTCTGTTCTTTTATTTTCCTTTTCCTTCTTATGTATATGTTTACATAGTTTCTGTGTGCTGGACCACACTAGTAGTCATGACACATAGTTAATAGTTGCTTATAAAGGGTATATATGTATATGAATACTCCAGTATAATCACCAATGGTATACCCAATATATAATGACAATGTGTATGTGTCTCGATACTAAAACATACAATAAACCCAAATTGAAAACCTAAAGCCACAGGTCCTCAAAATATATTGCTCAAAGGCAACTTGCAGGTAGGCTAAAAGCCTAATATACTGTCTTAATTGGTTCAAATCTATTTAACCCTCAGGTGGAACATAGATATTAAGGGGAAAAGGGCAGTTAGATTTGTTCCTGGGAAGGCATAAGAAATAAGAAATAAAAAATAATAATAGATAAAAAATAATAATAATAAATTATAAATGTAACTGCCAAACTCCGAAAGATTGTCTAGATAGGTATTAAGAGCAATAATTCCCAAATTCCATCAGTCTACCCAGATTAGTACTGAACACACCTGAGCTATCTAAGAGAATGTATATCCTTATCTAAGAGGCTGTGTGACGAGACCAATCTCGCCACATTGCATTGGAGAAGCCTGGTTGCTCGCCTGTTGCCTTTGATTATGGCCCCATGTTAAAAGGCTTGATTTTCTCCTGCAAAAAATTGTTCTTTTAAAAGCTCGGCTTGTTTAATGTATTCTTTATTTTCAGTACAATTACGTTTGAGTCTTAAAAATTGTCCTTTCGGAATGTTATTTAACCAAGGTTTGAAATGGCAGGAAATACAATAAATAAAACTATTAACATCTACTGACTTAAAAAAAGTTCTGCTTTTGATCTGATGATCTTCTATATAAATAGATAGATCTAAAGATTGATTTGGGAGGAACTTATATCGTAAGTGTAATGTTCCATTCATTAACATTAAGAGAATCTATGAAACGTTTTAAAGACTCTTCACTGCCTTTCCAAATAATGAAAATATCATCGATGTAACGTTTGCAGAGGAGCAGATTTGCTCCAATGTCTTCTCTGGAATGAATAAAAAGTTCTTCCCAGTAAGACATAAAATTATTTGCATAACTAGGGGAAACCTGGTCCCCATTGTTGTACCTTTAATCTGGAGATAAAATTTACTATTGAACCAGAAAATTATTATTTTTTTTTTTAATCATGTTTACAGGGAGTGCAGAATTATTAGGCAAATGAGTATTTGGACCACATCATCCTCTTTATGCATGTTGTCTTACTCCAAGCTGTATAGGCTCGAAAGCCTACTACCAATTAAGCATATTAGGTGATGTGCATCTCTGTAATGAGAAGGGGTGTGGTCTAATGACATCAACACCCTATATCAGGTGTGCATAATTATTAGACAACTTCCTTTCCTTTGGCAAAATGGGTCAAAAGAAGGACTTGACAGGCTCAGAAAAGTCAAAAATAGTGAGATATCTTGCAGAGGGATGCAGCACTCTTAAAATTGCAAAGCTTCTGAAGCGTGATCATCGAACAATCAAGCGTTTCATTCAAAATAGTCAACAGGGTCGCAAGAAGCGTGTGGAAAAACCAAGGCGCAAAATAACTGCCCATGAACTGAGAAAAGTCAAGCGTGCAGCTGCCACGATGCCACTTGCCACCAGTTTGGCCATATTTCAGAGCTGCAACATCACTGGAGTGCCCAAAAGCACAAGGTGTGCAATACTCAGAGACATGGCCAAGGTAAGAAAGGCTGAAAGACGACCACCACTGAACAAGACACACAAGCTGAAACGTCAAGACTGGGCCAAGAAATATCTCAAGACTGATTTTTCTAAGGTTTTATGGACTGATGAAATGAGAGTGAGTCTTGATGGGCCAGATGGATGGGCCCGTGGCTGGATTGGTAAAGGGCAGAGAGCTCCAGTCCGACTCAGACGCCAGCAAGGTGGAGGTGGAGTACTGGTTTGGGCTGGTATCATCAAAGATGAGCTTGTGGGGCCTTTTCGGGTTGAGGATGGAGTCAAGCTCAACTCCCAGTCCTACTGCCAGTTCCTGGAAGACACCTTCTTCAAGCAGTGGTACAGGAAGAAGTCTGCATCCTTCAAGAAAAACATGATTTTCATGCAGGACAATGCTCCATCACACGCGTCCAAGTACTCCACAGCGTGGCTGGCAAGAAAGGGTATAAAAGAAGAAAATCTAATGACATGGCCTCCTTGTTCACCTGATCTGAACCCCATTGAGAACCTGTGGTCCATCATCAAATGTGAGATTTACAAGGAGGGAAAACAGTACACCTCTCTGAACAGTGTCTGGGAGGCTGTGGTTGCTGCTGCACGCAATGTTGATGGTGAACAGATCAAAACACTGACAGAATCCATGGATGGCAGGCTTTTGAGTGTCCTTGCAAAGAAAGGTGGCTATATTGGTCACTGATTTGTTTTTGTTTTGTTTTTGAATGTCAGAAATGTATATTTGTGAATGTTGAGATGTTATATTGGTTTTACTGGTAATAATAAATAATTGAAATGGGTATATATTTGTTTTTTGTTTAGTTGCCTAATAATTATGCACAGTAATAGTCACCTGCACACACAGATATCCCCCTAACATACCTAAAACAAAAAACAAACTAAAAACTACTTCCAAAAATATTCAGCTTTGATATTAATGAGTTTTTTGGGTTCATTGAGAACATGGTTGTTGTTCAATAATAAAATTAATCCTCAAAAATACAACTTGCCTAATAATTCTGCACTCCCTGTATTCCCTCGATTAAAAAAATCTGTTTAAGTACTGGAAATATCTCCAAATTTAGTTAAAAAAAATGTCTGGTGGCCTTGCAACTTTTCTCATGCTGAAT
>OW240915.1:172664990-172708844 GCA_933207985.1 Pelobates cultripes | reverse complement strand
GTTGGTGTAGAGGCTACTCACTTCACCATGTGGCCATAATAAATATATCTTCCCATTTAAAATTATTTAAAATATTTAAAAGACTAATATTGTCTTTTAAGTATGCTTCACATTGCTTTACCGGGCTTGTAAAAAATAATCAATATACTGGGATAATGGCGATAAAAGGGATCCAATGCCAGACACTATTGGTCTTCCCGGTGGATTATTAGCATTTTTATGGAGTTTAGGGAGAACATAAAAAAATGGAATTCTTTGGAATTGAACATCTAAAAAAAATCTAACTCTTTTTTAAATTTAGAAGTCCATCACATAATCCCTTGTTTAAAAACATCATAATAATTTTTAATTCTTACCAGGGTGTTATTAGAGAGTTCCATATAAGTGGTTTGATCTCGTAGTTGGTTATATATTTCTTTCACATATTTTTCCTTTTGCCAAATGATTACTCCTCTCCCAATATCTGCTGGTTTCACTACAATTGTTTTGTCACTCTGGAAATCTTTAAGTGCTAATTTCTCTTTCCTAGTCAGGTTATCTTGATGTTTATTTACAGGTTTAATATTTCTA
The DNA here is from genome assembly GCA_933207985.1 of Pelobates cultripes. Taxonomy (NCBI): domain Eukaryota; kingdom Metazoa; phylum Chordata; class Amphibia; order Anura; family Pelobatidae; genus Pelobates; species Pelobates cultripes. The sequence continues at coordinate 172,708,274 of OW240915.1, read as the reverse complement.
AGTTCCTTTATACATAATTTTTCAAATACTTTAATTGAATCAGATTTTAAATTATTTGGGCAAAAAGTAGATTTGTTTTTCTTCAATGTAGTGTGTTTAAAGATATCTTTATCTCCAGCATTTCCTTTGTATGGAAAATTATTAAAAAAATATTTTTAAATATAATTTTCTTATAATATGATTGACACATAAAAACGATTCAAATTGATTAATAGCACAACTAGGAGTGAACTTAAAACCTTTATTTAAAATTTGTATATGTGAATTTGTAAAATTTTTGTGAGCTAGATTAAAAATTCTAAAACTATGTCCTTTTTCTTTAAAATCTATCTCTTCTATATTTTCTCTTCTTTCTTCCTTTTCTCATCTTTTCTGTGCTCTATTTCTCCCTCTTCTAATTCCCTGTATCTTTTTATTGGGGTATGTAACGGACCGTTTTGCACAAAAGGGGAAAAAACCGCTTAGACGATAATCCCCTTTTAGAGACAGGCACAGCTACTGTAGAATCACCAAAACTCACGAACTGAATACAAGTGAATGCTCCAAACTCGCGAACGGCATACAAGGGAATGGTCCAAACACTCGAACTGCATACAAGTGAATGCTCCAAACTCCCGAACAGCATACAAGGGAATAAGGTAGCACTCCAAATACACGAACAGGAACCATACGAATTGCTGCTACCAGACGAACAGGAAAAGCTCCCAAGCGGCTTACACTCCTGGCAATCAGTCCTTAGCAGCATACAGTAAATCCCCCCAAAGACGAGACAGAGCTCCGTGTTGAGGGTCAAGCAGTGGTCTGTTTAATGAGGGCTACCTGCCCAGTATTTATGCAGGTCTCCCACCTGGTGGACACTCCCCTAGGGGACCAAATGGGAGACTGTGACAAGGGACAGACAAGTATACAAATAGGACACACAGTCACAGTATATTCCCACAATGCATCCTGGCTTCCTCCCCTCTGCCCTGGGAGATAATTGGGAAGTAACTCAATTATCTCCCAAGACAAAGGCAAAACTCCATTACACATGTGGGAACACAAAACCAGCATAATACTTTAAAATACATAAAATAACATTTACTACATAAACCACAGACATGTAACATATCCCCAGATAGCTCAGGTCTGAGTGCACATTATTAGGTGAATGGCACTCAGACCACACAAATACAGTTTAATCGCCATGGAGCCAGAGTCTTTACACAGTCAGTTTCATACGAATGGGCTCCATGGGATTCCTATCTGGGGTATAAGACATTCACACAAAAATACCGAACACCGGGTCATTCGTGCGCTTTCACCGAACAAGAAGGGAGGTCGGCGGCTTCAGCGGTGTTCGCGCAAAACTGTGTCCGATTTTAGTTCCATGAAAATAGAGGCGAACACCGCTGTTCATTCGTATGGTTTAAAATGGCCGCGACCTCGTGTTCGGGATACGAACGGCGGCCACCCAGCGTTCATCAATTAAGCTGCGGTTAACCGCAGCTTCAGGGAGGTTAATTGCCGGCACACTCCAGCTCCCAGGTGGTCCAGTCATTCGTACGGTTGTTCGGTAGATTGAAACTACCGAACAACTGGCAGAAAAGCACGAATACAGCTTTTCTGCATGGAAAAAATAAAGTCTTTTAAAAGGGGGCCATAGTCCAAAGGCAGCAGGCGAGCAACCAGGCTTCTCCAATGCAATGTGGCGAGATTGGTCTCGTCACATCGCTCCCCTTTTCCCAACAGACTAACAGGGTATCTGACCTCCTGCCGGTCAGTGCCCTTGTTAGTCCAGCAGCCCACCCACAACAAATAATCAACAGCACAGCCCACCCACAATAAATGGTTACTACACCTGGGTAGAGAAGAAGCTTGTCCATGTCCAGGTGCCTCACCACGGCTGTGCTGGGTACGGGTATGCTGACTTGGTGGGTTGCTGCGTGGGCAGAGACCAGCGGCACTCTGCCCTGTTGCCAGCGCTACTGGGAGGGTAGCCTGGTTGAAGCCTGGTTGTTGGAGGGGGAGACCGACTGTCTCCCCTTTAACACACCGCTCTGCTGCTGCTGCTGGAGACTGACTGTCTCCCCTTTAGATGCACAGTCCTGCTGCTGGAGACCGACCGTCTCCTGCCTTTGGCTAAACAGCCCTGTCGCTGGGGGGCAGGACCGACCGTCCCTACCCCCTGTGCTGGCAGTGTAGAGACTACGGTCCCATCTGCACAGATGTGGGGCTTACTGTCTCCCCCTGGTACATTAAGCTGCCGCTGGGGAGAGGGAATAACAGGCTCCTCTCCCATACATACTTCCAGCTGCGGGGGAGAGAGACCGACTGTCTCTGCTCCCAATACAGAGTCCTGCTGCTGGGGAAAGGAGACTGGGCTCTCTATTCCCGGTAGGACACTCTGCCGCTGGGGAATGGAGACGGGGCTCCCAATTCCCAATAATCTGTGCTGCCGCTGGGGAATGGAGACTGGGCTCCCAATTCCCAAAACATCATACTGCCGCTGGGGAATGGAGACTGGGCTCCCAATTCCAAAAAAATCACGCTGCCGCTGGGGAGGGAGGACACTGCTCTCCTCTCCCTGTACTTCACACTGCCTTCCCGGCATATCACTCTGCTGCTGGAGGGCAGGAACAACTACCTCTGCCCCCTGTAACTCAGCCTGCCGCTGGGGAGGGAGGACACTGCTCTCCTCTCCCTGTACTTCACACTGCCTTCCCGGCATATCACGCTGCTGCTGGGGGGCAGGAACAACTACCTCTGCCCCCTGTAACTCAGCCTGTCGCTGGGGAGGGAGGATACTGCTCTCCTCTCCCTGCACTTTACACTGCCTTCCCGGCATATCACTCTGCTGCTGGAGGGCAGGAACAACTACCTCTGCCCCCTGTAACTCAGCCTGCCGCTGGGGAGGGAGGATACTGCTCTCCTCTCCCTGCACTTTACACTGCCGCTGGGGAATGGAGACTGGGCTCCCAATTCCCTGCAGGACCGGTGGAGAGACCTCGGTCCCATCTCCACCGGCCACCTGGGGTTCTTCCCAGTAAAACTGTACCATCTCGTCCCCTCTCAATGGGTCTGGCTCTGTCATGCTGCTCTCCTGCTGAGCCTTCTCACTGTATTGGAACAGCTGCTGGTAGCCCTGTTCTAGCTCCATCTCCCGGGTCACCAGGTGGACCAGGTCTTGCTCAATTTTGTGAGCGTCGTCCCAGTCATACCTGCTCTCCCTCCACTCCCAGAGATCACTGAACTGGGCTTGTGTAGGGCTCCCAAATTCGAGCTCTGCAAAGGACTCCCATAACAAGCCAGGACCATCAAACTCCTCTCCCTCTGGCTTGTCATGCTCAGCTGTCCAGGGTATATACTGTGCCATATACCACCAGAGCGCCTGGTAGGCATCTTCTAGCCACAACTCCTGCCATACTAGGTGTTCCAATTTCCTCACCCATTCCTCCAGGGGCTGCTCTCCCAGGAAGGGCATCCGCAGGGCTACTCGCTTCTGCAACCGCTGGTCTTCCTTGGGGAGTCTCTTGCCCCGCTGGTACTCCACAATACCCAGTGCCTGGTACCAGATGCCTTTACGGACTGCATCTCGGTCATCCATGGCACCCTCGTCATACTCCACTGCTGGTTCCATCTCGGTGCTGTCAGGGTCGCTGTACTGGGACATGCGTTGCCCTCAAATTGTAAAAATCCAAAGAAATGGTGTCTCCTGTAGCTGTCCTGTTTGTGGTGTATCACCAAATTAATATATATATTACACAAGGTTCGTCTACATTAAAAGGTATTTATTAAAAGGCAACAACACAATATTATAAATGTATCACAAACACACAGCCCAGACCCACGGAGCAACAACCCTTTTTAAATCTATCTATCTATATAGTAATCCCCTTCCCCACACGCTTGATCTCACCCACGGTTAGGCCTTCACATCTAGTAATGGCTCACTGCTACAAGTTCAACATTACATCCACCAAGGAAGAAAAGGAAGCAACAGAGAGTAACATGGTTCACCATGCTAGCACATGGCGTCTGCACATCTGCTCTGCAGCACAGCCAAGAAGGAACAGAGAGGAATGGAGAAAGGGGGAAGTGGTTATCTCTTTCCTGACTTGTAAAGGTATTGAATTACCAATTAACATTTCAAAAGGGTAAAGCTTATCCCACTGTAAGAAAAGCAAACATGAGCTTGGTCACATGACCCCTGGTCACCATATTAGTTTGATGACAGAATGTCACCACATTCCCTCACTTTTTCTTCTCTTATGTTGAGCACATTTAAAAATAATAATTTATCCCTTCTATCTAAACTATGAGATCTGAAGTAGGAAAGGGGAGCACAGGAATTATAGTGAGTGATATAAGCAGGGTGAAAGAAAACAGTCAAATAGGGGTTGCATCACGCCACATTCCCCCACTTTTTCTTCTTTTATGTTGCTCCGTTATCTAGTTATCCCTCTAGTACAGGAAAACCTAGTGGGAGCAAAAACCTGATATACAGGAGAAATTCAACCCACCGTCCCTCCGGAATAGTTCCCTCAGCGACATAAGTTCTCCTGTACTTTCCTATGGCTGTCAATTCACATGTTATACAAAGTGTCACAAAAAAACAGAACTTATAGAATGTAGGTGAGAGTGTGTGTGTGCAATGTAAAACTTTATTGAAGAATGTGTGTGAGAGAGAGAGAGAGAAACAAAAAAGAAACAAACAAAAAAAATATCCCCCTTTTCAAGTTTCTTCCTCATCTATTTCATTGCCACACAAAAGTATACTAGCGGCAAAGTTTGTAGGACTGGATGTGGTATTTGCAGAATTCCATACTTTCAATCCAGTTCCGACTCCTCCCAGTAGAGCTGTAAATTGTCCCATTTTTCCTGACACCCTGCTTTGCCTAAAACACTGTCGCCGTTGTTCTGGACACCTTGGAGGAATAGAAGGATTATTAAAATATAGACTGTAAACTTTTCCCTTATTTGGAGTATCTTCTGGCCGTATTGCCTGTCTCCCATCCCTACTGTGATACAGCGTATACTTATCCATCCTGTAACAAGGATCCACTACGATCTTCTGTTGACACACATCATCATCCTAATACAGCTTTGCCTTGCTCTGTGGGAACACTAGATCTCATCATTAGAAAGGAATAGCTAAATGAGAGACTGGAAGACTGAGAGAAAGAACAAAACAAAAGAAAAACAGACATACATACGGATGTAGAGAGCAACACAAAATTATGAGTGTTATTGATTGCTGGGACCCCCCAATTGGTCAATCTTTTCCTCCTCTCTCAACTGTTCCCTCAGCGCTTTCACGTCTGCCTCCAATCTTTCAGTCTGTCTCTTTAGGTCCCAGTAGTCTCTATTCCCTTCTTTATTCCTCCAATTATCCCAATTCCGTCTATTGGTCTGATGATCATCCCATCTATGGTTCCTTCTCCAATTATTCTCCCAATAACTGTTCCTGTTGTTTCTCTGTTTTTCTCCCCAATTGTGATTTTCCCAGTTAATATCTGTCCTTTTTAGCCTCTCCCAGGTATTTTTATTATTCCAATTATTATTGATTACCTTAGGCCCCTCCCATCTATTCCTCCAGTTATCTCCCATTACATTACTTCCTTTAGAACTGTCCCTATTCCTATGGTCCCTCTGTGGATCTCTCCATCTTTTGTCAAAGTCCTGTTTTGGTCTCCAGTTCTCATTATCCCTCTTGCTCTGGGGTACATCCCACCTCTGGCTTCTCCATTTACCATCTAAATCTCTACCAGAGTCAACCTTGAATGTTCTTGTGGATGAAACAGGGAAGGCCTGTTCTGAGAAAGGATGCTTGATCCACCAATTGTCCGCTCTAGTTAGTACCATTTCTAAGTCTGCTGGTGTTGGATCAAAAAGCCTGACAAATTCTTGACACTCCCAGGGAAGGGCTTCCATTACTTTAGTAATATGTTGTGGTGAGCCCAAGACCAGAGGCTGTTGAGGTTGGCGTAGAGTATACCAGAACAATATCCTTTGAGCTACCTCTCTAGGACCATCTGCTGGCCTCATCGTAATATTCGCTATTTCTTTCTCTATGCTGAGTAGATAGAAATTAGTTTCAGCAATTCTTCCTGCCTGATCAGACACACTGTTATTAAATCCACATAGTCTGCTAGCCAAAGGACCCATAGCATATTCTAAAAGTTCTGTCCATTCCTCTAAGTTTAAACCTCCTTTTTTAGCTCTATTTGCTCCCCTCATAAACCAGTGTGTAAAAGTATTAAAGTTATTTGGCATACTTCCCCACCATTTCTGGAAATTTTCTTTGTCTGTGATTGACATAGTACTTGTCTGTCTAGAGAAACTAGTAGGCATTTCTCTTGCATTAAAGTGTTCAGTTATTATTAAAGGGGCTTGTGGGACACAGTTAACAACCGGCGCATTTCCCTTGTGTTTGGTTCCGAGCACTGGTTCTGTACCTTTACATATAAAATGAGACTGACCTGGGCATACTTTAGGAATCTCCTTATCCCATTTATTTATGTTTTCTGTAGTTTTCATTTTATATTCCATAACTAGGTTTTGGAGTTCAGTGATCTTAGCACTATATTCATCTCTCTGTTGTTCTGTTTCCTTTAATTCCTTCTCCAACCCCTCGATCATTTTGTTTGTTCTTAGGGCAGCTATTTTAAAACAATCTCTTTCATCAAGAGCATCTTCCATTTTATTAGTGGTTACTAAATTAGCTTGCTGCAATTCGAGTACCATGCTTGCCAAACCCCCTATTGCAGCAACAACCGCTTGTGCCACCAAGCTTTTCCTTTTCTTAATATGGCACTTTTTATTAGTAACAATCTGTGTCAAAACATCCATGAAACATTCATATTTTCCACAATTGGGGCCTGCTGGTTCTGGAAGCTCATATGGTCCATCATGTTTGTCAATGTCATTCCTAAAGTACTCTAGTACTTCTGCAGAAAAATACTTAGTACCTAGATATGACATTTTAAAACCGAGCTCTCCCTAGGTCTTTAATCGAAATAGACCAGCAGACTAAGGGAAAAAAAAACAACAACACGCTTTTAACAATGGGATTAATTTAAAAAAACCTGAAACTGGCTCCAAAGAGATTGAACCATTTGAGAAACTTAATTACATTAACCTATTCAAACAAACTCTTGTCTTTTAAGAAAAAAACTTCACAGTCTCAATACAACAAATGCCCACAGGCAGCAAAACACAAAACCACCCTTCTGTCTTTGTTTAAGTGCAGTATGGGGGGTCTACAAATAAACAGAATGATTTAAAGGAACGTATGGGAACTGGAAAATACCTGACTGTAACTTCAGCACAATGATAATTCCCAACCATATAACACACCTTTACCTCAAATACAAACTGTTCATTTTCTATTAAACACACTCCAGTGTAAAAATGTAGCCTGGCTAAACAATAGCCACCACACTGTATTAGCCCCAATACCTTTATCATGTAAACACAATGCTCCTACCCAGAATTCAATGGTTCAAACAGACAAAAGATAATCACCCAAAAAAACAGTTTGCTATTTAAACTTAGAATGCAGGGAAGCCACAAAATGTATAAAATGTAACATCTAAAAACAATTACAATATATTCAGTTTAGTTCTAGTTAGTTGCAACAGGAAAGAGACAATACAGCACATGGGCTATTAAAAATGGCCGAAACATCAATAGTACCAATACAGTGCAACTATTCAATCTTCCCCTTTAACCCCTTAAGGACACATGACATGTGTGACATGTCATGATTCCCTTTTATTCCAGAAGTTTGGTCCTTAAGGGGTTAATCACCAATACTTTAAAAATACTAGGCCTGAGCTATGGTAGTCAAAACACAACAAACTCAGGTATTTGAAACACACAAAAAAACTAATATATTCAAAATTGAGGCCTGATGCCCAAGCTTGTAAATTAAAATGGAGGTCTGCACTAGGATACAAAGGAATCAAATTAGCATTCAAATACAAAAAGAAGCCGCATGGAAGCCTACTCTAGTGTATTCAAATGCAGGGCTAGGCCTGTACTCTGATAGTCAAAGCACAACAAAACTCAACTCAGATATTTGAAACACACAAAAAAACTAATATATTCAAAATTGAGGCCTGATGCCCAAGCTTGTATATTAAAATGGAGGCCCTAACTAGACTCCACACACAATCAGTCCTTGATTTCCCATGCAGAGGATAATTAAACAAAGTACTTTTTTTTTTTTCTCCCCCAAACAATAAATCTGACTATCTATTACTGTGTTATTACCTCATAAATAACCTTTGTAGAAGTCTAAAATTCGTGGTCGCCAAATGTGGTGTATCACCAAATTAATATATATATTACACAAGGTTCGTCTACATTAAAAGGTATTTATTAAAAGGCAACAACACAATACTATAAATGTATCACAAACACACAGCCCAGACCCACGGAGCAACAACCCTTTTTAAATCTATCTATCTATATAGTAATCCCCTTCCCCACACGCTTGATCTCACCCACGGTTAGGCCTTCACATCTAGTAATGGCTCACTGCTACAAGTTCAACATTACATCCACCAAGGAAGAAAAGGAAGCAACAGAGAGTAACATGGTTCACCAAGATAGCACATGGCGTCTGCACATCTGCTCTGCAGCACAGCCAAGAAGGAACAGAGAGGAATGGAGAAAGGGGAAGTGGTTATCTCTTTCCTGACTTGTAAAGGTATTGAATTACCAATTAACATTTCAAAAGGGTAAAGCTTATCCCACTGTAAGAAAAGCAAACATGAGCTTGGTCACATGACCCCTGGTCACCATATTAGTTTGATGACAGAATGTCACCACATTCCCTCACTTTTTCTTCTCTTATGTTGAGCACATTTAAAAATAATAATTTATCCCTTCTATCTAAACTATGAGATCTGAAGTAGGAAAGGGGAGCACAGGAATTATAGTGAGTGATATAAGCAGGGTGAAAGAAAACAGTCAAATAGGGGTTGCATCACCCCACATTCCCCCACTTTTTCTTCTTTTATGTTGCTCCGTTATCTAGTTATCCCTCTAGTACAGGAAAACCTAGTGGGAGCAAAAACCTGATATACAGGAGAAATTCAACCCACCGTCCCTCCGGAATTGTTCCCTCAGCGACATAAGTTCTCCTGTACTTTCCTATGGCTGTCAATTCACATGTTATACAAAGTGTCACAAAAAAACAGAACTTATAGAATGTAGGTGAGAGTGTGTGTGTGCAATGTAAAACTTTATTGAAGAATGTGTGAGAGAGAGAGAGAGAGAGAGAGAGAAACAAAAAAGAAACAAACAAACAAAAAAAAAATATCCCCCTTTTCAAGTTTCTTCCTCATCTATTTCATTGCCACACAAAAGTATACTAGCGGCAAAGTTTGTAGGACTGGATGTGGTATTTGCAGAATTCCATACTTTCAATCCAGTTCCGACTCCTCCCAGTAGAGCTGTAAATTGTCCCATTTTTCCTGGCACCCTGCTTTGCCTAAAACACTGTCGCCGTTGTTCCGGACACCTTGGAGGAATAGAAGGATTATTAAAATATAGACTGTAAACTTTTCCCTTATTTGGAGTATCTTCTGGCCGTATTGCCTGTCTCCCATCCCTACTGTGATACAGCGTATACTTATCCATCCTGTAACAAGGATCCACTACGATCTTCTGTTGACACACATCATCATCCTAATACAGCTTTGCCTTGCTCTGTGGGAACACTAGATCTCATCATTAGAAAGGAATAGCTAAATGGGAGACTGGAAGACTGAGAGAAAGAACAAAACAAAAGAAAAACAGACATACATACGGATGTAGAGAGCAACACAAAATTATGAGTGTTATTGATTGCTGGGACCCCCCAATTGGTCAATCTTTTCCTCCTCTCTCAACTGTTCCTTCAGCGCTTTCACGTCTGCCTCCAATCTTTCAGTCTGTCTCTTTAGGTCCCAGTAGTCTCTATTCCCTTCTTTATTCCTCCAATTATCCCAATTCCGTCTATTGGTCTGATGATCATCCCATCTATGGTTCCTTCTCCAATTATTCTCCCAATAACTGTTCCTGTTGTTTCTCTGTTTTTCTCCCCAATTGTGATTTTCCCAGTTAATATCTGTCCTTTTTAGCCTCTCCCAGGTATTTTTATTATTCCAATTATTATTGATTACCTTAGGCCCCTCCCATCTATTCCTCCAGTTATCTCCCATTACATTACTTCCTTTAGAACTGTCCCTATTCCTATGGTCCCTCTGTGGATCTCTCCATCTTTTGTCAAAGTCCTGTTTTGGTCTCCAGTTCTCATTATCCCTCTTGCTCTGGGGTACATCCCACCTCTGGCTTCTCCATTTACCATCTAAATCTCTACCAGAGTCAACCTTGAATGTTCTTGTGGATGAAACAGGGAAGGCCTGTTCTGAGAAAGGATGCTTGATCCACCAATTGTCCGCTCTAGTTAGTACCATTTCTAAGTCTGCTGGTGTTGGATCAAAAAGCCTGACAAATTCTTGACACTCCCAGGGAAGGGCTTCCATTACTTTAGTAATATGTTGTGGTGAGCCCAAGACCAGAGGCTGTTGAGGTTGGCGTAGTGTATACCAGAACAATATCCTTTGAGCTACCTCTCTAGGACCATCTGCTGGCCTCATCGTAATATTCGCTATTTCTTTCTCTATGCTGAGTAGATAGAAATTAGTTTCAGCAATTCTTCCTGCCTGATCAGACACACTGTTATTAAATCCACATAGTCTGCTAGCCAAAGGACCCATAGCATATTCTAAAAGTTCTGTCCATTCCTCTAAGTTTAAACCTCCTTTTTTAGCTCTATTTGCTCCCCTCATAAACCAGTGTGTAAAAGTATTAAAGTTATTTGGCATACTTCCCCACCATTTCTGGAAATTTTCTTTGTCTGTGATTGACATAGTACTTGTCTGTCTAGAGAAACTAGTAGGCATTTCTCTTGCATTAAAGTGTTCAGTTATTATTAAAGGGGCTTGTGGGACACAGTTAACAACCGGCGCATTTCCCTTGTGTTTGGTTCCGAGCACTGGTTCTGTACCTTTACATATAAAATGAGACTGACCTGGGCATACTTTAGGAATCTCCTTATCCCATTTATTTATGTTTTCTGTAGTTTTCATTTTATATTCCATAACTAGGTTTTGGAGTTCAGTGATCTTAGCACTATATTCATCTCTCTGTTGTTCTGTTTCCTTTAATTCCTTCTCCAACCCCTCGATCATTTTGTTTGTTCTTAGGGCAGCTATTTTAAAACAATCTCTTTCATCAAGAGCATCTTCCATTTTATTAGTGGTTACTAAATTAGCTTGCTGCAATTCGAGTACCATGCTTGCCAAACCCCCTATTGCAGCAACAACCGCTTGTGCCACCAAGCTTTTCCTTTTCTTAATATGGCACTTTTTATTAGTAACAATCTGTGTCAAAACATCCATGAAACATTCATATTTTCCACAATTGGGGCCTGCTGGTTCTGGAAGCTCATATGGTCCATCATGTTTGTCAATGTCATTCCTAAAGTACTCTAGTACTTCTGCAGAAAAATACTTAGTACCTAGATATGACATTTTAAAACCGAGCTCTCCCTAGGTCTTTAATCGAAATAGACCAGCAGACTAAGGGAAAAAAAACAACACGCTTTTAACAATGGGATTAATTTAAAAAAACCTGAAACTGGCTCCAAAGAGATTGAACCATTTGAGAAACTTAATTACATTAACCTATTCAAACAAACTCTTGTCTTTTAAGAAAAAAACTTCACAGTCTCAATACAACAAATGCCCACAGGCAGCAAAACACAAAACCACCCTTCTGTCTTTGTTTAAGTGCAGTATGGGGGGTCTACAAATAAACAGAATGATTTAAAGGAACGTATGGGAACTGGAAAATACCTGACTGTAACTTCAGCACAATGATAATTCCCAACCATATAACACACCTTTACCTCAAATACAAACTGTTCATTTTCTATTAAACACACTCCAGTGTAAAAATGTAGCCTGGCTAAACAATAGCCACCACACTGTATTAGCCCCAATACCTTTATCATGTAAACACAATGCTCCTACCCAGAATTCAATGGTTCAAACAGACAAAAGATAATCACCCAAAAAAACAGTTTGCTATTTAAACTTAGAATGCAGGGAAGCCACAAAATGTATAAAATGTAACATCTAAAAACAATTACAATATATTCAGTTTAGTTCTAGTTAGTTGCAACAGGAAAGAGACAATACAGCACATGGGCTATTAAAAATGGCCGAAACATCAATAGTACCAATACAGTGCAACTATTCAATCTTCCCCTTTAACCCCTTAAGGACACATGACATGTGTGACATGTCATGATTCCCTTTTATTCCAGAAGTTTGGTCCTTAAGGGGTTAATCACCAATACTTTAAAAATACTAGGCCTGAGCTATGGTAGTCAAAACACAACAAACTCAGGTATTTGAAACACACAAAAAAACTAATATATTCAAAATTGAGGCCTGATGCCCAAGCTTGTAAATTAAAATGGAGGTCTGCACTAGGATACAAAGGAATCAAATTAGCATTCAAATACAAAAAGAAGCCGCATGGAAGCCTACTCTAGTGTATTCAAATGCAGGGCTAGGCCTGTACTCTGATAGTCAAAGCACAACAAAACTCAACTCAGATATTTGAAACACACAAAAAAACTAATATATTCAAAATTGAGGCCTGATGCCCAAGCTTGTATATTAAAATGGAGGCCCAAACTAGACTCCACACACAATCAGTCCTTGATTTCCCATGCAGAGGATAATTAAACAAAGTCCTTTTTTTTTTTTTCTCCCCCAAAAAATAAATCTGACTATCTATTACTGTGTTATTACCTCATAAATAACCTTTGTAGAAGTCTAAAATTCGTGGTCGCCAAATGTGGTGTATCACCAAATTAATATATATATTACACAAGGTTCGTCTACATTAAAAGGTATTTATTAAAAGGCAACAACACAATATTATAAATGTATCACAAACACACAGCCCAGACCCACGGAGCAACAACCCTTTTTAAATCTATCTATCTATATAGTAATCCCCTTCCCCACACGCTTGATCTCACCCACGGTTAGGCCTTCACATCTAGTAATGGCTCACTGCTACAAGTTCAACATTACATCCACCAAGGAAGAAAAGGAAGCAACAGAGAGTAACATGGTTCACCATGCTAGCACATGGCGTCTGCACATCTGCTCTGCAGCACAGCCAAGAAGGAACAGAGAGGAATGGAGAAAGGGGAAGTGGTTATCTCTTTCCTGACTTGTAAAGGTATTGAATTACCAATTAACATTTCAAATGGGTAAAGCTTATCCCACTGTAAGAAAAGCAAACATGAGCTTGGTCACATGACCCCTGGTCACCATATTAGTTTGATGACAGAATGTCACCACACTGTTGTCTGTGGGAACGATCCCGCCGCTTGCCACCAATTGTAACGGACCGTTTTGCACAAAAGGGGAAAAAACCGCTTAGACGATAATCCCCTTTTAGAGACAGGCACAGCTACTGTAGAATCACCAAAACTCACGAACTGAATACAAGTGAATGCTCCAAACTCCCGAACGGCATACAAGGGAATGCTCCAAACACTCGAACTGCATACAAGGGAATGGTCCAAACACTCAAACTGCATACAAGTGAATGCTCCAAACTCCCGAACGGCATACAAGGGAATAAGGTAGCACTCCAAATACACGAACAGGAACCATACGAATTGCTGCTACCAGACGAACAGGAAAAGCTCCCAAGCGGCTTACACTCCTGGCAATCAGTCCTTAGCAGCATACAGTAAATCCCCCCAAAGACGAGACAAGGCTCCGTGTTGAGGGTCAAGCAGTGGTCTGTTTAATGAGGGCTACCTGCCCGGCTTTTATGCAGGTCTCCCACCTGGTGGACACTCCCCTAGGGGACCAAATGGGAGACTGTGACAAGGGACAGACAAGTATACAAATAGGACACACAGTCACAGTATATTCCCACAATGCATCCTGGCTTCCTCCCCTCTGCCCTGGGAGATAATTGGGAAGTAACTCAATTATCTCCCAAGACAAAGGCAAAACTCCATTACACATGTGGGAACACAAAACCAGCATAATACTTTAAAATACATAAAATAACATTTACTACATAAACCACAGACATGTAACATATCCCCAGATAGCTCAGGTCTGAGTGCACATTATTAGGTGAATGGCACTCAGACCACACAAATACAGTTTAATCGCCATGGAGCCAAAGTCTTTACAGTCAGTTTCATACGAATGGGCTCCATGGGATTCCTATCTGGGTATAAGACATTCACACAAAAATACCGAACACCGGGTCATTCGTGTGCTTTCACCGAACAAGAAGGGAGGTCGGCGGCTTCAGCGGTGTTCGCGCAAAACTGTGTCCGATTTTAGTTCCATGAAAATAGAGGCGAACACCGCTGTTCATTCGTATGGTTTAAAATGGCCGCGACCTCGTGTTCGGGATACGAACGGCGGCCACCCAGCGTTCATCAATTAAGCTGCGGTTAACCGCAGCTTCAGGGAGGTTAATTGCCGGCACACTCCAGCTCCCAGGTGGTCCAGTCATTCGTACGGTTGTTCGGTAGTTTGAAACTACCGAACAACTGGCAGAAAAGCACGAATACAGCTTTTCTGCATGGAAAAATAAAGTCTTTTAAAAGGGGGCCATAGTCCAAAGGCAGCAGGCGAGCAACCAGGCTTCTCCAATGCAATGTGGCGAGATTGGTCTCGTCACAGGGTATATATATATCTTTCCCTTTCTTCCAAGATGAATCCTGGTCTAAAAAAAAGATTTTCCTTTTCTAAATTCCTCAGTTTTTCAAAATGATTAAAAAGAGAAATATTGGGAGTTTGCTGACCTGGCAAACCTGGTCCTCTACAAACGTTACATCGATTATATTTTCATTATTTGGAAAGGCAGTGAAGAGTCTTTAACCCCTTAAGGACCAAACTTCTGGAATAAAAGGGAATCATGACATAGTTACATAGCTGAAAAGAGACTTGCGTCCATCAAGTTCAGCCTTCCTCACATATGTTTTTGCTGTTGATCCAAAAGAAGGCAAAAAAAAAAAACAGTCTGAAGCACTTCCAATTTTGCAACAAACTAGGAAAAAATTCATTCTTGACCCCAAAATAGCAGTCAGATGTCTCCTTGGATCAAGCAGCTATTACCCCACTAATTAGAAATTATATCCCTCTATGTTATGTTTTTGCAAGTATTTATCCAATTGCAGTTTAAACATCTGTATAGACTCTGACAAAACCACTTCTTCAGGCAAAGAATTCCATATCCTTATTGCTCTTACTGTAAAAAAAAACATTTTAGATGAAATCTCCTAATCACAAATGTCATGTGTCCTTAAGGGTTTAAAACTATTCATAGATTCTATTAATATTAATGAATGGAACAATACTCTTACTTACTATATAAATTCCTCCCAAATCAGTTTTCTAGATCTATCTTGTTATATTAAAGATCAACAGCAAAACTTTTTTAATTTTTTTATTTTGTCATACTTAACAGTATACATGCGTTGTAACATATTTGTACATCAACAAGACAAGTGTGTAGGATACATCTGCGTGAACATTTAGTTCCATTGGATTTACAAGATAATTTACTGCTGTTCATACATAGGCTGTTTCTAGTGATTTGGTAAAACCTTAACAACATTGGGATGGGGTTGGTTCGACTGTCTGTCAGTGTTTTGAGAGTATGCATTGTGGTCTAGCTAGGTCACGAATTGTGGACCTTCAGAATCTTGTATCTGCTTTTAAGAATGAGAGCCATGGTTATCAGGTAGCCATAAAGACCTCATATTTATGTGTGAGTGAGTATGTGAGTTCTTCCATTCTACTTTTGTAATCCATTCTCAAATCGTAGGTGGTTGGCTTTGCTTCCATTTGGTCGGAATTAGGCCGTTCGCTGCTGTGAGTAGATGATTTATCAATGTTTGATCTGACTTGAGAATGTATTTAGGGTATAGCATAAACAGTAGAGTTTCTGGGTTATGAGAGAGTTTATACCCTGTGACAGCTTTTATTAGGTCTGTAATTTTCACCCAGTATTTCTGTATCTCTTGGCACGACCACCATATGTGGCTAATGGCACCCTCTGTGGTTTTACATCTCCAACAGAATTTTGTGGAGTTGGGGAAGAATTTATGTATGCGGGTTGGGGTAAAGTGCCAGCGTGTTATGTGCTTGTAGTTGCTCTCTTGGATGGTTGTGTTTTTGGAAGAGTGAAAAATATTGGTGAATATCTTACTCCAATCATCTGGGGTGAGTGTGATGTTAGGTTCCTCTTCCCATTTTTTGGTACAGTCCGGGAGGGTACGGTCTATCTCTGTTTGTATGAGTTTTTGGAAGAACGATAAGTGGCCTTTGTGGAGTTTATCGCTAAGGCTTAGTGTCTCGTATGTCGTGGGGTGTCTACATCCCTGTGCCAGTTCGGGTTTGGATTGTATGAAGTGTTTGATTTGTGTTTATCTGAACTAGAGAATGTCCGTTCTGTCTGGATTTGGCACAAGGTCCGTGTATGGGACGATTTCCTTGTCTTTCAAAACGTCTCGTAGGCGTAGGTGTTGGGTTGTCGTGGGGAATTTTGCGAAGGCTGCTTGATTCATCCCTGGTTGGAATTGGGGATTGCCGGTTATTGGGAGCAATGGAGAGGGATGAGTTGTAGTTGATGTAGTTGTTTTCCCTGATCTGTGTTTGAGGGTGGGTAATATGGTAGGGTGGAGGGTGTCAGTTCTTTTTAGTAGCTCTGCACCTGTTTCAAGCCATGGTATGGTGTTAAGAGGGGCTTGGAAGCTATGGGATTCTATTTGTACCCATTGCTTTCGGTTGTTGGGTCGCGTCCATTCATGAATTTGTGTCAGTACCGTTGCTTTATGATATGATTCTATGTCAGGTAGGCCTAGGCCCCCCTTAGTTTTGTGTTTTATCAGGTATCTGTATTGTATCCTCGAAAGATTTCCAGCCCAAATGTTTTTATTAATGAGGTGTTTTGTTTGGGTGAAAAATGAGTGTGGTATGTTGACGGGTAGCGTTGGTAGTAGAGGAGTTTTGGGTGTATTGACATTTTCAGGATGTTTACCCTTGCACAGCCACCCGAATTGTGGTTTGTTCCACTCTTTAAGGTCTGCAGTTATGCTGTCTAGGAGTGGTGGGAAGTTAAGCTCAAAAGTTTTTGTTAATGTGGAAGTGAGGTATATCCCAAGGTATTTGACCGAGTTAACGGGCTATCTGAATGGGTAAGTCATTTTTAGATGTATACGGGTAGCCTCTGTCATTTGGAGGGGTAGAATCTTTCTTTTACTCATATTAACCTTAAAATTAGAGACTTGATTGTATGTGTCTATTTCTTTAAGTATGTGCAGCATTGAGGTGACTGGGTTTGCGATGGTGAAGAGTAGATCATCAGCGAAGGCTGATACTTTATATTCTTGGTCCCCTGCTCGTATGCCTTGTATGTCTGGGTTGTCTCTTATACCTTGAAGGAATGGTTCCATCGTGAGTATAAAGAGAACACCCCTGTCTCGTGCCATTGGATATGTGTACTACGTCAGAGAGTTGACCGTTGACTCTGATTTTTGCCCCTGGGGATGAGCATATTGATGTTAGCCATGAGAGCCAGTTCGGGCCAAAGCCCATGGCTCGCATTGTTTCTAGCATTAGGGACCACTCCACCCTGTCAAATGCTTTTTCCGCGTCTATTGTAAGGATCAGGCTATGGGTCTGTAGTTTCTTTGCAATGTGGATTAGGTTTAGTAGTTTGGTTGTATTATTTTTAGCCTCTCTGCCTGGCACAAAGCCGGCCTGATCCTGGTGGATTAATCCCTGCAGTAGCGGTCTGAGTCGGGTAGCCAGAATTTTTGTAAAGATTTTTAGGTCCACATTAATTAATGTGATTGGGCAGTAACTGCAACACCCCTCGGAATCTTTACCTGGTTTTGGGTTTAGGGTCACGTGGGTTTCTAGGGCCGCTTTTGGTATGTGGGCGTTTTTTGTGAGTTGTAGGCTTTTGTAAATGGATCGGTCAGAATGTGGGCAAATGTCTTGAAGTATTTAGTTGTGAATCCGTCGGGGCCTGGGCTCTTGCCTACTGGGAGTTGTTTGATGGCCATTAATACTTCTTCTGTTGATATTGGGTCATCTAATGTTTGTTTTATGTTTGTGGGGATTGTCTGAATTACCCTATTTGTTATGAATTTTTGGATTTCCTCTATGGGTGGTGGGCTGGACCTCAGATTATAAAGGTTAGTGTAGTAGGAGTGGAATTCCTGCATTATTTCTGGTTGGAGGTGTGTGTTTTCCCCAGTAGGTTTCTTGATCTGGGATATCAAGGTTTGTTGTCTGCTTTTTTGTTGTGCTCTTGCTAAAAGTCGTCCGCATTTACCTCCCTGGGAGTAGAATTTGTGTTTGGTCCTCAGGAGTGAGTATTTGGTTTTGGCATTTAGGATTGTCTGTAGGGCGGATCGTTTTTCCACTAATTGTTTGTATATGTCTAATGTGGTGCTTTGTTTGTGTTTGTTTTCCAAGTGTCTTATTTCGTTTGTGAGTGTCGTTGCCTGTTTGTTTTTTCAGTTTGGACGCTAGTGCTATTATATGCCCTCTTAGTACTGCTTTGTGTGCTTTCCAGATTATTGTGGGGGAACTGGATGGAGTGGTGTTATCAGTGAAATAGTTGTGCATGGTTTCGCTTAAGGTTGACACATTGATGGGGTCATTGAGCAGAGTGTCATTCAGTTTCCAGTGAGCTCTTGTGACTGGGAGTGTAGGGACTTGTAGGGACTTGTAGGGACATGGTGAGTGTGCCATTGACTGACCATGTGATGGGTCCGTATTCAATGGCCTTTACTAGGTGTAAATGCCAGTGTTGGAGGAAGAACATGTCTAACCAAGAGTATGTTTGTTTGACTGTGGAATAGTAAGAGTAATCTTGTGCCGTGGGGTGTGTTATTCTCCAGCTGTCATATAGGAGTGCTTTATCTAGTAGTTGTTTCATTCTGGTGCGTGTTGTTGAGTTATATTCTGCTGCCTTGGAGGTTGTGTCTAAATCTGAGTCTAATGATATGTTGAAATCTCCCCCCAGAATTAGTACACCCTCTGAGAAGCTTTCTATTTTAGTTAGGTATTTGCGTAGACATGGGCCCTGTTTTGTGTTAGGTAAGTAGAGATTGACGAATGTCATCCTAGTGCTGCCTATTTGTCCCTTGACCATAATTAATCTACCTTCCGTATCGGTAAAGTGGTCGATGTGCATGTAAGATGTTTTGGCTCCTATTAGGATGGCTACACCCCTGGCTTTGGTTGCTGAATAGTTGCTGTAAAACCCAGATGGGTAGTGCTTGTTTCGTAGGTTGGGGACTTGATTTGCCTTAAAGTGCGTTTCTTGAAATAGTATGATATCTGCCCTCAGTTCGTGCATCTTGTTGAGGGTTTAGGCTCTCTTAATCAGGGTGTTTAGGTCCATGACATTCAGTATAACCACGGTTATAATGGCCATTTGTGTGTTAGGACAGTCGAGTGTTCATGTGGTACGTGTGGCAAGAGTGGGGCTGGGTTATTGGTAAGGGGAAAGAGTGAAAGAAACAAAAAGAAAATAAATCAACAATATAAACCTTGAACTTTAAATTATATACAATTTTTCTAGATCACCTACTGAGCGAGCAATGGAGAGTTTTGATGGTTGGTGAGGAGTAGGCCTCTTCGATCAGTGGCTTTCCCCAAGATTGCTTTTTAGCTTTGGGGATACAATAAGGCACCGCTTAGGCCTTTTAGGTCGCGAAGGGTGGTCTAGTCAATCGAGGGGGTGCGGGAATTAGTTTTTCGTGGCGTGGTGGTAGCCATAGGGCAATTAGTTGGTGTTTCAGGCATATTTGTATATTTTTTGGGGGGAAGTTCGATTCCGCCGCTTGCCACCAGTTGTAGTGGACCTAGGTTAACCTGACTGGTTACCTCTGCTAATTCCCTTCCTTTAGCCAGCCGGGAACAAGTTAGGGCATAAGGAGACCCATGTTCATCCCCCCAAGTAACTGGACCCAGGGAAGCACTCATTAATTACTTCCCTTGCAGTTTCACACCTATCTTATGAGTGTGAGTGTTCTGATTAATTGGTATGCACATTCTAATGGGGCACTGGGGGGGTCTTTGTTTAGGAAACGAATGAGGTGGGAAACATTCCATGAATGCTCCCCCTGGCGGCGTTCGTCTATACGAACAGCGGCCACCCAGGGAATCACTCATTGTTTCCCTTGTGGTTAGCAGTTTTGACACTTAGGTTGCAAGGTGGGAACATTCTAACCTAACATTATAAATGAAGGAATGGGGTGGTCCCTGTTCAGGAGGTGAATGAATTCCCTTTGTGGAAACACTCCCGAATAAGAAGCGGGCACAATAAGCGAACATACACGGGGAATACATGTACAAGAGAGGGAAAACCCACAAACAAGCATGGGTGACACCAAAACATATACACCACCTGGAGCAGAAAGCTGCAGTGAATTCCAAATTAGTCTGAAAATCTTACACATCACACTGACTGGAACACTAACAGCAAACGGTTTAATATTTTAAAAAGCCACTTCTACTATTACTATAGAATAATGACATTTCTTAATTAGAGAATCACAAAGGTTAA
The DNA here is from genome assembly GCA_933207985.1 of Pelobates cultripes. Classification (NCBI taxonomy): domain Eukaryota; kingdom Metazoa; phylum Chordata; class Amphibia; order Anura; family Pelobatidae; genus Pelobates; species Pelobates cultripes. Next base: position 172,687,592 of record OW240915.1, on the reverse strand, counting down.
ACTGGTTCACTTACCACAGAGAAATCAGAAAGAAACCCTGAATCTCGCATAACAGGTCTATTTGTCAATTTTAGTGACTAAAAGCTTCTAATCTTGCAAGGGTTTGATGGTAAGTATAGTTTTCTCTATAACAAACAGGTCACCCCATCCATCAGTTATATCTGAGAAAGTATATATAGCATATAAAAAATCAATATCTATAAAGAAATAAGTACCAACACTACCCCGCTTACTGCTTCATGACAGTCCACAAACAGTTAATGAACCACTGTAATTTATCCCTACCAAACCTTGACTGTTAGACTAAATGCCCATCAGTAGAAAAAATACAATCTAAATAAAAAAAGTCAGCAGCTTGACGTGTTTTGGAGCTCCCATGCATCTTTGTCAAGAGCTTTTGGAAATGTAGGCAAGAGGGAGGTAGGAGGATCCAACAGAAGGCGGGTCAATGTTAGTTGCTTAAATAAGGGAGCCAGCTGAAATTGTGAAACACGTGATCGTCTGCGGCGGCCATGTTAGAGGCTTAAATAAATATGGTATTACACATCCTTTTAATAAGATTTTACTTAGTATTTTTTATTTTCCTTCATCCCCTTTTATGACTTTTTATATGCCATTTTGCACTACTCCCCCTTTTATTAGTATTTTTTACACCTCTCTTTCCCTGTAGGACCTTTGTAGGACCTGTTTCCAAACCCTCACCAGTTTCAGATATGGGCAATGTGATTACAAACGTGACTCACGGATTTGGTCAATACCATGTTTATTCATGCCTCCAACATGGCCGCTGCAGACAATCACATGTTCCATAAGTTCGTCTGTCACTCTAGCTCTGCCCAGTATCAGCCCAGATTAAATTAGAGTCATCCTACCATCCCGTTGCCTACATTCCCCATAGACCCCTTGGGCCATTTCTAGTACATATAACTTGGCACTTTTTTGGTGCATCACGTGATTTAATTTATTAGACTGTTTTAGGTGCTCTTAAATCCTTATACCCTTTGTTTTAGTTGCCTATTAGGTTACATACTTCCCCCATTCATTCTAGTCTTGGATAGGCTTTCTACATGTGTATGTTTTCTACAAAGTCTTGTGATCATGAATGCAATCACGTGACTATAATGTCGTTTTACCACGATTTTCTATTTTCATTTGTTTGGTGACCCTATTTAACCCTGCATGCCTGGTACTATTGTTATTCCACTTGACATAACCTTTTTACAACATGGTGTAGATTATATACTTTAATTCTGTTTTTGTTTTATCATAAAAATATTATTTGGCTTTTACCTTCTGGTGTTGCCATATATTATATGCTTTTGCTATAATACTATTTTTTTACTTTTATTTTATATTCTACTAGGCATCCAGAGATTATTTTCTACATCCTTGATGAGTGGGCAAAGAATTCTAGGTGGGGATTACACCACTCAAGCTTCATACATTGATCAGTCTAGCTGCTCTTAAAATTTTATGTATAGGTTTAATTACTACCTACCTATACAGAGAACACTATATTATACTTAAAATTGTAAGTATAGTTTTAATTACTATCTATACAGAGAACACTGTACTATTTTTTGTTGTTGCTTTTTATGGCCTTCACTGTACTTATCTTGCTGCTGAAATTCACTCTAAGACACCTATATATCCACAAGTGTTGATCTATACCATTACATTCTGCATATACGGAATGGTTTTAAGCTCCATTCCATGTGAGCTAGCAATTACTTGGAATGGGCAAAAAATTGGTTTGGTTTGGTTTGGTTCGGAAATTCAGGTAAGAAAATTTTTTGTCACTTCAGCAATTTGGGACTTCGGAACTTGGAACATCTGTAGGGCTCCCTAACCGTACCACTACCTCTAACCCTGCCACTATGCCTAATCCTACCCTTATCCCTAACCCTCCCCCTAACCCTACCCTTAGCCCTGTCATCATTCAAAGCACTTTGGCACTTCAGCAATTTGGTTCAGTTTCTGCACTTCTGAAATTCTACACTTCGTAAATTCAGAAATTCGGCATTTCAGACATTCGGAAGCATCCAAATGTCCAAATTGCCCGAAATTTTTCTGAATTCACATTTGGAACGAAACAAATTGTACATTTCTAGCGATTAAACATCTGTGTATTGCGTGTGTTTCACCATTCCCATTCTTGCAAAATCACAATGTTATGAATTTCGACACTTCGTAAATTCAGAAATTCAGCATTTCAGACATTCAGAATCATCCAAATGTCCAAATTGACCGAAATTTTTCTGAATTCACATTCAGAACAAAACAAATTGCACATGTCTAGCAATTAAACATCTGTGTATTGCGTGTGTTTCACCATTCCCATTCCTGCAAAATAACAATGTTATAATTTACAAAATTAAAGTGGGGGAAAGGGGCACATGCCACATTTGAGTGCATATAGTGTTACGTTACAAAGAACGTTTAGTCTTGAAGGTGATTCTATTTTAGTTGGTTATTGCTAATTCAAATTCCAAAACTGTTGTTTGACTTAGCATAGGAATTAGCTATGTTTGTACTCTGTATTTTTCTCATTTGTCATGTCATTGATTTTGAAGTTCACAGGGACTAAATTAATTATCCCTGTCCCTTGTTTGCACATGCAGAAGGTTTCCCACGGAAATCCAGTGGAGAAACTTGGACAATATACTGGGTGTACCAATAAAACTAATAATGACATTGTTACTGATCCCAGTAGATGAGGCACATATCATTTTAGTTAATATTGAACCAGTTATAGTTGTTATGTATTTTCTTTTATGTATTAATCACTCTGTGGCCTAACATGAGAAACAAACCATACAGTGATTATAATATGATACATAATCTTTATTGTGACAGTTTATTTATTTAACACAAGGTGGCAGAGAGATACCAAAAACTGTCATGTTAAAGTACCAAATTAATTGTACATATCAAATATAAAAAAGCATTAAAATCAAAAAGGATTGCTTTCTTTAATAAATTTTACCAAATTTACCAATTTTACCAAATGTGAAGCGCGTGTAGATTGGGGGCATATGGATCTATGCATCATTCAAATATAGAATGCACACAAATTACAATATTTCAGGTTAAAGAGGCCTTTCTTTGCAATGTGCTTTTATTGTATAACTAAAAATGCAATGCAAGCTATTCATTTATTGTAAGTAATTTGTGTAAAATGTATATCAACTAATTTCTTGACTTCATTTCTAAATTTCTAAAGCTAGAAACTCATGTTAATGGGCTTTACTAAGCACCAAAACAACTTTAGTTTAACAAAACAGGTTTGACGTAAAGGTCATGCTCCTACAGTGTCATTGCTCAGTTCTCTTCTTGTTTGAAATTGAATCATTTTGCATATGCAGCCCTAGTCACTCCTTTCCATAATCACGATTAAATGTATTGATTTATGTATTGATTATGGTGCTCGTATCATATTTTTAGACTTTTCATAGGCAAATATTAGTGCATATTTGAAAAGCGATTGTGACCAAAACTAAATAGAGGTGAGGTATAATACCAATCTGAAAAAAGTCAGAAAAGTAACACTATTAAAACATGCATTTTCGGGCATCAAGAGACCATGACAGGTCTATGACTTATTTGTGGTATGGACTTAAAACAGCATTGAGTGTTAATTCACTGGTTAGTGTCTGAGAAATTACATCAGAATATGTGTAATCAATGTCATAGTAACAACTCATTAGCCTGCATCTCTGTAATATGACCAAGCTACATTATAATTCGAAAAAGGACGCCGAAACAATCTCCAGGGGTTGCTGTATCTCTCATTCAGAGAGAACTTTCCAGCATTTGAGTGCTGAACTGCCCTTACAGGTGAAGTCAGACTGATGTGCAATGATATAGGTTTACTATGAAATGGCACAGGTGAGCAAAAAACATTTTGAGATCTGAAGGGCAAGCTATTGAGTTTCTTTAAGCTTTTACCCATTCTTAAGGTTCTTATGTTCTCTGTTTTTGTTAAAATACATTTACTTGGCTCTCCCCAAGTTAAAAGGGTAATCCAGATATGGACCCCGTGCTTGGTATGCCTAGAAAAGAGTCAGCTACACCTCAGCTACATCTACAGGCTTTTGTCCTTTCTCAGAGTTCTCCTATTCTCTATTTTTGTTGTAACTAGAAAAAGGGCCCAATACTGAGTTATCAATGTCACAAATAGCACCAGAATGACTCAAAGTGTCACAACATGTGACATGCTGGTGTCAAGTCATGTGGATGAGAAGTAGTTAAACTCTTATACAGTTAACTAAGTATGATATTTAATAATTAAGCTCCTAGATATAAGTAGAGTTAACCTTTTATGGAACTAAATAATCAGAGACAGAAGACAATGCAGTATTATAACCCTGTATATACAAAGGTTATAACCCCTTCTTAGTTGAGTGGGGAATTGACATTCTTTACCTTTAAAACATTGTCCATGTGGCAAGGACAACTCTTTGGAACCTTTCCTAGGTTCTGTATAGTCCAGCAGATGCCACTTTTTATTTATGTCTTTTAAAAGAGAGAGACAATCCGAGTGTGAAGGAGCCTATACATCATGTAATAATTTTTATTTTTTTAAATAACTTTTCAATTGCCAAACAGAAAAGTTAAATGTTATTCTACTCTCTGTTGCAGCAATGAGATGGTTAATTGTTGTGGCACACTATCCTACAGAAAGCCCTTGTACATTGTTTTGTGAGAATTTTTAAGCAATGATTTAAAATTATGAAGATATAGGCAATCCAACATCCACTGTTCACCCTAGTAAGAGAGCCTTCTAACTACAGTGATTAGTAGATTTGTAAAAATTGCTGCAGTTGTAATCCTGCTTCTCTATTTGGATATTCAGATATAAAAAGAGAAATTTTCACGTTCTGTGAAAGTGCTGTGTGAAATCTGTCCAACTTGTGCATGCTTCATGCATAATTAGAATGGACAGCTCTTTCTTTAACTGGAGCATGAGTGATCCCAGGCCATACACATCCACTCATTACATTTTTGCATTTAATGATTGAATATGGGTCTATATTAAGTATACTTGTGCTATAAGCTCCTACTGAACTGTAATTTATGAGATATGAAATACTACATGAATGAAAATGAGAGGCTTTTGATTTATGGAGCCTATTCCATTGCAGGGATTGTGTCTATTGTTATCATGTGCAAGTGCCACAGCTTTTGAAATATTAAAGGGAAGATTTGTATGTATGTGTTTGTTTGTGTGTTTGTGTGCTTGTTGATCATATGTTTAACTACATTAGATATAAAATGCATTAAAAATAGGAAATCAGTTCCTGACTATCATGTCCCTTTAAGGAATGTTATCTTTTTGAGTAGAATTGCTTGTAAGAATTATAGTGGAACTAGTTTCCAATTCATAGTGAATGCACGAGATGAAGGACACATTATAAGTTTGTTCATTAAGTAAAACTACCTCTAAAATGGTGCAGTATTTTTATGGATTGGAACTGAGGCAAATAAAAGAGCCAAACTAAAGTTATGTTCACATGATGGATCAGCTGTTTAAGGTTCATAAAGTAACAGTTGTTCTTTAAAGATTTTACCCATTAGATGTTTAATTCAAATAGAAATTTATCACTACAATACTTCTTTATAGCAATGATCCCAGAAAAAAAGATCAACAGCCTGTGAAGGCATGAGTTTTCTCTTTTTTTTTTAGCCTTTACTAAAATGAGCTGAATTATCCATTTCATATTTTTCAGCAGTGCCGTCAGAAGAACAGTCAAGGTTCAGTTATCCTTTTCATTTCAAATCATATTTTGTGACAACTAATTCTTCAGATGTTACAAATCCGTCTTATATCAAAGACACCAGTAGTATAATATGTTTCATAAAAAGTTAGTATTTTCTGTGAACCTTATCACCTACTTTGTTTCCATATTTGCAGATTTACTAAATCTTTAACATACATGAAGATTATGTTTTCAATTGAATTCAGAAATACAAGTTAGTACATTGTACCTAGCTTCATATTTTTAAACAATCTTACCAAGGTATGCATTTGGTTTAAAATTTTTAAAGTGGAATTGCCACTACCACACATCCTAGATGTGAAAAAATAAAACAAAATGTAAAAATCTACATAACGTAGTGTCTACCTTTATCTCCCTGACAAAAAAATGGTATTGCCACCCATTGCACTTAGCAATCAGCATAGATAAAGTATAAAGAAGATGATAAACTAAACAATATTACTATTTATACTCCTTCTGTATAATTTGTGCCTCGGACTGAACAGGATTTTTATATCACATGCTAAATCTTTAATACTAATTTAAATAAAATGGAAGATTAAATGAGAAAAAGGTTAAAATAAGTTAAAGATGATGAATCATTAATAGTTCCCCTTTAACAAATTCATTTCTATCAGTGTGCATATTTTTTCTATTTTTTTATTACACTTTTTTCTAATTAGTATTATATTTCTAATGCAACATACTCTAATGCAACTAAATGTAGTTATTAAATGCAATTATATCCCCTTCCTGTGAAACGTGAGATATGTATATAAATATATGAATCGTGATCCTCCTAGCGTCCTCCCACATGTGCCTGGATTTTTTAGCATTTTTTTCCCTCTTTTCTCTGACTGATGGGTTTGATCATATTTATTTATAAGCTATAACTAGCATATAAAACTCACTAATGCTGCGATTTCACACTGGCATCTTATTTTCCTCCCACTCTTATATTTGTGAGGGTTTATAATGACATTAGGAAGTCTAGTATGATGGGACCCTGCTCTTAAGGAAAAGAGAATGTATTCCCCAAATCAAACCGATCCTCTTGATAGCATCATATTGTTTTCCTTAAAATAAAAACATTGAAACATAGAATATGATGGCATATAAGAATGTCATGCATGAAAAAGGGCATTCATTCTCGGGACAAGAATATAATTTTGCCTCTTTATAAATCACTGGTAAGACCCCATATTGAATATGCTGTGCAATTTTGGGCACCTGTTCTAAAGAAGGATATTATGGCACTAGAAAAAGTGCAGAGGCGGGCTACAAAATTAATAAAAGGAATGGAACATATCGGCTATGAAGAAAGGTTAAGAAATTTAAACCTATTTAGTTTAGAAAAACGTTGCCTGAGAGGGGATATGATAACATTATACAAATATATTCGGGGCCAATACAAACCATTGTGTGGAAATCTATTCACAAACCGGACTTTACATAGGACACGAGGCCATGCGTTTAGACTGGAAGAAAGAAGATTTCGCCTAAGGCAAAGGAAAGGTTTTTTTACTGTAAGAACAATCAGGATGTGGAATTCTCTGCCTGAGGAAGTGGTTTTATCAGAGTCCATACAGATGTTCAAACGGCTACTAGATGCATACTTGCAAGAACAGAATATTCAAGGATATAATCTTTCAATGTAGGGTAATAACTGCTTGATCCAAGGATAAATCTGACTGCCATTCTGGGGTCAAGAAGGAATTTTTTTCCTAGCTTGTTGCAAAATTGTGCTTCAAACTGGGTTTTTTTGCCTTCTTTTGGATCAACAGCAAAAAACAAATGTGAGGAAGGCTGAACTTGATGGACGCAAGTCTCTTTTCAGCTATGTAACTATGTAACTATATGTCTCATCTAGTCTGCCCAATTTTCTAAATACTTTCATTAGTCCCTGACCTTATCTTATATCTAGAATAGCCTTGTTCCTATCCCACACCAGCTTAAAGAGATCCTATAGTGCTAGGAAAACAAGCCGTTTTCCTGGCACTATAGGGTTAATAGGTCCCCTTCACCCTTGTGCCCCCCCTCCTGTGGCTCTGAAGGGGTTAAAACTCCTTCAGTTACTTACCCGAATCCAGCACCAGTGGCAATGGCTGCGCACACATTAGACCTCCCCATAGGAAAGTATTATTTAATGTTTTCCTATGGGAAAAATCTGATGCTGGAGGTACGTAAGGGCGTCCAGCATCAGATAACAGACCAAAAGTCCGCTTGGATTCTGGAAGCTCTCTAGTGGCTGTTTGGTAGACAGCTGTCTCTGCCCCTACCTGCTTGGATGACATCATCAGAAGTGATTATCTGAACCAATCACCATGTTTTCCAATAGGATTGGCTGAGACTGTCAAGGAGACAAATCAGGGGCACAGCCAGCACAAGTCAAATACAGCCCTGGCCAATCAGCATCTCCTCATAGAGATGAATTGAATCAATGCATCTCTATGAGGAAAGTTCATTGTCTCCATGTAGATGGTGGAGACACTGAATGGCAGTGCTGCATACTGTGCAACTCTGCCTCAGGAAGCACCTCTTGTAGCCATCTGAGGAGTGGCCAGTGGAGTTATCCCTTGGCTGTCATGTAAACATTACATTTTCTCTGAAAAGACTGTGTTTACTGCAAAAAGCCTGAAGGGAATGATTCTACTCACTAAAACAAATACAATAAGCTGTAGTTGTTCTGCTGACTATAGTGTCCCTTTAAGCCTTTGCCATTCTAATGTAATCTTGCTGTGGTAGTTTTTCTTAATGGGCATCATTAAGTAACAAAGTGAGAAAAAAATAAAATAAATGTGTGATTGTGCAAAAACAAATATCCTGTCAGCCTAGCATCTAGTTCAAAATTAATATATAGTATAAAAACAACATACAAATATTTTTTATTTTATGTAAAAATACATTTTATTTTACATAAAATAAAAAGTCCCCAAATCACTTCAATCCAAAAAGAGAAGCTAAATCAAAAAATATCACAGTCAGAAGATAGTATAAATAACTCACAAACCTCAAAGGCTCCTGGTCCAGATGCTTTTTCTTATTTGTTTTTTAAAACATTAAAAAAAATTATTATCCCCAATATAACAGCTACATTTAATGAAATTGCCTCATCAGGCAAAATAGCACGAGAACTATTAAGAGCCAATATAAAGCCTATTTTGAAACCCAATAAATTATCAACAGAAATTACCAACTACAGACCAATTTCTTTAATAAATATAGATATTAAAATAACTAAGCAGGAATGGCCTTCCTACTCATTAAAAATGTATACAGTGCTAATATTATTTCCCATATTCATAAATTTCAGATTTCAGATTCGAGACACCAACATTGGTATCAGATAGAATCAATTGGAACAAAATAGAAAGATCTTGCACTTCTGATTTGGGATGACAATACTAACTACAAGACCCATTTAAATCAATCTAATTCAATTATTGTATCCCAGCTCATTGAAGAATGGCAACGAATCAAAAAATGTCTTAACATATCTAAAAAAATTGTTGAAGGAGAGAATATTCGGGTCTTGGAAAGAGTCATCCCCGATCTAAATCTCGCCACATGGAGAACTCATAAAGAAATTTATATTAAAGATCTTCTCCAAAATACTAGGTTGCTATCATTCGATAAACTCAAGTTGAAAATTGATATTCCGGATAGAGAAATCTTCTTACTTAAGAGTAAGAGGATTTCTAAACAAGTCCTTATTGAGAAATGAAGGGGACAATAATAATTTGTTATACAAAATTTTTGACAAAAATGAAACTAAATCAATATGCTCCATTGCTATGGACCTAATAAGACAAGTGTATTCAAACATTCAGCCTTCAGCTAAAAAGCAATGGGAAAAAAGCTCTTAATGTCAAATTATCTTACAAGATATGGTGTTCCCCTATGAAACTACTTAGAAAATACATACATTGTTTAAGTCTAAACGAAACTTTTTTCAAAGTTTTGCATAGATGGTACCTAGTTCTAACAAGGATGACCAAAATATTTTCATCTAATTCCCACCTGTGTTGGAGATGTCTAACCCAGGAGGGAAATATGTTGCATATCTGGTGTGGTTGCTCAAAGATATGTCTTTTATGGGAATCAGTTTATCTTTTTTTGTCACTTTTAAATATTAATGTTAAAAAATGTCCAGAAGCAGGTCTGCTCCATCTCAATTGGGGCAGACTTCCAAGAGATCAATTAATATTGACTATCTACTCCTTCATAGTGGCAAAAATACTAATCGCAAACAATTGGAAACAAATAACAACGCCAGATATGAAACAGTTTATAGCTCAACTGTTATTTCAGCTTGAAATGGAGAGAGGAGTTGCATACTCAAATAATAATTGTAAATACATATATCATTTGGATAAGTGGATAAAAAAAGATTAAAAAAATAGCCTAATAAATATGTATCCTCCCTAGCTTATCAGATAACACAAGTTTCTCTCAAACTCTTTTCCTTTTTCTATATTCAAAGATACCAACCAATAACGAATGAATGCTTTTTATGTATGTTAAGTTAGTCTAGTAAGTCATGTTACCTGTTAATTTTTTTTTTTTATATTAATGTTAACTAAAGTAATTTCATGTATATATGAATGTAAAATTATTTCAATAAAGAGAAATAAAATACTAAAACAACATACAAATAAACACAGGCCATGTAGCCATTCTTTTTATAGCGCTAGGAACAGGTTTAAAATAATTGCCCCTGTGGTAAATTGTCAAACATAAATAGAATTGTTTAGCTATAAAGAAAAGCATCACATGTTTGATGTTTACATGAGAAACAAAAATGTGCCATAGAAAAGCTGTTACCTCGTACAAATCAATACAGATCCAGTACAAGCATTTATATTATGGCCTCCTCACAAGAAGGGACTTTTAAACCACATGAGATCATCCAATGAGACATTGAAGACGGTACTTGAAAAAGGGTAAAGTCATCAATGACTATGAATGGATATGGAAATATTTTTTATGCATTTGTTTTATCAATTTCAAAAGAAAAAGCTTTGAGAAAAAGCCCTGGATGTTTTATTAACTAAGAAGTATATTAAGAGCAGTACAGTTCATTTGGGTATTATAAATAATAGCTTGTTAATTCAGAGACAAAGTTGTACTTATTTTTTCAGCCAGAATTGATTATTTTAATTAGGTTAATATGAAGACATTTTCTCACTCTCTAATAATGTTATTGGAAGAAACACACTTAACATGTTCATGTTGTGTCTCACATGTACACAACATAAACAAGTGAGATAGCAAACAGCCACAATTAATGCTCATATTGGTGCAGTTAACATTGTTCATTTTGCTACACATAAAAAATGAATTTTGTAAATCTACTGGAAGTACCATCCTTTGTGCTTATCTGAGAGTGTAGAATTGCGTTTCCAAATGAACAATAATGCTGAGTACATATAGATATGGCTGACAAACTCAATTATCTTCAGTGTGCAGATGCAACAAAATTGTCCTTTTAATTTTATTACACAGAAAAAGGCATTCTTTAAAATTACTCATTTTACTTGCAGAAAAATAATTACCTTATTCAAAAAAAAAACATTATAAAACATGAAACTTATTTTAAACTTCAATGGCTATTACCTAATCATAACAAATGAAATGGGCATGTACAGATTTCCTCTATGCTTCTCTTACCAATTTTGCTTGCCCATAAAAAAATAAAAAATTCTGAAAGCATTTTCCTTAAACATCAGTATACATAATTCATTCTAAGGCTGATGTATAGCTTACCACCAAAACGCCACTTTTGCATTTATCTTTTATGTAAGTCACAAACGGGGCATGAACATTGGCTTTCTGGTTTGATTTATTGCATCATGATTTTATCATCACAGGTACACAACAATGGCTCTTCATTCCTTGCACATGCATTATGAAATAGAGCAAGATCGTTTTAAGCCTCATTAAATGAATATGTTTTACTATGCATGACAATATGTTGTGAAACCCATGTAAAAGTATAAAGTGCATACTCTTGTGTTTTTGTTACTATACATCAAATAGTCATAAATATTAATTGAACAAGTGACATGATGTTAACTAAATGGTTTTACAATAATCTGTACACATGTCTGTTTTTTAATTTAGCTGGAAATGCATTTGAAATAAACCAATGATTCACAACAAAGGCTATTCATTTCAAAAGGATACAAAGAAAAAGGAATTTTTTTTAGACAACAGCTTGTACTTGTACATATTTTACTGTATTTTACTAACTGCAATTACTTTAATATTTCACAATTTTAGTGATTTAGCTTCATATTTGTTATTTCTTCTACCTTACTACTGAATTATGTAAACACAAAAGAAGGCTTAAAATGTAGCAAGAAATCGAATGATGCTAATTTACCTCAGTTATGCCCCCTCACACTCCTTGGCTTCATTAAACTCAATCTTGATAATCTCAGCCAATCTAATGCTTCCTCACAGAGAAACATTAAGAGACTAGTGCACATGTGCGACAAAATCAAATGCTACTCTAGGAGCAACAATTGATTCAAAATCCAGTTTGGCTTGGTTCGCAGCATGAAAGCACCTTTAGTAGCTATCTAGAAGACAACCAATTAGAGGTGTGTTAATCCTGCAATGGAAGCTTTGCAGTTTCTAGAAAACTGCAAAGTATACCATTGCATGATTAAAATGACAGGACCACATGAACATGAAGTGGTTTTGATGTCATTTGTGGTGCTTTAATTATCTCCATCTCCCCATAAATGTTATTGCATTCAACTAAAAAGCCAGGAGTGGGTGATGAGTTAGTGTCATTCACTTGCCTTTATTCAGTTAATATAACCAACAGACTGTGTACTGCAAAATAATTAATTTCGGGCTGAACCACTTTGTCAGAACATAGAAACAGTTTTTAGTTCTGCTCATTCAAATGTTATTATTATTATTATGTATATAACATCAACAAATTCAACAGAACTTTACTAGGATAAACAAACATGTAGTTGCAGCAAGTTACACATTGGATGTACAGCAACAGAAGGTGTAGAGAGCCCTGCTCAAAGGTGCTTACATTCTAAGGGGAGTGGGGTAAAAAGACACAAGAGGTAAAGGTAAGATGTATTTCATGGAATGGAAAAGTAGGTTGCTAGAAGAGTTTACAATGAAGGCTTAGGTTTTAATTGACACCGTTGCATGATATAAGGTGGGTTTGTGAGGTATGGGGACGGTAAATTGTTCACAGTTTTATTGATATGGCTTCTTGCAGCAATGAGTGTTCTGTGATTTTTTTTTTTAAATGGAGCTTGGATGAGAGTCTAATGCAGCACTAAAGTGCCTGAAATAATTTCAGTCCGGTGCAGTACCAATTCTTTTCTGTGTCCAGATTTAAGAGGTCTGACTATGTTTCTGTCAGGAAACTGACAGGGATCCAATACGCAGAGTGCGCACAGAAGGAGGTACGTATACCGGACCTTAGAATGGCCGGACTAACGTAAGGACAAAGCAAGAATAGTCAAAAGGTAAGCCGAGGTCAAGGGAGCCGGAGGACAGGTAAGCGAGATACAAGCCGAGTCAAAGGAGAGGAGAGGACAACAGGACAAAAGACAAGCAAGGGTCAAAACCGGAAACACTAGATAAAGAACGCGCTGAGTGACTAGCAAGCTAGAACCACGACAGGGCAATGAGCAGTAGTAAAGGTCTCCTTTAAATACCCTGTACCTAAATAGAGACCACGCCCCCAAAAGGTCCGGAATAGCGGTTCCCGGCACTTTATGCAAATGCCGACGTCATGACGTCGACGCTAGCCGTCGCGTCATAAAAGGGGGAGGAGCTAGCGCGGCCGGCGCGAAAACGGCCGGAATATGCCGAAATGCTAGGGGAAGGGAGCCCCTAAGCAGAGAGGATGTCCTCCCTGGATACATCACCAACAGGTACCCTGACAGTACCCCCCCTTCTAGAAACGCCCACCGGGCGGATGGGACCTGGCTTAGAAGGAAAACGAACGTGGAAGGCCCGTAGAAGACGAGGAGCATGCACGTCTATACCAGGAACCCAAGACCTCTCTTCTGGACCATAACCTTTCCAGTCTATGAGGTATTGCAGCTTCCCCCTAGAAATACGAGAATCAAGGATGGACTTGATGATATATTCCTCCTGACCATCCACACGGACCGAGGATGGAGGAGTAGAGCGGGAGGAAAATCTGTTACAAACAAGAGGTTTCAATAACGACACATGAAAAGAGTTAGGGATGCGTAGAGTAGGAGGTAGATCCAGCAAATAAGAAACCGGGTTGATCCTCCTCAGTACCCTGTAAGGACCAATGTAACGAGGAGCAAACTTCAAGGAAGGAACTTTCAGGCGAATGTGTCTGGTACACAACCAGACCCTATCCCCCGGAGAAAAAATAGGAGCAGGACGTCTACGCCTATCAGCATGTGACTTAAACACCGCGGAACTACGTTCAAGAATTTGTCGAGTCTGATCCCACAACTTTCTCAGGTTGGCTATATGAATATCAACCGACGGTATACCCTGGGAAGGAGACACCGACGGAAGAACAGTAGGGTTAAAGCCATAGTTCAAGAAAAAGGGGCTATTATGAGTGGAACCACAAACAAGGTTGTTGTGAGCAAACTCCGCCCAAGGAATCAGACCGACCCAGTCATCCTGGTGTTCAGAAACAAAACAACGTAGATATTGCTCAATTTTTTGGTTAGTGCGTTCGGCTGCTCCGTTAGATTGAGGATGATAGGCCGAAGAAAAATTCAGTTTGATGCCCAACTGTGAACAGAAGGATCTCCAAAAACGGGAAATAAATTGGGAACCCCTGTCTGACACAATCTCATTGGGAATACCATGTAAACGGAAAATTTCTCTAGCAAATATCACGGCCAGTTCGGGGGAGGACGGAAGTTTAGGCAAGGGAACGAAATGAGCCATTTTAGTAAACCTGTCAAGGACCGTGAGTATAACTGTATGCCTATTGGAAGCTGGTAGATCAACAATAAAATCCATAGCCAAGCAAGCCCAAGGTTTGTTGGGAACGACTAAGGGCTGCAATAAACCACAAGGGAGATCCCGCGGAAGTTTATTCCTGACACAAACATTGCAAGCCTTGACAAAGTCTTCCACATCCCTACGTAAACCGGGCCACCAGAAGTCTTTTGAGATCAGGCAGTAAGTTTTGTGGATGCCAGGGTGACCAGCGATCTTGCTATCGTGGAAACAGCGAATAATGTCCACTTGGAATTTGGGAGACACGAACAAGCGGCCCACAGGAGTACGTTCGGGAGCAAGAGATTGTTCGTTCTGAATATCAGCGAGCAATGGAGAGTGTATTTTGACATTGGTGTTGGCGATAATATTGACTTCAGGAATAATAGGGAACAAAGTATCCTCTGTAGAGGTGGTAGGTTCGTGCTGACGTGACAAAGCGTCTGCCTTAGTGTTCTTAGAACCAGGCCTGTAAGTAAGCACATAATTAAAGTGTGTAAGGAACATAGACCAACGTGCCTGCCTGGCAGATAATCTTTTGGCCTCCCCCATATACGATAAATTTTTGTGGTCAGTCAAGATAGTAACTGGGAGGACGGTGCCCTCTAACAAATGTCTCCATTCCTTTAATGCCATAATGATAGCTAAAAGTTCTCTATCACCAATGTCATATCTCCTTTCAGTGTGTGACAGTTTCTTGGAAAAAAAACCGCAAGGGTGCAGCGGCTTATCTAAACTTTGTCTTTGGGATAACACTGCGCCTATCCCTGTTTCAGACGCATCAACTTCAAGTAAAAAGGGTAGAGAGGTATCAGGATGAACTAATACAGGTGCTGAGGCAAAAGACTGTTTGAGCGTTTCGAAAGCAGATAAAGCCTCAGTAGACCAGGTTTTGGTATCGGCTCCTTGTTTGGTCATATTAGTGATAGGAGCGATAACAGAGGAGTACCCTTTAATAAAACGTCTGTAATAATTAGAAAATCCGAGAAATCTTTGTATGGCTTTGAGTCCCTTAGGTAAGGGCCAATCTAAAATCGATTTTAGTTTGGTCGGGTCCATCATAAACCCGTCTTTGGAAATTACGTAACCTAAGAAAGTTACCTGAGACTGGTCAAAGCTACATTTTTCCAATTTGCAATACAATCCATGTTGTAAAAGTTTCTGTAATACCTTTCTGACTTGTCTATGATGTGAATTAATGTCTCTAGAATGGATTAGTATATCATCCAAATATACAATTACACATTCATGTTGGAATTCTCTAAGAACTTCATTGATCAAGTCTTGGAAGACGGCCGGGGCGTTACAAAGCCCAAACGGCATTACGGTATACTCATAATGCCCGTAACGGGTATTAAATGCTGTCATCCATTCATCTCCTTGTTTAATTCGCACTAAGTTATATGCTCCCCTTAAGTCAAGTTTAGTAAAAATACTCGACCCCTTTAGTCTGTCAAAGAGTTCAGTAATTAAAGGAATAGGGTAAGCATTTCTGATAGTAATTTTGTTCAATCCCCGATAGTCTATACAAGGACGTAAGGTACCGTCTTTCTTTTCTACAAAAAAGAAACCCGCCCCCGCCGGAGAAGAAGACTTTCTAATAAATCCCTTGTCTAAATTCTCCTTGATATATTCCTCTAAAACCAAGTTTTCCTTGGTGGATAGAGGGTATACCGTACCCCTGGGAGGCATAGTACCAGGGAAAAGTTTAATAGAACAGTCATAAGACCGGTGGGGAGGTAAAGTATCCGCCTTACCCTTGTCAAATACAGATTTGAGGTCTAGATATTGTAATGGTATCTGAACGTCAGTGGATTGAGAAGTGTTAGCATAAGAGTTCACGGGGCAAACAGAAGTAACTCTCTGCAGACATTCTTTCCTACAACCCATACAAGAAAACATCCATAAAGGCTTGTTCGTTCCATTTCACTTCTGCTGCCAATGATCTAAACTCTAGAGCATATTCTACAAGGGTCCTATCTTGTTGTTTAAGGCGTAACAGGGATCTGGCCGCATTAATCTTCCTCCCTGGGGGGTCAAAGGTTCTTCTAAAAGCCGTGACAAACGCAGTGTAGTTGTAGACTAAAGGATTGTCATTCTCCCAAAGGGGATTGGCCCATCTAAGTGCTTTATCTATTAGCAGGGTTATAATAAAGCCTACCTTAGCCCTGTCAGTGGGGTAAGCCCGGGGTTGTAGTTCGAAATGTATACTTATCTGGTTTAAAAAACCACGACAAGCATCAGGCGAACCCCCATATCGTAATGGTGACGTGACATGGGAAGATGCGCCTACAGTGGCTACTTCCAAACCAGTACTTAGCGAGTGGCTAGCAGTGGAACGTATTTCTTCAGACTGGGTACTGGAGCGTGTCAACAAAGTTTGTAACGCTAAAGCCATTTGGTCCATTCTATGGTCCATGGCCTCAAATCTGGGGTCAGGAGGACTAGCACCTGCAGGATCCATCATGGCCCTGTCGTAATGTCAGGAAACTGACAGGGATCCAATACGCAGAGTGCGCACAGAAGGAGGTACGTATACCGGACCTTAGAATGGCCGGACTAACGTAAGGACAAAGCAAGAATAGTCAAAAGGTAAGCCGAGGTCAAGGGAGCCGGAGGACAGGTAAGCGAGATACAAGCCGAGTCAAAGGAGAGGAGAGGACAACAGGACAAAAGACAAGCAAGGGTCAAAACCGGAAACACTAGATAAAGAACGCGCTGAGTGACTAGCAAGCTAGAACCACGACAGGGCAATGAGCAGTAGTAAAGGTTTCCTTTAAATACCCTGTACCTAAATAGAGACCACGCCCCCAAAAGGTCCGGAATAGCGGTTCCCGGCACTTTATGCAAATGCCGACGTCATGACGTCGACGCTAGCCGTCGCGTCATAAAAGGGGGAGGAGCTAGCGCGGCCGGCGCGAAAACGGCCGAAATATGCCGAAATGCTAGGGGAAGGGAGCCCCTAAGCAGAGAGGATGTCCTCCCTGGATACATCACCAACAGGTACCCTGACAGTTTCCAACTGGCCCTACATTGTAGATATTGGTTTCCTATTTAGTCTAACCTTACTCCTTTATCTGTTGCCAGTTCATTGGATTTGTTCTGTGGGGGCTGTATGCAAGTACTGAGTTTGTTGGTGTCTGCGTGTGGGGGATAGTAAGTGTTGTAAATCTATGCAGCAAGGCTATGTTAGTGATGTAAATCTATGAATGCATATCTGCACCTACATGTGTGCATGATGAGGATTATGTGTGTGTGCAACTTATTTTGTGATGGGAGGCATGTGTAGCTGCATGTGTGTGATGGAAGTTGCAGACCTGCACCTGTGGTTATGGGAGCTGTGTACAGGTCCTGACTGGCTCATTGAGATATCAGGATATTATCTGGTGGGGTGTTGCATTTTTAATTTATTTAAACAGTCTGAAGAAATTAAAGAGATAGGTGTTGTAGGCTGTGGCGGCTTAATTTATGCTGCTAACAGCCAGTACAATTGCAAAGTTAACAGCTGGCTAATGGTGGGAAGAATTGAGAAAATACTGTGTCTGCTTACTATTCCACCATTCTGTGCCTCCACTCCTGTACTTGAGCTCCACCCCCCTACTCCCCTCCCAAGTCTCAACCAGGTATCCTTGCCAAGAGCAAGAGGTCAGGAAATGGCAAACTCATGCATAAAACAACCTCCTAGTGCTCCCACTGCTCCACTGCTTTCAAAATCTCCACTCTCTTCAGTGCCAGGTTCTAAGTACTAGTATTAGTATACTTCAAATACCTAGTGCACATAACAGAGATCTTGTGTATGTGTACCTTCCAGTGAGTTTGTTTGCAGTGAGTGAGTGTATGTGTGTGGGGGCATGTGTGTCACAGAGTTTGTGTGTATCAGTGAGCTTCTCTGTAGTGAGCTTCTGTGTGTGTATACCAATGTGCTTGTCTATAAGCTTGTGTGTTTCAGAGAGTTTGTCTGTATTAAGTTTGTGTTTGTGTGTGCCATTGAGCTTGTCTTTGTGTGTCTCTGATTGTGTGTGTTTGAGAGATTGTCTGCAAGTGAGCCTATTTGTGTGTACCAGTGAGCTTGTGTGTGTCAGTGAGATTGTCAGTGAGTTTGTGTGTGTCACTGAAATTGTCTGTCAGTGAGCTACAGTGCCTTGCAAAAGTAATCACCCCCTTGGCATTTTTCGTGTTTTGTTGCCTTACAACCTGGAATTAACATGGATTGTTTGAACATTTGCATCATTTAATTTACAGAACATGCACACAACTTTGAAGATTTTTTTTTTTTATTGTGATGCCAACAAGAACACAGCCAAAATAACAGAAAAAGTCAATATGCATAACTATTCACCCCCCTAAAGTCAATACTTTGTAGAGCCACCTTTTGTGGCAATCACAGCTCCAAGTCGCTTTGGATAAGTCTCTATGAGCTTGTCACATCTTACCACTGTGATTTTTGCCCATTCCTCCTTGCAAAACTGCTCCAGCTCCTTCAAGTTGGATGGTTTGCGCTTGGTGAACAGCAATCTTTAAGTCTGACCACAGATTTTCTATTGGATTGAGGTCTGGGATTTGACTAGGCCATTCCAACACATTCAGATGTTTCCCCTTAAGCCACTCAAGTGTTGCTTTAGCAGTGTGTTTGGGGTCATTGTCCTGCTGGAAGGTGAACCTCCATCCGAGCCTTAAATCTCGCACAGAGTGGTACAGGTTTTGCTCAAGAATATCCCTGTATTTAGCACCATCCATCTTTCCCTCAACCCTGACCAGTTTCCCAGTCCCATCTGCTGAAAAACATCCCCACAGCATGATGCTGCCATCACCATGTTTCACTGTGGGGATGGTGTTCTTTGGGTGATGTGATGTGTTGGGTTTGCGCCAGACATAGCATTTTCTTTGATGGCCAAAAAGTTACATTTTAGTCTCATCAGACCAGAGCACCTTCCTCCATACATTTTGGGAGTGTCCCACATGCCTTTTCGCAAACTCAAAACATGCCATTTTGTTTTTTTGCTTTCTTCTGGCCACTCTGCCATAAAACCCAACTCTATGGAGCTTATTGTCGTCCTATGTAAAGACAGTCTCTGCTGTGGAACTCTGCAGCTCCTCCAGGGTTACCTTAGTTCTCTGTGCTGTCTCTCTGAATAATACCCTCCTTGCCCGGTCCATGAGTTTTGGTGGGCGGTCGTCTCTTGGCAGGTTTGCTGTTGTGCCATGTTCATTTGGTTATGATCGAGTTGATGGTGCTCCTTGGGATCATCAAAGATTTGGATATTTTTTTTATAACCTAACCCTGACTTGTACTTCTCAACAACATTGTCCATTACTTGTTTGGAGAGTTCCCTGGTTTTCATTGCAGTGTTTGGTTAGTGGTGCCTCTTTCTTAGGTGTTGCAGCCTCTGGGGCCTTTCAAAAAAGGGGTGTATATGTAATGACAGATCATGTGACACTTAGCTTGCACACAGGTGGACATCATTTCACTAATTATGTGACTTCTGAAGGTAATTGGTCGCACCAGAGCTTCATAACAAAGGGGGTGAATACATACGCAGATGCCAATTTTCTTTTTTCTATTTCTAAAAAATAGTTTTATGTATATATTTTTCTCATTTCACTTCACCACCTTAGACTATTGTGTTCTGATCCATCACTTAAAATTCAGATTATTAAAACATTGAACTTAAAGCTGTAATGTAACAAAATAGGTAAAATGTCAAGGAGGGGAATACTTTTGCAGGGCACTGTATCTGTGCAACAGTAGGCTTATGTGTGTCAGTGAGACTGTCAATGAGCTGGCCTGTGCATTAGTGAGATTGTCAGTGAACTTGCGTGTGTCGTTGAAATTGTCTGTCAGTGAGCCTATCTGTGTATCAGTGAGCTTGTGTATGTCAGTGAGATTGTCTGTCAGTGAGCTTGTGTGTTTGTTTCGGTGAGACTGCAGGTAAAAAAATTAAATTATACAGTAAGAATATACACAGGCAGACAATCTCACTAGAGGTATATATATATATATATATACATATATATATATCCATCCATCCAAGGGTTTATTGCACTCATGCTGATTTCAGATAGTACAGGTGCACGGTGACGGACCATAGTAACGATTGTATACCAAATGGAAAAGATGGTCTGCCCTCACAGTCTTTTAAAATGTAACTTTTAATATTTCATAGTTAGAAAACAACATATTTGATGCTAAAAAAGTGTCAATGTTTCAGTCCCTGTTCAGTACTTTTCTCAGGAAAGCATAACATTAACAAACAGTGATATAGTTATAAGAAAAAATAAGTGACACAACTGACCCTAGGTGTTTGTCAACCGCATTCACCTGTGCAAATTCAGAATGCGCTCTGAGTTTTCCCCTCCCTCTACTATCACACACAAGCGTGCTTATGTAATGAACATCCATTGCAATGGGGATCCTGGAAACAGAAGCTCCAATTGGTGAAGGAAGGGACATACCCCAAACGTCAATATCATATCCTGCGTACCTTATGGATACACCTAATGCATAACTATGCTAGTAGGCTTGCCAGAATCTCCATGGCAACCTATGTTCCACTAAGTGCTCATGCTCATAGTTATAGAGAAGAAAATATTATAGGTGATCCACACTGCTAAAAAAAAAGATTGATTATGATGGAAACAAAAACTGAATAAACTTAAAGGAATCCTATTCTAAAGGAATCATATTGCCAAGGTGCTATGTGATTATTGTAATAGTAATACATTGCCACTAGTGATGTCGCGAACCCGAAATTTTCGGTTCGCGAACGGCGAACGCGAACTTCCGCAAATGTTCGCGAACCGGCGAACCGCCCGAAACGCCATTGACTTCAATGGGGAGGCGAATTTTAAAACACACAGGGACTCTTTCTGGCCACAATAGGGATGGAAAAGTTGTTTCAAGGGGACTAACACCTGGACTGTGGCATGCCGGAGGGGGATCCATGGCAAAACTCCCATGGAAAATTACACAGTTGATACAGAGTCTGGTTTTAATCCATAAAGGGCAGAAATCACCTAACATTCCTAAATCACAATCAATATGGATTGACACCTGACATATGACATGTTGACACCTTGACATATGGATTGACACCTGTCCTCAGAGCCCCTGATGCACACGGACACAGAGCAGAATAGAGACTGGTACCCCTACATAGGGTCACTTGGCAGATATGGATTGACACCTGTCCTAAGGATCCCTGATACACACTGACACAGAGCAGAATAGGGACTGTTCCCCCTACATCGGGTCACTTGGCAGATATGGATTGACACCTTGTTACAAACTGCTATTTGTAACGGGCCCTTTAAATGGCAAATTGCCCTGTTTCCCTGGGTTGTGGAGAAGCCTCTTTGCCAGCCTCCTCCCGCATGACTATGGCCCCTGGGAGATTGTGAAAATGTATGCACTTTTATTTGGTGTGTATGGCCCTTTAAGACTGTCGGTGGGCATATTGGGGCTTATGGACTCTTTATGTGACTGGTGCTGGCCCTTTAAACACCTTTTTTGGGACATCAGGAAGATTGGGACACTGCCCCTTTAAGGCCGTGTCCCCAGACTTGTTGGGGACACGGCCCCTTTAAGACGGTGTCCCCTGTGTCCCCAGACCTGGTGCAAACCCTTTGTGCCTGCCTTGCTATTTCCCACTTGGTTCAGTAAATGGGAAATTATTTCAGCTGCAGAGACTAAGTCCCATTCGGCGATGGGACTTAGTCGTTTTTTTCAGCCTTATTTCAGCTGCAGGAGACTAAGAGTCCCGATGGGACTTGGTCTTTTCAGCCGTTTTTCAGCCTTATTTCAGCTGCAGGGGAGACTAAGTCCCGATGATGGGACTTGAATCGCAGCACCGTTTTTCCAGCC